>WBMY01010411.1:81044-122985 GCA_013397315.1 Donacobius atricapilla
GTAACACAAACAGGTGTATTTTCTGTTTACAACTTTTTCTTCAGATATTTGTCTAAGTATCAACACTTATATTTCATCTATGTATTGAGACAGAAGTAGACTATTTTATGTAAATAGGTAAGGGACAGTAAAGTATTTCCCTCCAGGACCAAAACCATGGTTCTTGGGCCAGGTATTTATATACTTAATAATAATATAATATAATAATATTTATATACTTAATTACATAATAATACTTTTTGAACAATTACACTCCCTATCTCTGAGAGGTGTAAGAACTCTCTAGAATCAAATTACTCATGAGATTTTCTTATTCTATGTTTTTGGATAGAAATTTATCTATGCTGCACACCAAAGGAGTATTTTTACTGGAATATTTGGCACTTAATTTTTGCTTTCAGCAATTTTGAATCCCACCAAACCTTCAGAAGTTTCTCAAGGGCAGGTGCAGGAACAAGAATTGCATTTAAGTGTGTCTCTTTGGCCCTCTAGAAATTTCTGTGGTGATAATTTCAATTCATCTTATGGATAGAGACCTGGAAGATGTGTCTTTCCAGTGCTCAGCCTATTTAGTCATCCAGGTTTACAGCTCTAGATATTAAAGCATCCATGGGCTGTAGGACAGGTTTTGTTTGTTGGGTTTTTTTGGTTGGCTTGTTTTTTTTTTTTTGTTGTTTTTTGTTCNTTTTCCATGGTGGGAGAGGAGCAGCTGAGAGCAGGGATTGGCTTTTGTGCAGCACACAGGAAACACCACAAGGCAGCCCTGCCACAGCCAAGGTCTGTCCGATGCAGAGTGCTGCAGGTGCCTCCTGCCACGCTCCCACAAAGGAGCACGTCCAGAGGGGCTCTCCATCTCACACGGTGTGAAGCAGAGCTGCTGCACCTGCAGCACTCTGCACCTGGCAGATACAGATACATCTGCACCCTTGGCAGGATGGAGAACTCCCCCTGGCTCTGTCAGTCTGGGGCATATACAATCACCCCTTTCAGATCACTGCGGTGTGTTTCCCAAACTGTGTAAAGCTCTGGGGACTCCTAAAAATAGGACAATGCTTCCTACTTATTAAAAAAAAACCTTTTTGAGAATGAGCCTTGGATTCTGCTATTCTGTGGAAACACATGAAAAATGTTTCAAAGGTGTCTATATTATACAGACAATAGAGACCTGAAATCCCCTTAGTGGGCACTCATTTTCCAGTTTCCATTTTTTGCAATTATGATGTTACAAAGGCAAAGTGGGAGTTAGGAGAACTGGAATTTTCTCCCCACCTTTGATTGTTTCTGTATTGTGAGAGAAGGTTTATGATGTTTCTGAGGCTGTTCTCTGCATGTTGGATAAGGCACATTGAGGCTACACGCAAATGGTCTGAAGAGCACACATCATGCTGTATGAGGAACAGGGCTTCTCTCCAGAGGGAGAGTTCATTCCTATTTGGGGAGGCAGGATCCTGAAATCAGCTGATGTAAATTTTTTGTGCATAGATAAGAAGATGGAAGATTAAGAAATATAAAGGGCAAAGGAGGAAAAATGAGATTTTGGTCTTGATCTTCTTTTCACACCCTTCAAAACACAGAGCCAGGTGCTTGAAGTCAGAGATACAGTGGCTGGCCATTTTGGTGGCAGCTGTCATTGAGAAGATAAATGTTAATCAAGGTATTAGAGCAAAACTGAGAGTAGGGACTGGTGAGGGAAGTGTGTGTCAGTGGCAGAATTCATAAAGTCTGAATCTCCAGCACAGTGATGCTGTGCTCTTCTTTCCCTAAGGAAACCAAGCACCAGAAGTTGTTTTCTTGCTTTGTTCATTATTTTTCAACACTTTCATTTCCCTCCTACACCAAGTGCTGCAAGCTCCTCTCTCTTTCCCCGCCATAATTTTGGTTTGAATCCTTGTGTGATTCAGCGTGGTCGCTGGGGAAACATTGCTTTAATGATTTGGTATTTAACTGCTCAGTGCTCCTTGCATCACTGAGGAGTGGCAGCGCTGACAAAGTACAGGCTGCCCATGGGGAGCACTAGATCACTGCAGAGATGAGTTGCTATGGTAATACATTACAGAGCAATGAGGGATTTGGGAAGATGCATCTGACAGTTTGAGGTAAAGGATCATCATTTCCTTGCAGCTTGCAAAAAGTGGCATAATCGGAATTTCAGTTGGCTTATTTTTCTTTTTCTTTTGCTTTCGTGAGGTGACATTTCTGCATAGCCCTGAGCAAGCTGCAAAACAAAAAGGAAAAGGCTCTGTCCTCATGCAGGCAGAAGCTGAAATAAAACCAGAGGGAAGAGGTCACTTCTGAGGCAATTAATGAAGAATATGGTCGAATGGCTGCACAGGTTCTCTCTGTGTCCTTGCCTCTCTCTCACTTGAATACACAGATCTTCATTTTATAGGCATGAGTGATGAACAAAAGGGAAATATGGAACATCTGAAAAGTAGTCTCTAGTCATTAGACATACTGTAAGATGGAGTAAAATTGTGAGATAGAGTAAATATTCCTGAGAATAAGGGCCAAGAAGAAGAAAGTCAGCAAAGGAAAAATTAACAATAGAACCCTCCTACCCCCAACTTGTTTCTCCAGTGTGCATGGAATTAGGAAAAAAAAAAGGCAGTAATGACACATCTTGAAAAATTACAGTAATATTTTAATTTGAAACCTGAACAGTAACACAAACAGGTGTATTTTCTGTTTACAACTTTTTCTTCAGATATTTGTCTAAGTATCAACACTTATATTTCATCTATGTATTGAGACAGAAGTAGACTATTTTATGTAAATAGGTAAGGGACAGTAAAGTATTTCCCTCCAGGACCAAAACCATGGTTCTTGGGCCAGGTATTTATATACTTAATAATAATATAATATAATAATATTTATATACTTAATTACATAATAATACTTTTTGAACAATTACNAGCACTGTTTTTTTAGAATCCCCAATTTCAGTGCCTGAATTCTATCAGCTTTTAAAAGGCCTTATCTTCCTGAGGGCCTTAAACAGTCCTGGAAAACACAGCTCATACATCAGACACAGAAAGGGTACTGAAGTAACCCATTCTCAACCCCAGGTAAAGTCCTTCTCTTCATTCAGGTATCAAATTAAGGGTTACTGCTCAGCATCTTAGCTCCAGGCAGGATTAGAAGCTTGAGCTAAGAGCAGACATTTGCTGTTAGGGGAGCAACCAGCCTAAGCTGTGTTGTGTAACAAATCATTTCCTCCTATTAGATTTGTCATAAATGCATGAGGAATGGTAATTCCTTGATCTAATATCAACCCTTGGGGAGCAATGTGTTTGAATGATGTCATTACATAATGTTTGAAGCTGTTAATGTGATTACCTGGAGTCGCTGGAGAGACATGAGGCTTGAGGAGACTGCAGAGGGGTTTGGCTGTGCTTGTTCTCACAGCCCTGCTGCCCTGAGAGCCTGTGGGGTACAGCTGGAATCCCTTCCTTTTCTAGGGCTGCCTTTTATTCTTGCTGCTGACACCTGTGGCAAAGGCTGCTGCAGTTTGAAAGTCACAAGAGAGGAAGAACCCAGTGTCAAAGCAAAGGTTTTTCAAGAAACACAGACAGGGTGAGAGGCCTTGGCTGTGATCAGCCAGATTAGCTCTCGTTCTCCTCCTCATGCTGCTTGCACTGGAGTCACCTCTGAGGCTGGGGGGTTGGGTTGGAGTTTTAGCAATTTCTGGAGCTGCCATAGAGGATCATGCAGCTCTGTTTGGGCACAGAATAAAGGGGGATCCCTGCAGGCAGAAGAAGTGTCCATCAGAGCCTCTTTGTGTTGCAATGGGGCTCTTTTTCTGCAAATGTTTGATTGCTGCTCATTCTGCTAAAGATGGTGACAAAAAAAGTAATTGTTATTTTCACTTCCACAGAAACCCTGTTTTCATCCCATACTTTTGTCCTGATTGTTACACTTTAATATGGATTGCCTGATCCTTCCACAGAAGCCCTGGTTTGTATTTTAAAGAAAGAAGAGAAAAGAAAGAAGGCATGGATTTTTCTTTTCCTTTTTCATGATGTTCTAAAGTGACTAAATCTGGCTTTTACAAGTTCTGTCTGTATGATTCCACTTAAAAATGCATGAGCTGTTCCAGGCACATCTGTAAAAGGCTCTGAGCAGTGCCTATAGTACAAATGATGTCATGCCCTTCCAGTACTTTTCTGGTAAAGATCATAGACAAATTAATTAAATTATGTGTTTTAATAGAGTTTTTTTCTTTACCAGACAATTTTCAGTGCAAACATGTAGCGCATCTGTTGATAACGTGTGGTCTTTATGACAATGGAATCTGAGCACGTTCTAATTTGGGGGGCCTAGACCTGACTGACGGAAGTTTTCCATACACACTGTGTATGTTGGCCTTTGGTCACAGTGCTCTTGGGTCTCCATCCCAGATGGAAATCTCCCGCATCGCCAAGTTTCATACAGAGCATACATTGCTCAAATATTCCTCTGCAGACCCCTGCTGAGGCACGGGGCGTGTCCAGCCTCTGGTAGAGGTTAGAATACACATTTGCTTCCTGGAGTATAAACCTTGAAAACCAAATGTTTGACCCAGGGCTTCATGTGTAGTCAAACAGGTACTTGAATGATTTCTTCTTCACCATTAGTTCATTGCCCAGATTTGAAAACTGCTGAACCAGTTTCACTGAGTCTTGGTACTCCTGCTGGGAAAGGGAAGAAGAATTGTGCTCCCGTCACTCCTTTGGTTCTTGGCATGGATTGAGGCAGGGTTTACACCACTGCCTCAGTGCTCAGCTGCTTGAGATGCAGAATAGAGAAAATGCTGCTCTTTCCCTGGTACCTTTGCTCTGTCTCCTCTCTTGACCTGCTCTGCCTTTTTCAGAGCTCTGCAAGAGTCTGTTCAGAAGCAGGAATTGAGGTCTGCAACACTGGAGCCTGCACGTGCAGCACGGATTTCTCTGTCCTGCTGTGGCTGTTGCACTGATGAGGATCAAAGTCCCATAACCTACTTTAACGAGCTTTAGGCCTCCTTTGTGCTGGCATGCAAACACTTTCTTTGCACTTAACCATGAGTTCAGGTTGATCAAAATCACTCTGGATGTGCTAAAATTGATCCAAATTTGTAAATGGCTGCTTATGGTTAAAGAATTGGAAGAGATTTTTAGAGACAGATGTAGTAGCAAGAGTTTGTGTTCAACAGGAATTCAACACCTTGTCTTTTATGGCATTTGCATTAAATTTCCTGCTCGTTTAGATGGCATATTTCAAAAATATTTTGGTCTCCCTGTTGCCATAAAGAAAGTAAAAGAGGTTTTAGGTGTTACAAGTTAGGCTCTGGCAGTGGTAAATCTGGTTTAGATGTTGAATACATGATTGTCATCAGGGACAGCTAAAAATACACCTTTTTGCTATTTTTAATGTGTTTTTGTTTGTTTGTTTTTTTGTTTATGTTCTGGGCAACAAAGATGCCTTAGCTTATCAATAACGTATCAAGTATCAACAAATGGGTCAAAATTTTCCCACCTTGATGATAACTCCATCTTGACTCCTTACATATGGCTTTGAAGCCTGAGATCTTAAGGCAACCTTTCATAAAGGACAATCTGCTTTATTTATGGCACAATCTGATAAATGGGTTGAGAGAAATAGCATTGACCTATATATAATTATTTGATCTAGATATTGGAGGCTGAGTCAACTCTGGGGCATTTCTCTTCCTTTCCCTTCTTCAATTTACTGCTACTTATTCTTACCGAATCCAGTCAACTGTAAATTCAGGAGGAGGCAGGAAACAGACTATAGATCCATCTGAGCAATATGAGCTCCTGGCCTGAAACCCTGATGATCTGAAAAATCCAACAATCATCAGCAGATACATTTCATCCCTCTTTTGTGTCTTAAATCCAGAGAGAATCCACAGGGCTTGTCCTGTTCATTCACACCTGCCTTCCGTTGTAGGTTCCTTTTTTTTTGCTCCCAAGAGTTTCTGCTATTTAAAGATAATGTGGAAGTCCTTGGTTTCCAGTGCCATCAGCCATAGGTGGAGCTCCTAAAAAACACAGATGGAGCTGTTGCAGGCTCCTCCAAAAAGTCCTTTTGTGATGTATCGTGGGAAAGGATCTCTGCAGGCACAGCAGAGGATATTTATTTACCTGATCTCTTTAGATCAACTTCCACCCTCTGCATCCAACTCTGCTAACCTTACACTTCCCCTGTGCTGTGGAGTACTGCTCTTGCTCTCTTTCTTGCTTCTCTTGATGCTGTGATGGCCACAAGGATGTTGTAGCCTTGTCCAGTGCTGGCACCAACGTCTCAGGGTGTTTCCAAACTGGATCTGAGCTCCCTGGGGCAGGGATTGCGCTGGGCAGAGTGGGTGTGCAGTGAGAGAGGGCAAGGGTCAGTGTGAGAGCAGCACATGCTGGTAGAACTCAGCTCATTCTCCAGGTGGCTTGGAAAAAAGCATCTGAGGAGTTCAGAATTAACTGCCTAGTGGGCATTTTCTAGAAAAAGAGACTTAGTACCATGACATTCTGTGCTCAGTACAGGGTGAAAGAGCAAAGGGAAAAGATCCTAAAGCTCAGAGGATTTTAAACAAAGTGAATTTAAAACACTGAGGCAGGTGAGTTTTCATGAAGTACCCACAGAGGCTGATGCAAAATCACTGCAGGATGCTGCCTTTGCAGCCCTGTGCACCACTCATCTGCAGCCCTGCCCTCGGATGTTCAGGCAGTTCTGACCCCATCTCTGCTCACCCAGCCCCTTTAGCAGCAGCTCCTCTGTGGGGATCTGGAAGGGACTCAGGGTCAGAAGTGTTGCTGAATTGAGGCAGGCAGTATCCACTGCTCCTCTTGCCTGCCAAGCCATCCTTCAGCGCAGAATGTTCTCAGCCTGGCCATCATCGCTTCCCCTTGCTGAATCCATGCTGCTGCTCCTGGTGTCCTCCTTGTCCTCCACGTGCCTGGAAACCTTTTCCAGGGTTATTTCCCCCATTGTCTTCGCAGGTGCCGAGGTGAGGCTTGGAAATGAGGATTTGTGCAGAATTCTCAGGGGGAAAATGGAACACTGCTGCCTGCAGCCAAAGTAAAGAGCATAAGTGTTCATCTTTAGGGATATAGAAGGAACCTGTAGGAATCTTCAATTAGCACAATTACTGATCAGCTAATTTAGACCACTGGTACCCTGTAGGGTGCAGTGTATTTTGGAGATGATTTCCACAAATTCACCTGCTGAAGGAGTTAAACAGACTCCCCCTTAAGTGCCCAGCTACTCCTCAGACCTGTGTGCTAAATGCTGTCAGCTCTTGGAACCCTGAGTTTTAATGAAATTCAAGAGATGAAGGTGGTGAGAAGTCTGTACTTTACTTTATCAGCTTTAGAGCCAATGAGTTCCAATTCTTAAGATTGTTGCTTCTAAGGATTTTCTTGGATAGTCTCAATAGAAAGCCAGTGGTGCATTTTCACCTGTGCAAGACTCTTTACCCTTATATTTTCTTTTTATAAATAAATACATTTCTAGTCTGTGCTTTGTGGCTTGCTGTAGAATAGTCTTACAGGAGATGACCTGGAAAATAAAAGAAATGAAAACCAGATTGTAGCTTTTAAGAATTATCTATGGATTCAAAATACAGGGAAACGGTGACTTGGGAACACTTTTTATTTCTTTTTCTTTTGGCAGCATAAGATCTAGAAGCATTAGCAAACCTGTGTATGAAGTTCGAATATTTCTGTTCCCTCTGAGGATAGAGAACACTTTTTCTTCCCACCTTCCCTATGTCATATGGGGTTTATATGCTGCTTCTTCTCTACATAGCACCCTCTTGATCAAACATTAAAGAAAAAACAACAACAAAAAAGAGACATTTATAGGCACTCCATCTTTTTAAGCCCTGTGAAAAGTGAAACAGGCAGGCTTTCAAGGTGCATTCTGTATTCATCAGGCTACAGAAAAATAGAACAATATGGGGCCTAAAAGATAGTGGGGCGGCGTGGGGGTTTAAATCATAATTGAATTCAGACTGTATTGATCAAGGAAGGGAGAAGAGAAATGTATGAGCACACTAAAGCCAGGTGGGGATAGAAGTTCCTTTGCTTTGTGCTTCCTTCCAGACTACAGTGGCAGGAGGCTTGTACTGACTGCAGCAAAAGAACCAGCTAATGACAATCACATCTTATTTTTACAGGGAGAAATATTTTGTAGAGAGTGCTGCTGTGACCAAGGCTCTGTGAGCCTCAGACAAGTCCCTAAGTAATCCTAAACAAGACTTTTCAAGTTTCTCGTCACCTTGAGAACTCTGCAGAAAAGTTGCTTGTGAGGATAAATACAGAGGTTACCAAAAAATTCAGAAATGCTGAGGGGACAGGGACAGCCCCAGGAAACTTAAGGAAAAAAATCCCTCTCCTATCTAGGCTTCCATTTTCAGAAAAAAAATCTCCTTTTCCTAATGTAAGGAGTGGTTTATCCATTATTTCTATTCCAAGAGCTCCTGTTTGCAATTTCTTTTACAGTTCTACGTGTTAGGCCCAGGAAAGCCTTGAGAGGTGTGGGCAGCTTACAGTGACAGCCTGCAACCCTGATGTTAAGCACTCTTTATTACATATGGAAATTCTCACAGAGAGGTATTAAGCTCAGGGAGATTTAATGTTTGATGTGCATAAAACACCCAAACAAGTCCATAATTATAAAAAAAGGCGAATTGATTGATTTATTTAAAAAACACACATTTATAAGTCCTTGTTAACTCAAGGCAGAAAGACCAATGCACACAGAACTTACCATGAGCTGCAGACTCTGCTTTGCCACAGGCTGTGCCCAAGAGCCCTGTCAGGCTTTTGGGACTCCTGGGAATGTTTTGTTGAGACATGATTTGATTTTTCAATGCTGGCTTGTTAAAAACCATTGCTTTTCAGAAAGTTTTGGTGTTGAAGAACCTTTGTTGAGATCCCAGCATGTTCCTTTACCTTTACAGCTTGGTTTGTGATCTGGGCAATTTGGAAAATGAGAGCAATCCTGACATTTTCACCCAGCAGCTGTGGAGTGACAAGCCTGATTCCTGAAAATGTATCCAGGAAATATTTTTCAAGAGTAGGAAAACCATTTTTGAGACAACATTTGAACTGAGAAAATGTAAAAGCTTCCTCCAGAAGTAAGAAGTACTAAGATGAATTACAAAATTTTAGAAGAGTTAATGGCAGGCTTGCAGAGATGCACACAGCAAACATTTGTTAAGCTTTGTAATGGGAAAGAATAAAATAAAAATACTTAAGACATTTTTCAGCTTGGGTTTCTGCATATCTTTGTGTATGTTTTCTGGGACTCATGCCTCATTACAAGTCAAGGTTTCTTCTGTTTACTTTTGATTTAACAACATTGCATAGCTAATTATAATTCACTGAAATCGCCCCAAACTACTTTTGATTTACTTATGTGATGGATGGTATTTGTTTTGTGTGTTTATTTTGCATCAGAGTGGTTAATGGGTTAGAAATAAATGTTGTTCTTTCTGGAGAACAGAGAGTTTTCTTTTGCCCTTGAGAACAACTGCACTCACTTGGGCTTATGTGGTGAAACAGGAGAATCTGGAGGTGTCATTACGACAGAGTGAGGAGCAAACATGAATTGCTGCCTCAGAGGTGACAGAAAGATCCTTCCTGGAGCTTGAGAAGGGGCTGCTTAGAGTTTTCTGTGAGTTGGAAAGCCAAAGGATTGCTGAGCTAAATCAGACCTGAAAAAAGAGGTTTGTGAGGGCACTGGTGAAGAGGTTACTTGGACTAAGTGATAATGAAAGCAGAATCTCCCTGAGAGCTTTGGCAAACTCGGGGTCTTGTCTGAACCTATCCACGGGCTTACAAGGACCTTAACTAAGGGATGATCTTGAATTTCTGTAGAGAAGGGAAAAGATTTGCTCTCTGACAGTTGGATAATGGCACAGAGAAATCTTGTTGGTTTGGAAAAGTACCTCAGCAGCACCAGAAAAATGCGAGGTGTCTCCTGAACAGCCCTGGGTGGTTATCCTGGCGCACAGGATAATTAACAGACACCGTGAGAGCCAGTGGGGGAACGAAGCTGTACTGCAGCACGATGGGCAAGCCTGCCTCAGAGCCCTGTGTGCATGAAGGTCAGGTGTGCGGGCTGTGCCGGCTCCCCAAACACCTGCTCAGCTCTGAGTGTGAGGGGTACATCGGGCCAGGTACAGCAGTCTGGGAGCACTTTCCATTTTCAGCCAATTAATCCTCTCACAGCATGAAATAAAAAGATCAGAACACGACATTGAACCTCATTTTGTATTTTCAATTACTAGAGGATAATTATTTTCTTTTTAAGTCTTGGAAGATGACATGATCTGAATACTCGGCTACCTGGCACTTCTGCTTGTGTTCCTGGAAGCAGAGGGAGTTCAGCCGGGGCAATGCAGAAGATAATTGGGTTTGTTTTGGAGCCTGGCAAGGCTCTGTATCTACCATCGTCTGGAGAGAAGTGCAGCACTTCAATCTTAGCTTTGGGGATTTTTGGCTTCATGAAGTAGGAGTTCAGCTGCACAGAGTGAAATTTGTGTGTGGCCTGGGAGCAGCAGGAGGTGGCTGAGGTGCTTTGGACAGTAGTTCAGTGCTAAGTAAACCTGATAGAACAAGGCTTTCATCTTGTTAGCCCTGATTTCTGCACAAGTGAGCATGGGAGAGGAATTCACAGGAGTTTTCAAAGAGAACAGGTGTATTTTGGAAAGTTATTTTGGGGTGGAGTTTGGAATATTGCAGTTTTCCCATTTCATTGAATGGAAAAGAATGAGATTTTAATTGTGTGTATGTGTGTGCTGGGTGTATAATTCCCTTTTATTGTACAGGCCTGCTTTTCTCCTTGCAGATTTTTAGTGGATGAATTCCGGTGATTTCAAAGAAATGTTAAGTAAAATGTGAAAGATGCCAAATATGAATGCAACAGAAAATAAAAGTATCAACAGATTTGGCTCAGGTATTTGGTTTTGACATTGTTAGGATCCAAAAAAAGCTGTATGAAAAGTACCAGGAGTAGCATAACTTAAAATAAGTAAAGCCTAGCTAATGTCATATGAAAGAATCACTATTTAAAAACACATCACTGCAATGTAATCACTTTCTCTTCTACACAGAGTCTCTGGAGAGGTAAAATTTGCATGCTTATGCTTTCCTTCTCTGGGTGCAGTGAATTGCACCTAATTTGACACAGATTTCTGCTTCTCTAGCTTCTTTACTTCTTTGGATTCAACTGAAGTTAAGAAACGCAATGGTCTAGGGTACTTATGATGCCGAAAGCATCACTTTGATGAGGTTCACCTTGGGCAGGAAATGGAAAGAGGTCCGGGAAGGAAAATATTCAGAAACACATTAAGAAAACACTGTTCCCTATTAACAACCTTCCTAGTGAATTTTGTACATCAAGATGTTGTGCTGGAGATCACATTTCCTGTGCAGGTATTTTCCTTATGCAGCAAGGAGTCCCTGGGAAAGACTCTTCCTTTGGAGCACAACAAACACAGGGCAGTCTCTGTATTTTCTTGGGGTGCAGATATTGATAATGTTTTATCTTTTGACCTGAATGGGCAACAGCAGTGTTTCTTTTTATTGGCAGCTGACAAAACCAGAGAAATATAGTTATTATCTTCTTAGGTACCTTCAGTTGCACCAGCTATTACCACGGGAGGTGCAATGCAGTGTATTTTTTGTCAACTTTAGTGGGGTTTGCACATGTGTAGCTGTGAATTTTGACTTATCTATTTCCTCTTGAATTTTTTTTTTTCCTAAGAGGATATTTGTAATAGAAGTTACAGGGAGGAAAATGGCCAGTCTTTGCTTTTTGTGGAAAATGTTTCTTCAAGTATTGAAACTATCAAGAAATCTTGATCAGAGTGAGCTGTCCAAGAGGTGACTGTTTCATTTCAGGTCTGCATTAACAGCCAGTAACAATATACAATAACAGCCAAGTGCATTATGAAAACTGTCTTTAATTTACAACCAAACCTGGGGGGGTTTACTGGGAGGAGAGCTAGACCTGTCAGCTAGACTCTGTAGTATGTTGAAAATTGAAACTGGGATGGTTTGGGATAAATTCTCAAAAGTATTGAAGCTTTTAACCACAGCTGAGTCTAGTAGAAGTTCTAAAATATAAAGAACCCCTTTCAAATGCAGTCCATCACTAGGAAACTGGAAGCAGTTTCTGTTACTTTAAAAATGGAAAGGAGTGAAAAGAGTTGAAAATCTGCAGAAGCCTTTTCCCTCATGCAAACAGTGATGGAGCAGTCAGATAATTAAGTTGCATGTGCCACATGACATCAAGAAGCATTTTCTGAACTGTTAATTGAGATTTATTCAGTTACATATTTTATTCTTGTTGAAGCAGAAAGGTTAGTGTAAAGTTCTTATGGTGTTTCCTTGTTCCACGTGGAAGGCAGTCAATGTATCTGAACATATTCCAGGTGGATTTGGCAGTGGGAGGGTAAAATATGAGCATGTGGCACTTAGGGACATGGTTCAGTGGTGGACCTGGTAGTGATGGGTTCATGGTTGGACTCGATGATCTTAGAGGGATTTTCCAGCCTTAAGGATTCTATGATTCTATCCTTAAAGGTCTTTTCCTACCTAAATGATTCTGTGATTTAGTGATCCTAGCCTCGTGTGGTAACAAAATGAGACTAGTGAGACACAAGGGCAACATTCTGGATGATGCTGTGAGTGTGATTCAGATGAGACAATGACAAATGAAGCTGCTGCTTTTGCTCTAAAATCTATAATGCAGGTGCGTATAAAGCTGGCACAGGTTAGTTGGCTGCTAAGGTAAAAAGAAATGTAAACGTTTTCACTCAACTTCTTCATTTTATGAAGCACTAAGTGGTTTTGTGCTTATTTCACTACACTCAAACTGCAGGATTCTCAGCTCAGTTCTACTCTAAAAAAACATAAAGGCAGGTATAAGCTCTGTGAATAATTAAATCATGTTAAGCAAATAAGACAGGTTTGGATTTAAATACACTTATGTAGCTTTCACTAAATGTGCTCAACATACAGAATTTGATATATCTCTTGTTCAAAAACCTCTCCCCCAAAAGGTATTTAAAGCAGGTGACATGAGATGACCACATGGATATTTGCGCTTTGGGAAGGTGGAAAGATTGAGGTTTAGTTGCATTCTGTTTTGTGCTTGTGAAATAGCAACATTGTGGTTTACCCACTATTTCATGTTAACAACTACTGCTAGATTTACAAGCCAGAAATGTTTTTCTATGTCATGCTCCACATGTTTCTCATGTTGTTCGATGTTGGCTGGAAATGCAGCTTGGAAGCCTTGACTAGAAATTTTAGGCTAAGAATTTCCTAAAAGACCGAAAAGATTTTTTTTGTTGTTGTTACCCAACTCCTTGGGTGTCCAATTTGAGATGCAATAGAAGTGTGATTTTCAGATGGGAGAGTTGAGTGTCTTCTGAAAACAAAGACCCTTAAAATGTCTTGAGGTGAGCATGTGAAAATGAGTGAGGTCCTGTTTAACAGAGCTGTCTCTCACCATCCACTTCCCCCAGTGCTTGGAATTCCAGGTCGTTGTCCCTCTGAAGACACCAGGCAGTGTGCCTGCCCTGACCTGGAAGCACCAGCACTTTTCTCTGTCAGACTTTGAGAGCAATGAGGGAGAATATTGAGGAGCAGATGATCCCCTGCACAGATCCAATGATTAACAGAGGGATGAGATTCTGCACAAAGCCTTTCCCTGGTACCAAAGAAGCTCCAGCAGCAAATTGCCTGCTCACTCCCCCTCTCTTTTGATCAGCATCTTGCTCAGCTCTGAACAGCTCACAACCTTTTCATGCACAGAGCCAGAGCAGCAAAAACAGACATGAAGAGGTGACACATTCAGAAGCTTTAAAGAAAAGGAAGACCTGGAGAGATCTCCCCATATACCCTCATACCTGTGTGTGCAGGTTATAGCTGCTGTGTGTATGCAGGAGAGAGAACAAGGCACTGAACTAATTAATTTTCCCCTCTCATCTGTTCTTTGTTCATGCCGAAGTGATTTGTGCAGTGAAATTTGGCTGAGGAAGAACATTGGCACATTCCTGCTAATGATGTCACTTAATAAATGCTGCCACTGTGGGGATGATCAGAGAAGTGGAAGCCACCTAAGCTGCACTAGATGTTTTAGGTGGATCTGTGCTAATTTAATTCTGGTTTTGGAAGAAATAGTTCACTAACTTGCTAAGTGTGGACAGTACACTGCAGCGATATCTTTTCCCATGAATTCATGAAAAGAAGATTATTGTCAAAATCTGTTTCTAGAAATTCACTCTGTAGAGAATTGCTATAGTATCCATTAACTTAGTTTAAATCTTTAGCAAATGATCCATTTTAAAACTGTTCTATAGTTCATAGCACTTAAATTTTTCTTTATCCCATTAAAGTGCTTTAAGCCCCTGTAGAAGTCTAATGCACACAATTGTTCTAATTCTGCTGAAGTACACTCAAATCCCTTTCACCCTGTTAAAGTAGTTACAATGTCCTTGTTCAAGAGGAGTATCAGCCATTCAGAGTAGGCTTGAAATAATATACAGAACTTTTTTATCTCTGTGAAGGGCTTTCAGATTTGATTTCTTCCTTCTCAAGAGTGCTCACTCTGCATAGGAGACCACAGAAAGCTCTGAAGGTTAAATAACTGTGGTGTGTGCATATGGATGTACAAAATCCCCAAGCTGCCTTCCACAAGTCCGGCTCCTGTCTGTGTGTCCAGCTGCAGGGGAAAAACAAGGTCCTAAGGGGTCCCTCTGACTTTGTGGTTTTCACTTATTTTGGTAAACATTTTGTTTTCTTTCATTGTTGCTCTGCTTTCTTCTGTACTGACGTCACTCCTAGACACTTGCTATTTGCCCAGGAGGTTTCTCCTTTTTCAGACAATAAGTTGCTGGAGTTTCTATTTTTTTTTTCCTTTTTTTTTTCTTTTGTATTACTTTCCACCCCCCAGTGGATGTTAGGATGTGTTCAGTTTGTAGGTAACTCAGCTGTGCTTCAGAGTCCAGCTGCACTTTAGGAGGGTTTTCCAAGCTGGCAGGCATTTCCTTTTGTTCTGTAATTATTGCTTTTTTTTCACCCCTCTTCTAACCAGGCCACCTTTCTGACTGCTCGCACCACTTAGCTGCTGTAAGTTATTCTTTTCTTTCTAGAATATTAAATGCATCCGCATTCAATCCAGAGAGTGAAGTCTGAGGCTCATATATCCAGCCTTTCTAAGGGAACAAAATCGATAGCACTGTCTGTGCCCAGCATGGGATTGGGTGTGTGTAGGTGGACCCTGTTGCCAGCCAGGCTCTGCAGGCTCGACAGGCACAATAAGTTGTGCATTTAAGATGTACTGCTGCTTTTCCAGCTTTGCTTCTGGTGTGTATTCTTTAAAACCCAAGGTCTCTGGAGAGATTTCTGTTTATGGAGTTGTATAAATTGACGTTTGGAAGTGCATTGGCATTTATTTTTCTTCTCAGGATAGAATTTGAATATGGTCAGGAGCCACGAGGTGCTGCATTTCAATGTTACAAAATATTGGTGAATATCTGATCAGGGACACCTTGGCTGTGAGCAGGGAAGGCTTCCTGCCTTTCTGCCGAGCTGCTTTTGGAAGGAATCACAGCTCCTGGCCTTGCACAGGCTGTGACAGGTACAATTCAAGGCTTGCCATGCTCCTGTGTGTAAGGATTCACGCTGGCTGGGATGTGTGGCAGTCCTGGCTTTGTGCTGAGAGTTCTGTGCACTGCAGGGCTGCAGAGAAAAGCCACTTGTCAGAAGATGTGCCTAAATCTGCAATCCAAGACTCCAACTGAAATGATTTACTTCTTCTGTTATGGAACTAGATATGTCTTTCCCCATTTTACATATAGGGAAAAAATGAAAGCCTTTAGAGTTTTGATTCTCATGCCATCTTGTTGGATCCACTGTTGGTGTGTTTAATTAGCAAATACTGTAATAACTATCACAAATATCATTGTGGGAAAGGTCTGTTAGTGTTGCTGGATCTGCTCCAGGATTAAACTGTGAGCACCCTACTCTGTGTCTCAGTGATTTGCTGCTTGGTTGGGCATGGGCGCTGGTTGTTGCTTTTAAAGCAGCCTAACACATTACATTAATAAATGTGTTGCCCACTACACAATCCTTGTATCCTCAAATAAGTGTTTTGAATGCAATAGGAGATATAAAGGAGTAAGAAAAGTACTTACCTGCAGGTCTATATACATGGTAGGGTTAGAAAGGCCAACTTAAACTTCTTGTCTATATTCCCCAGTACTAAGCCACTACATGCTAAAGATAATTCTCCATAATCATATAACCTTTCCCCAAATGCCTCTAATTGTGTTAGCAAACTTATTTCACTGAGCAGCTTTTCTTGCTCTCGGAACAACTTTAAAATAAGAGGTTTTAATCAACCCTGTTATTATTTTCCATTATCAGCTTTAGCCTGCTTCTTTTGGTGTTGTTTGTTCTGACCAATGTGACTAATTTCTTATTTATCCATTTCTGTGCTATGAAGCTTTTACCTGATCAGTTATTATAGTCTGTACAGAACTTTTATTGAAGTGTGTTTCAGAAGCTTTTTGGTGGGAGATAGGTTTATTATTGTGAAAACAATCTTTATACTAATTTAGACATCAACTAATCTCTTATTTATTCAAGTAAGGTAGTAGGATTGAATTATGTTTCAATAAATTTTCTGTGCTTTCTCGGTAATGTATAAATTGTTTGGAGCTTTTTGTCATCATTGTTTTGCTCAGACAAAATGTATTACGGTAAATTTACTGCTTTGTACCGTGCTGTGTTCCTTAATACTCTACCATGCAGTGTTTATTTTGATTGAAAAGGAAATTATTTCTCTCTGTGCAGTAACATTATCCTGCAGGCCTAGTAACACTTGAACACGGTGAGAGATGGGGCCCTGCTTGAAGCAAGTGTGGAATTCAGTTTGCTTCTGGTACACAGTTAAGGTTTGCCAAAGAGAAGATGGGCCTGGCAGCACTCAGCAGGGTGTTAATGGCCATAGTGTTGATCACCTGGGCCTAATTATCCAATTAGACTAAAAAAAAATACCGATGTAGTCATCTACCTACCCACCCCGCCTGAACGGTCCTGTTTGGGTACAGGGCCCCCGGGGGAGGTGAGGGAGAGTCTCTACAGCCCCCGCATCCACAAACACTGTCATTTAATTGTAGAAACCAGCTGAGATGATCAGGTGTGGAACCAACAGGGGTGGAAGAGCCCTGTGAGATCATCGAGTCCAGCTGTGACCCATCCCCACCTGGCAACCAGCCCTGAGTGCCACAGCCAGACCTTCCTTCACCATCCTCCAAAGGGTGACTCCACCACCTGGGCAGCCCATTGCAATGACTGATCACCCTCTCTGCCAAGAAATTCTTGTAATGTCTGACCCAAACCTGCCCTGGTGCCGCTGGAGGCTTTGTCCTGCATTCAGCCTTGGCCAGACCCCAGCAGGCTGCCCCTGGTCAGCAACAGCCCCGTGTGCAGGTGTCTCTGCAGGCTGGCATGGCCTGTCCCTGCAGGCTGAGGGACTCTGTCCCTGCAGGCTGAGGGACTCTGTCCCTGCAGGCTGGCATGGCCTGTCCCTGCGGGCTGGCATGGCCTGTCCCTGCAGGCTGAGGGACCCTGTCCCTGCAGGCTGAGGGACTCTGTCCCTGCAGGCTGGCATGGCCTGTCCCTGCAGGCTGGCATTGCCCTGTCCCTGCAGGCTGGCATGGCCTGTCCCTGCAGGCTGAGGGACCCTGTCCCTGCAGGCTGCCATGGCCCTGTCCCTGCAGGCTGGCCCCGGGATGGAGCACAGATGAGGAGCTGTCCCCGTGGTGGCTGCTGTGACCCTGCAGGTGCTGCCAGGGCACAAAGCTGCTCCTGGCACAGGTGGCCCAGCTTTGGGGTGACTGTGCTGGCCAGGCTCCCCCTCCCAGGGCAGGAGTCCTGCCAGCTGCAGGGCTGGGGCACTGAACCCGCAGGTGCTTCCAGTCAGACAGGATTAGCTCCAGGTGCCCTGAGCTCTGGGTGGGCAGCACGGAGCTTTTTCAGCATCCCAGCCTCCAGCAGAGCTATGGAGCTCCTGTGGAAGTCACCAGGTTGTGGAGGTGCTTGCTGCTAGCTCTAAGAAACAAGGTATTTGTACACGGAAACTTCTTATATATCTATAGAAAATCTCCTTGGTTTAGTGTTCCCACGGAGTTCCACTTTGGTTGTTTTGCTGGGCAGGTCTGTTTTGAGTGTTCCTTTCCTTTAATGCCAGAAAATTATATAATGGGTGAATTTAATGTTATTAATTTCCATGTTTGGATAATACTGTGAAACCAGGATGACATGTGATAACTCAGTCTGCTAACTGGGAAATAAGGTCCTGCAGGATGTGTGGCTACTGAGAGCACCAGTTCCATTTGGAAGCATCACACCTGTGTGGTGGCCGCAGGATCTGAGGTCTCTGGGTGTCCCAGTAGCAGGATCCTTGGAGCAAATAGGGATTCATTTCTTTTAAGGAAAAGTAGGGAATATATTAGTTTTGTATGGGGGAAAATTGAATGTGGAAAGTAGCAAGCAAAGATTTTTTTTGTGTTCTAAGACTGGACTGGATTCAGGAAGCACTTGGTTCTTGCTGCTAAAAGCCTGTCTGATTTTGGGCTAAGCATTTAATTTTGCTTGAATTCTTTTTGTCAAGCTGTGGGCATAGAATTTCTATTATCCTCTACTTGTGGTTTCTCTTTCAGTTAGGAGCTGCCCAGGGCTTCTTTCTCTGGTTTTGACCACCCAACACTGCATGTGCAGAGGATCTCTGCCTTTAGGACCTGCCGGAGTGTCCGTGAGAGCATCCAGCAGGTTCCCGCAGCTGACAGGGCTGTCCCAAGGCTATGCGAGCTCACAGTTGGACTTGCCCAAGATGATGTGGATGCCAATTGATTTCTTAGGCTGTGGCTTCTTGGGGGCTTTGTCTCTTCCAGCAGTGCTGGCAAGTTAGGCTTTGAGGCATTTTGTCCTAATATTAGATGTTGATAGAACTGCAGAAGAAAGAACTTGCTTTTTATATAGGCTGATGTGTTAAAATAATAAGATAATAATATTCATCTGGTTAGCCACCTTGTTATTGGATTAACTTGTTCTACAATGTTCAGTGTGTTGCTTTACTTGAAATTTTGGAAGTGTGAGATGAAGGGCTGGCTGTAAATAATGCAGCACAGGTCCAGGGCTCAGCTCCTGAGCTCTCCAGAGCTTTTAAAGTTCAGCTCTGCTCAGTCTGCTGGAGTTCTCAATGTTGAGTGGATTTGCATTCTTTCAGCTTCATTTGTGTCTCGTAAGGTGAGAGCACATTCAAAAGTCTGAAAATGCCCAGTAATGCTGTGGCGATTTTGTCACTCAGTGTATTTGCTGTACATTGAGGTATGTTTGGTACCTACCAATGTGCCAGCAGATATTTGGTCCCCTTTGCTTCTTCCCACAAATACTTATGTGTATTAAGCCACAGTTTTGGTCCAGCTGCCAAATGTTAAGGAACTGCTTACCAGTTATTACTGGAAGCAGAGCTAATGGAAAGGAAGGTGAGGGATGATGTGTTGGATTTTTCTTTGACTTATTTCAGAAGTCTGAGGGCCACAGGTGTCTTTCTCTTAGAAGCTCAAAGTTTCTGCTTTAATGCAGGAAGGAAACTCTCTTGGGAATTAATTATCCTGAGTATCACAAAGGTCTGGGAGACTGCAGTGTTAATGAGCATGAAAAATAGGCAGACTTCCTGAAAAAAGTCAGAAGCAGCAGCAGTTACCTTTGACAAGTTCACAAATAAACCATTCTCAAAACTGCCATGTAAAATCTTCTCAAATTAAGGAAGTTGCTGTGATTTATAGGATTTGAAACCCTAGGAGAGTGTTGCATGAAAGAAGATTACATTGTCCAAATTATGTCATCTTCTGACTTTGAGAAAAGATTTCAAGATATGTATGAGGTCTCTGATAAATTGCTACATTTACTTAATCTTGAGGCCTGGGTGACCTGCAGTGTCTCAGGCAAGAAGAAGCCGTAAGTCTTGGCAAAGGTTGGAGGAACCTTTGTATTTCATGACTTTGGAAATTTAAGAAGCAGGAGTGTATCTAAATTTATTCTTTTAGGTCACAAAAGGAGCACTCAGTGTAAGAGGAACGGTGCCCCTCATTAATTGCATCATCGTTTGATAACAGGATGTAATTAGCAGATTTGAATAAGGGCAGTGATAGTGGCAGCTGTTATTGACAGAGGACAGTGAGTGCCCTGGTGCTCTAATCTGTCTGGAAATGATTGTGGATCTCGCTCTTGTCCCTGCATCTGCATTGGCTTTTTGTGCTGTGAAACAGGCCCTTATTTGTTCCACCTGGCAAAATTATTTTGTTCCTACTTGTTGGACTGACCTGAGACAGTGTGTTATTCATCAATCTATTATTGAATTTAAAAAGCCTGGTTTAGCATTAACCAAAAAATTACACCTTAGTGAAATCTGTTAAACAAGATTGAAGTGAAAAAATAAAACCCTGCTGTAGACTTTCCATTACTTTTGCTGCATATGCCTGGAAAACAGCTCCAAATGGAGCCCTCTGAGGTCCAGCTTGGGACTGTGAGGTTTAATGTCTTTGCCAGTGATCCAGAGGAGGTGATGGAATGTATCCTCATGGATGTTGTGTCGTTGCATGACACCAAATTGGGGTGCAGGTAATGAACTCTAGGGTTGTCTTTCGGAGGGGTTGAGAAAGGAACAGGGGGAATAAGTATCTCATAGAGATTTACAGGGCAAATGCAAATTGCTGCTGATGAAATGGTGCTGAGGGGCTGGCTGGGGGTTCTGGTGGGCAGAGCAGGGGTCAGCTGGTGGCTCTGGCAGTGACAGGGCTGAGCTGTGTCCCGTGCTCCATCAGCTGAAGCACAGCCCGTGCCTGCAGGGAAGGCAGGGCTCACCTGCTGCTCACTGCAGCCCAGCTGGAACGCTGAGCCTGGTGCGTGGCTGGTGCAGGATGGGAGAAGTGAGGATGAACTGCAGTGAGGCCAGAAAAGGGGCCACCAAGGGGACAGAGACACATGAACCACGAGGAGAGGCTGGGGGAGAACTGGGTTTGTTTTGTACCAGCTGTTAACCAGTACATGAGGAGATGGAGCTGGGCTCTGTTCTGAGGTGTACAGCGGGAGGATGAGAGGCCGGCCAAAAAGGAGGATGACCCCACTGGGCAGAAGGAAAAATAAAAAAAATCATTGGAAGAAGTTTCCAAGGGAGGGTTTGGAATCCCTTGCTTGTGGGTTTCAAAGATCTACTTGTTCTGACCCAGCTTTTGGAGTTCCCCTCTGACCTGAATGATTTTATCTTTGGAAGCCCTTGGAAACAGTAATGAATTCCTGCTGGGTTAATTTTTGTCTGCTAAGTGAAGGAAGCAATTTGGTTTAGGATCATCTCATCTCCTTACTTATGTTTTGCCTGCTAGATAGTGCTAAGTCCTGAAATTCGGAACAATTTTTGGAAGTTGGATACTTCTTAGCTGCAGTTATTTTTAATCGAAGTTTCTAAGCAAAACCATAAACTTGTCTGCAGACTCCCTCCTGGTACAAGCTTCTTAACTGTAATCCAGATTTTTAATATAACCACAGCCAAATATATCTCTTGAAGGATGCTTTTTTTTTTTTTTTTTTCTTTTTTCTTTTAACCAGTGCTTGTGTGCCTCCCAGGTGTGATATTAATCCCAACTGACTGTAGTTAATAAATTCACTGATTTCATAGGCATTACTTGCAAGAGCAGAATTGAGGATTGGTGAAAATTGTAGAATATTTATTGTTCACTTTCTGTCTTCGCCTCTTGGTTTATGTTTGTAGAACAAACAGTTTCATTTTATCCTTTGTAAGAGGCAGAGTTAAAACAGGAAAGGCCTCACTCCACTTAATCTACAGCTCATTCTCATTTGGTATTTCCACCCCTGTGTTTAATGTCAAATATTCATGTCAGTACACTAAATTTGCTTTAAACACTCAAAGAACACTTTTTTCCACTAAAATGTCTTTTAGAACAATTAGGAGTTTGATGGGTGAGTAGTGAAAGGGCCATTTAATTGGAGGATTCTTTATTATTTTAATAAAGAGAAGGAGTTTTTAATAATAATGCTCAATCAGTAAAATCAGTATAAGTTCTGTGAAAGTTGGCATGAGTTGTAAAAGGTGTGTTAAAAGATGGTCTGAACTGTTAGCAGTGACTAATAAAAAATAAAAGCAGCAGCTTTTTAGACACACAAGATAATGTATAAATTCATAAAATCACCAGGAAGAAAGAAATGGATTGGCCCTTGGAACCTTTTAGCAGAGCAGTTGGTGATATGGGTAAGATGTTTACTGGATGTGTTTACGTAGTGAAATCCTTCATTCAGCAATCCAAAATGAGAGACAACCTAATCCAGATTTTAGGTATATTTCTAAATGTAGTTTGTCAGTTGCGCTTAATAGCTTGCCAGATTGAGATTCCAATTGTCTGCATTTTATAGTCAAATATTAGGATTAATTTGGTGTACTACATTTCATTATTTGATACTTCAGAGCCCTAATCCTGTTTGACTTTCAAAATACCATTCAGTAGTTATTTGCCTGCATCCAGAGGACTTATTTTGCACTTGTGTAGAGTGGGAAGAAAACAAAGCTCCGGTGTGGAACTTCATTAAATTTGAAGAGGGGGAAACGCATGTGGCCACAGTCAAAGTTTTGTACTTCTAAATTTTGAATTCAGTGAACTTAAGAACTCATGTCCAACATGCAGCAAATACATGACATACGATTTTTGTGTAGTGATGTGAAAATGGTGTTTTAAAGGATTTTTGGCCTGTTTTCTTCTTCGGAGCTGCAGACTGACTGCTCTGTGCTGATAGTAGGGAAAAGACTGAATTGACAGGCTGCTCTGTCTTTTCATCTTCAAACTGGTCTGTCAGGAGCTGGGCTCTGCAAACAGCTGCGATCCCTCACTGTCCCTCGCTGATGGAGGCAGTCTGTAAACACAGATTTTAGAACATAGTCTGCAGTGAATAATGAGAAATGCATTTTTCTCCCTCAAAGCAAGAGGTGTTTGCATGGATCAAGGTCTGTGTGCTGTTACATCTCTGCATAACGCTGATATTTGTTACTGCAACACTGAGAGAAAACCAAGAAATCCAACTTGCTTATTTGGGTTTTTCCAGTTCAAGATGAAAGGCCTCATAACTGGGGAAGTGGTTGGGTAGTCCACCTGTGAGTTTACAGTGCTTAAGACAAAAGGAGCACAGTAATTATAAACCTCCAAATTAGGGGGGCAAATCCAAAAGGGTACGAAGCGCTTTCTCCTGGTACGGATGGTTTCAGATTCTTCACACATTTCAGGAGGGGTATTTTGATACATGGTCAAAGATCAGTTGAGTTTTAAATGCAGGTTGCTTCAATAATAAGCACAGGCCATGTGCTTTGAGGAAAACCCGAATCCCTGAGATCCATTGAAAACAAAATTGGAAAGAACAGATCTTAGTCCCAAGTATCAATAATGACAACATACATTGGCAAGGTTGAGCATGTATAGAATAATTTGACAAGAAGGGTGTGCCCATGCCTGTTTCAATAATTATTATTAAATATTATTTTCCTGCTTTTCAGGTAGGTTTTACTGATAGCACAGCTTTTTTTGATCAGCACTCTAAGTTCCAAGACATTTTTTGTTTGCTCTTGAATTAAAACCTGTGAAGAGTTTGTTCTGCAGAATCAGACCTCTCTAGAGTATTTTCCTTTGGGATAAGTCTTGTTGTTTTAAGTAAATGAGCTGTTGTGTGTGTCAGGAAGATTTCACAGTGATTTCTCTGTAGAAACTGAATAAAAAGGGAGGAATTACGACAATTGCAGATTCATAATAATTTTTTAAATTTCTGGTATGATTTACTGAGCTGACAAAGACCTGGATTCTCTCTACTCTTCTGCTGCTTCTCTGCTTTGTGTCCTTGAGCAAGTCCTTTCCTCACTCTTGCTTTGGCATGTCTGTTAGGTTATGAACCCATCAGACCATGGGCTGTGTCTTGCCATGTGTCTGAACAGTGGCTGGAACAAAGGGTCTAATCATGTTCTCAGTCAGGCTTTCCGAGCACAACAAGCATCCTCAGAACACATTTGTGCCTTTTCAACCAATGCATTGAAGCTACTGAGCTGAAACATAAAGATGCTGAGTCAAGGTGGCGAAAACAGGAGGTAAATGGATGGTTGGAAGCGCAGCACTTTAGCACATGTGATACATCCTGAAACTCTGAAAATGTCCAAGGGCTGGCTTCACTGAAGGAAACCAGGTCGTTGGCACTTGGTTAACTCTATTTAATCTTTTAGTATGTGGATTGTAAACAGTTGCTCTGTAGGCCTGCTCAGTCAGCTGTGGAGACACCTGAAAATCTTTATTCTGTTTCTATTTGAATAACATGGAGTCACAGGCTGGTTTGAGTTGGAAGGGGCCTCATAGATCAGGGACGAGTCCCACCCCTGCCATGAGCAGGGATATCTTCCACCATTCCAGGCTGCTCCAAACCCTGTCCAATCTGGCCTTGGACACATCCGGGGCAGCCACAGCTTCTCTGGGCACCCTGTGCCAGGGCTTCCCCACAGGGAACAGTTCCTTCCCAATATCCCATCCATCCCTGCCCTCTGGCAGTGGGAAGCCATTCCCCCTGCCACTCTTGTTAAACATTCCTCTGGATGTTGATATATCTAGAACTTTCAGATATGAGCAGCAGGGGCTACTGTATTAACAAACACAATTATTGAAGAATCCCAGAACATGGTTTGTCCCTTTTAGTCAAAGACTGGAAATTAGAGTTGAGAAACTGAATGATCATTTGAAAAAAACATTTCTTTCTAAATCACTGTCGGTCACTATGGTGTGAGCAGTCAAGGGCATTAAGAGAGAGAAAAAGCTCGTGAATTAAGACACCACTGAAGATCATGAATGTAATTGTTTTAACAATTATAAGTCTCTTTAAGTCTCATGACTTTGAAACAAAGGAATAATGTGGATTTTCACTATTACTCTGAGGAAAAAAAAAAAATCCATGTAGAACTCTGGTTAATGGTACTGGGTGTGGTGGGGCCTGATGGGAAGGGATCCCTTTGTGGCTCTCTTTTTGGTTGATTTTCCTTCTTTCCTGTGTTGTTTCCCTCCCTTCCTTTTCTTTGAGCTACTGAAGAAATGTATTTTTTGAGCCTTTCTCAAAGACAATAGAGCTAATAGCTATATTTAATATCCAATACAATCCCAGAGACAGCAGCCTGCTGTATATTAAAACTGCAGTGGTGTGCCTGCACCTCTATGCTTATCTGTTAGATTTGGAGGGTTATATATGAGAATTTATATGAGGCAGCTTCAAGACAGCAGATGAAATACAGCTCTAATTGTCTGTGGTCAACTGGAACCATGTAGATCAAGTAGAAACTGCATTTTTGAGCTTTCTCATCTTGTCTCCTGCCTTTGTCTAATACAGTATTGCTTGAAAGGAAATATCAAAACAGCACAAACCCAAACATCTTAAAAATATTAATTTAGTTTCTAGAGAAATGAAGCTTTTTCTCAGCTTCTCCTGACAGTTTGAGTTTATTTTGTTGATATCACTTGTTCTTACATTTTCATTGCTTCAACTCTCCCTGTTTTTGCTAATCTGGAACCCAGTTAAACTGTAATAATGGTTGCATTTCAAATGAGAATTCAGTTACTATCCAGAATTCTGGCTTTCTCCGTGGTTACCTGGCATGTCTGGTTTGGAACTTCGTGTTGTTTCATTTCCTATGTCATAGCCATTGACGGCATCAATGGCACGAAATTGTCAGAACATGCTGTAGCTGCAGCAGCAGCAGCTGAGGGTTGTAGCTCAATTCAATCCTCATTGATGGCATTGTCAGTCCTCATTAACTCCAGCACTTTCCTGAAGGCTGACATATGTAAGTCTGTACGTGTGTTATTAATTTTGCATCCAGCAATATCCTCAGATGAAAGAGTTTGAGGGAGGTGTCACAGACACACTCACTGCAGTCATCCCTGCCAGGACAGCCTGGAGGGGAGATGTTTCAACATGACAGCTCTGGTTTACTCAGGCTGTGTTTATTTAAACAGCTAGGCAGGCTGCAGGAGGGGAGGGAGAATCAGTTTCCTTCAGATCTTCCCCAGTTTCGCAAAGAAAATGTGTGCAGAAAGTTGACACACATAAAATTAAAACTGATCCCTCCCATAGTGCAGAAGGTGTGACAACACAAATACTACTTAGCATTTTAATAGTGAAATGAACATGACCTAATACCCTCAGTTTTCTTACTTTCAGCTTTTGATAGATCCCATTCCTCTCAAAAACAGGAGCCTGATAGGCCATGAATCCATTTCACTTGTCGTCTTTGTGGGATGTAAGAGCTATGTCTTCTCCCTTGGCTGGTGTTTACCTACCCTTATTTTTATCTGTCGTTTTCAGCCATCTCTGAGTCAAATATTGCATCTTTAAATGCAGGTGTGTGGTGCTGCAAGCAGCTGGGGCCTGATACAGGCTGATGCCCTGAAGGTGCTGCTGCAAAGGAAAGACTCGACAACAACGGGAATGAGGAGAGGGGGAAATGTAGTTACATGTAATATTTGACATCTCTTGCTTTGAGTTATATGAAGTAGCAAACTGTTGATGGGATTTATTGGATGGTAAACTGAAGCTGAGGTGTTTAAACTTCCCATGGTCTACTACAAAACAGGAGCAGGAAGGCTGTTCTTTTCAAAGCGCTGCAAGTTTGTAAGTAGAAAAATGTGTGTTTTCTTTCTTTTCACCCCAGCAGCCTGGGAAGGAAGCCAGTCTTGTTCTTTCAGCGGGCACACCCTTGCCTGGTTCCTCAGGTACCTGTGCAAAAGTCAGCCTGAACTCTCCCAAAAGGCTGTGAAAGCTGGATTATGGTTTCCATTTGTGTTATGCTGATTGTCGTGTTCCACTGTGGGGAACTAAAAGGAGTTATTTTAAAACAGATGGTCTAGGAGAAATTAAGTAAAACAAGATAGTATTGTATCTGAGAACCGTTTATTGGTAACAATAACAAATAAACAGTAAACAAAAAAATAGAGAGAGTTGCCCTACTAAAGAGGACTAGAAAAGACAGAAAAGGAGGAAGGAAAATGGAAACGGGTGGGAGAAAGAGAGAAGGGGAGACAGAGAGGAAAAGCAGGGGTTACCACCAGAGGGTTGGGAAGTGCCCTCTGGTGGGAGACCATCCCTGGAGGGCAGAGTGTCCTGCTGGCTGCCTGTCCCATGTCAGGTGAAAATGGTTCCAGGCAAAGTCCCCCCGGAGGCAGAGACAAGGCTTTCCCTCATCTTCTCTGGGTCATGTCCTGCAAGTGCCACACATGCAACCCATCCCCTCCATGCCTCTGACAACCAGTATGGAGACAGAAAGGAAGGTTAACTGGCTCCTCACACTGAGGGAAGCCATCCCTGTGGAAGGGAGATTTGTCCTGCACTAGGAGTGGTGTAATTTATTTCTCAAGGGACTATCTGAGCACTTCCAGTGAGGCTGCTGAGCAATGTGGGTTCCCAGGTGTCTCAGTTTGGAAAGACAAATATCTGCTAAGGAAGGCCGGAGCCTCCCTTGAAATGAAGAATGCAAACCCCCTCCCTCAAAATTATTATAATTTTGAAATTAAGGGGCTTTCAGGCAAAGATAAGGGAACAGGCATAGCAGTTCTTTACTAAGAATACTAAAAATAAAAATGTAGTAGTATGAAAAGCAAACAATCAAAAAAGAAACCACAGACAGAGTCAGGACATGACCTGACACGCTGTTGGTCAGGGTGTTGGCAGCAGTCCAGTCAGGTCCTCCTGCAGTGACAGGTGTGGGTCTGTTGGAGCAATGATCCCTTAGGAGGGTGTAGTTTCTCTCTGAAGGTGCAGTGGTGCTGAGATGGGTCCGGTCTCCCTCTGGGAATGCAGTGCACACAGGCTGTGCTGGGGTTCTGAATCCCAGCTTTTATCCAGGTAGGAATGCTGGCTCCTCCCCCTGGGCGGAGCCTCTCCCAGTGGATGATGTAATGTTCTCAGCCATGCCGTGAGCCTCGATGGCCCATGAACAGCAGACATCCCCTGGAGGGAGGATGGGTCTGGAAGGGATAAAGAACCCTGCCCCACCTGGATTTAGCAGCTGCCCGTGAACAGAAGATCCCCCCAGAGTTATGAGGAATGGGTCATGGAAGAGATAAAGAAACACTTCCCCAGCTGTTTTTATCAGATGGCAATAGAATACATACTTTTGATTACATCTTGCATTGCCACCCAAGGCACCAGGGGATGAGGAATCCTGCAGTGGGAAGCATGGACATGCTCACAGGGAGGAGGGTTCGTGGCTGTGCAACAGAGCATAGAACATAGAGGTAGTGTCCAAGTCTCAATAACTGTCACTGTGCATGATGTGAATCCTGGGATCACCTTCAGGGATGATCCTTGTCTTTTTTGGAGCTTGGTTTAGACTTGGACAATTCTGTTATCTAAGTCAATAACTCCAAAAGGACCTGTGGAGAGGAGGGAACCTGGTTGTGTTACTTGTAGCCAAATACTTCCCAAAATGCATGATTTCAGGGAGAAGATAGCAAGCTACACTACATTTTTGAGCTTTTCACTCACTTGATAGGAGTGATTTAGAGGTCTGCTATGATTTGTGTTAATGTCCATTTTGTAAATAAATTCCCAGAAACCTGATGTCACCAAAAATCAGGGAGAAAATAAAACCCTCTAGCACTATATTTAAAGTGATAGAGAATCTGGCATTGCTTTGTTTTCTGGCCAGGATGTGCCAAGAAAAATACTCAAAGCACACATGTTTTTGCAGAATTTTCTCCCAAACTTTATCCAGTCAAAACCCATAGAGGTGCCCTGTTTCAAAGTTCATTGGTCCAGAGCTGAGCAACCACCAGTATTCAGTTTCCCACTAGATCTGAATCTCCTTGCTTCCGGTGTTAATTCTAATTTCATTCTTTGATTTCTTGCCAGTCTTTTGTTTTCTTATCAGTCTTTTCTGGACCAGATGTCTCCAACTCTGCTAGAGGTGGCATCTGAGGGTAGGTGTTTGTAGATGGCCACTGATGTTCCCTTGATGGCCTTTTATCTTTCTGGGTCTCTGTGTGCTACATCCAGTCTGTTGGTATGTTGGACCCATCTCTTAGAGTGATGCTGCATCTCTTAAAAAAACTGAAGAAAATTCCTTTCCCCAAGGCAAAGTCAAGTCAAGCCTAACTAGAGAGACAAAAAAAAAAAAAAATTTAGAAGTTACGTTATTTCCAATGCTACTGCTGTGGATTTATTGGAATTCCCAGCTGACCCTTGGGCAGGTGCTGCTGTGGTGTCAGATGGCACAGCAAGGGTGCTTTGTTCTGTATGGGGGAATCTCAGTTAACTTCCATTTCCTCTTCAGAGCTGACAGAATTACCTCTGTTGTGTTTAGTGGGGCAGTTCTCTCAATGATGTGAGTTCTTGAAATGGTGCAAGCTCCTAATTATTAAAACTTTGCTTGGAGGATGCGGAGCTGTGCCTGAGCCTATGCATTTATTCCATCACAATCTGAATCTGTATTACTTGAAATAAAAATACATTTCTTAAGTATTGCATAAAAGTTTGAGGGTTTTTAATTCTGAATCCTGAAGTATTTGGCTCATGAGAATATAAATGAACCAAACTATTCAGAAGCTTAGGGCAATGTATTTTTTTATTGATCCCAATTCTATGCTATTATTGTTGCCTAATGAGGAACTAATGTAATTTCTAATGAAACCACATGGTTGTTAAGTAGAGGAGCTAATGTTCAGTTTCCCTTGTGACAAAATATACTCTCTTCAATTAAAATCCAGGAAGTAAAATTAATACCAATGTAAAATTTTGCAAGAATTAATGTCAAGACTGAAGCTTTTTATTATGTATATAAATTACTTGGATAATGAGATTGAAAGCAAGTTATTGGAGTATCTGGGCAATCCATGAGCTCAATGAAGACTACTTAAATGGTGAAATCTGTAGAGGCAGCAGGAAGAATGGAATCTCCCTCATCCTTCTACCTGGCATTTTCTTTTCCATTTAGCTCCTGCTGAGAACAGGGCTCTACCCACCAAATGTTGAGCAGACCAGCAGCAGAAAGGAAGATTTATACTGAGATCAACAGCCCAGTTCAAAAATTTAGTTCAAATGTTCTGTGTTCTAGACTGAAAATTATCAGAAAATGCATCCATTTCTGACTTCTGTTCACCACAGAATTACAGCTGGGAGGAAAGGGTCTTGGACACTGCTTGGGTGGATCCCATTTATCTCATAGTTAGAAAACAAACCTGAAATATGAAATATGAGGCCTACAGTTGAGTCATTTGGGTTAGAAACAACCTCTGATGGACTCTTGCCCTTTTACAGGGCAGGACACTGTCTGTTTCCCAGTAATCAGGGTCTTCCTTTGGCAGCCATGAGTTTTCAGAGATGATGGAGAGCAACCCGAGAATGATTCTGGCCTGCTCCCACAGCACTGATTCGTCCCTCTGGTACCACAGGCTTGTCTGAACAATTGGCTGCAGTGCTCTGTGTCTGCTGTGGGTAATGCCTGTGAAAAACGAGATTCACTCTCCTGGTAAAATTTAAAAGTTTAATGAAGGGCAATAGGAGACAAAGACAATAAAGCAAAGTTTTTAGGGCCGGGTGCATGGCATTCAGCCAAGAGCACACCTGCTATTTTGGAGACACCCCTTACGTACCTTTTCTATGGCAACAGCCTGCTGCATATTCATAAACAATTATTCATAAACAATTATGCATATTCAAACACTGGTTTACATGTTCCAAGAACTGTCCAGCGTGGCTCCTCCTCGGGCCCCCCCTTTCAGAGCCTGCACATTGCTGGGCCGGGGTTTTAGTCTGTTCTTATTTTCACCTCCAGCTTGGGTTTTGGTCCATCCTTCCTACAGATGGGAGTGATGTGCTGATAGTTGGCACATCAGCACAGGGTCCTCATCTTGTGTTCACTGGATGTTATCCCAACCAAGCAGGCAGTTCAACTACCACACGCATAACGACAGCAGCTATTCCACTACTACGTCTAAGTTTAGTTAATAGCAGAAATAAAAACTTTATAGCAGAGTTACTTTAACATTATACACATAGCATCCATTTCAATATTTGCAAAAAGCCAATATTATAATATGTATTTATAACATGCCTGACTCCTGCAGCCCTGCTCAGAGGGGAAATGAGCTGAGATCCTGCAGCAGGGTAGTGCTGCCTCTGCACAATCCTATTGCTGTCCCAGCTGTGGGGTGGGGAGGGAAAGAATGTCTGGGCCATGGTGTCACATCAAGTGCCACAGAATTGTAATGAGGGGACCTCAGTCTGCTCTCTGCCCAGCTGCAGTCACTCAAAAGTGACAAATTAAACACTGTAGAGTAATGAAATATTTACTAAAGCAGACAAAAGATAAGTTTCTCTATTATTTAAAATAATTCTTTCTATTAAATAAGCTTCATTAGATGCAGTAGGAATGGCTGTTCTCTCCACCCTTCATGGTCACACTCCTCTTGGTGCTTTATTTGCTTGGCCGTGGGGTTTTTTACTCTCCCCCTTCTGATGTGCAAAGCGAGCAGCAGTGAAAACTTGGAATTACCAATGGCAGGCAGCATGAGGAATTTCTGTCAGCCGGAGCAGTGGTGTTATGTGGTGTTACGTGGTGTTGTGCTTCCAATCTGGAATTCATCCCTCTGATGGCCCAGTTGCTCAATGGGAGCCTATTCCTAAAGTGGTGTGGGCTGAGAATAAATATTCACATCAATTTCCCTCTTTAAAGCCAATGACTCCCTGACCGAATTGAAATGGGGGTTGTCCCAGGTGTGGTCTAACAAAATCACTGAAAGGATGCTTTATTTTTCTATGTCTGTCAATTTGATCAGTAATCTGATTCCCCCCCGATTTTGTGCTGGAATGATGTTTTTTCAAAAAGTAAAATGAACAAGCCATAAACAGCAGTGAAACTGGGTGCCCAAGTCACTTGGGAAGCTCAAAAAAAGTCTCGGAATTTTTTTTTGCTTGGAAATGGTCCATTTTCTTGCAATAGTCTTGTAGCTGTTCTTTCAAGAAATGGTGAAAAACAATGGACCTGCTGCTATTTTGCTTTGGGTTTTTTTGAGGTTTGCTGGTATTTGTTTATTTTAGTATGATTTGAGAGAGGGCACCCTCTTAGTTGAAATTAAGATATCCAAATAACAGAGAGAATTTGTATCTCTGGTCAACTGTCCTGGTTTTGAACCTCCCAAAACAGCAGAGACTTGCTTTTTTTGGCTGCTTGAGAGAAACCAGATGATAGACAGTGATGAGACTTGCAAGATTAGCTCCTGCCTCAGTAAAAAGGAAAATCTAGAGTTTAGTTGAAAGGTTTCCTAAGTTCAAAGGTGGGCTGAGCTGGAAATCGTGTGTGTTTGTTTGTGATGAAAGCAGTAATTGCTCTGCAGTATTGTTTTAGTGAGCACCTACAGAAACTGCAGGACTTGCAAGAATCACTCGCAGCAATATGCTGCCACACTCTCGTTTTTATAATTTTCCCCCTTTATTTGTACCCTTAATGTGCTCAGCAGAGCTCCTGCTCATTTTCCTGCTGACTGCACTGTATTTTGGAGTGGCACTCTCCTTCCATGCATAATGGGAGATGCCCATTGTGGATCACTTGCAGGAGAATGTAATGACTCATAGATAGTGTGAGGTGCTTTATTGCATGCTAATTCAAATTACTGCAGCGTAATGATAATTGCTCCTTTATGAAAAGGACCCCAAGTGCAATCTAAATGAATTCCTACCGTCAGAAAACAAAGGGTAGTGCTGATAGGAAGAAAAAAAACCCAAACCCACAGCAAATTTGAGTTGGCGGGTTATGAGTGGGATTTTTTTCTTTCCAAGACTCTTAAATTGAAAATAATTGTAGTTACTAGAAAAAATGCTTAGGGGCCAGGATGGAAAATTTGAGCTCTGCTCAGAATAACATAGAAAAAATTGACAATAAAGATCTTGTATGTCCAAAAGCTGCCAATCATGCTTTTAACTTTCAGTTTCTCTGGTATCTGTTCTTCCTCAGAAATTATCTATTTACTGCTGAATGCCATTTTCTTGTCAGCATCCCAAACAGTTAAGAGTCTGACAAATCATCTAGTTAATTTACTTGGCTTTGAGTTGAGCAGCAGATAATAGAAAGACTCGCCACATGTCCCTGTCAGTCCATCCCATCAGGAATGAACTGCAGAGGCACCACAGCAGGGCTCGGCTAACACATGTGGGCACCAATTCTGCTGAAATTATCAGCAGCTTTGAGAAATTGTCCATGTGAATATGGCTAATTTAAATTGCAATGATTAAATATAGCACCACGTACAATAAAGCAGTTTTCAAAGTCGGGGTAAATTAGGGTGTGAGTAGGTAGCTCAGGTTCTAGTGAACAGCTTGGAAAGGAGCGGGGCAATAACTGAGGGCAGAGTAACACTGAGGTGCTGTGATTTTGTCTCAGTGGTCCTGGGAGGCCCTGATGCCACCCTTTCCATGTGGGGTTTCAGGGCACTGGGCCAGTCCGTCTTCTCTCTGCTCACTGTGAGCTTACCCTGCCACAGCTCCACACTGGCATTTTTTGGCGTTTCCTCCTGTGCCTTCCCAGGAAGTGTCTCCATCCTTACCTTTCCGGCATGGCTTGTCTCACTGTTTACCCAGTTTTCCCTGCGGGCTCTGGAAACCTTTTGGTACTTGGTTTGCTCTTCAGTTTCTTTTTCCAGATTCCCACCTTTATTTCTGGTTTCTCTCTCTTTTTTTAATTTTTTTTTTTTTTTTAAGTAGCACACTATAATTACAGGAGATGTAGCTGTAGACTAAAGCTGCTGTATATTATTGCTGCATTTGCTTTTGTTACAAGTCTCAGCTAAAATCTGTGTGTACACTTGTGTGTGTTTAATGAGTTACCTCTCGGTTGCTTGCCTGCCTTAGGATATCCAAGCCTCCTTTCCTTCTGTTGATTTTCTCTTTTTAAGAAGTAGCACAATGCTCTTTTCTTGAGCAACTTGAATCTTTGCTGTGGTGAAGTTGATATTTACACAATATTAGCCAGAAGAAAGCCCCATTCAGTGACTGTGCAGCCACGAGTGTGGTCAGGGTGCTTTTGCCCATTTTCCCTAAGGAACAAAAACTTTTTTGGAAGTAGAGCATCTTTATAAGGTGAATGTGTTGGCCTTTACTAAAGGCAGATTATCACATTTACCCTTCATGAGAGAAGATGGGTATTTGGGGTTTTTAAACCAGTGTTTCTCATATGGCTTTGAAATGAGGTGATGTGTGGAAATGCAGGAATTGTTCCAAGAGATCCCTCAAGTTTGTCTCATTGTATGACCTATTTTTATCTTTTTTTGTTGGTTGTGTCTGTTGCTTCTCCCTTATCCATAAGCCACAGTTAGCTCTGGGATATTTCTCAGACATTTGAGTGCTTCTTGTGCTGGATTGCAGCTGTGGGTCACATATTGACGCTGGTTCCCAAACCTGCTGTGTGGACTGTGCTGCCTTTGTGTTGTGAGTTTGGCATTGATTTTATTTTAGTGGCAGGCTGTGCTTTGGTCTAGGAAATGGCATCAAATATCAGGCTTTGCCTTTTCCCCAAATCCCTGGAATTCACAAAGAATTTCAAATTTGCTAGTGTGATCAAGAGATTTAGGCTGTGAGATCCTGTAGCCTCCTGATTAGCTCTCTAATTACATTATCTTTGCCATCTTGCAGGGAGGAAGAAAGCCCTACAACAAATAAACACCTGGTCCCTGATGTTGAAGAAGAGAGTCCCCAGTCCTGGAGCTCGCCCAGGTGGTGTTTGTGACACCAGCAGCCTTTAGTGTTACTGCTCATTTCTGTGATTTGTGTGCATGAAGCGTGGGAGTGGGACTTGCAAATGACTGAAGTTACCTTTGATTTTTTTTTTTAAAGGACGCCTGGAAAGGCAGCCTGAGTGGTGGTGTCTGATATTCCAGCCACTTTGGTGAAGCTTAAGGGTGTGTAAGGAAGGCAGGCACAGCACTGCCCAACTCAAACAGGAAAACTGATAAGAAGGCAAATGGAATTAGCAGAGGAAATTGAGGAATGTGCAGGGAGGGAGTGATGCAGCTCTCGAGCTCAGGTCGGCCAGATCCCACCACTGCTGTCTGTCTGCCATCCTTCCTGCAGCCTCCTATCCAAATCCTACGGGTACATACCTCGTGTCTTCCTCTGCATTCAGTCACACTCTCACAGTTCCTCTGGGCATGGGTGAAAGGTGACTGACAATGTAATAAACTGCTTGCAAATCCATCTTTTGTGTCCCAAAACTCTGGGACATGAACAGTGATACACATGGAGATGGGCAAAGAGGAAGGTGAAGACTGTGACCATGAGAAAAGAATCCAAGGGGGAACAGGAAAAGCCTGGCTGTGTCCAAGCTGGTAATCCAGAGGTGCCCAGCCACATCCAGAACTATTCTGATCACAGCAGTAACAACCTCCTCCCTATCCCTTGGTGAGCAGCTGCCCCGTTCAAGCAGCAAGAAATTCTGTTTCCTCTTCCCCAGCAGTTTCCTCTGCCTCTCCCTATCTGTCTCCTCCCCTGTGGCAGCAGCACAGCCTGGCATGCAGACACAGGAGGCATTGGGATGTTTGGCAGGGCCAGCAGCTTCCATGGTTATCCCGCTGCCATGTGCATCCCAGAGCCAGCCTGGAGGGCAGCATGTCCTGTGGGATCACAGGGAACTGTTTGTCTCAGATTTCAGGGCTGGGTGATGTCTGCCCCAGGCCTGGAATGGAGTGAGAGCCGCCCCTAAGAGCTGCAGCTGCCAAGTGGGGCCCAGGTGTGAGAGGACAGAGGATTCTGCAGTGCTTGGCAGCACACCCAGAGCTTTGGGACAGGCGGCAAGCGCTGGGTGATGCAGCTGAGCCCCGAGCTGGACTGAGGGAGCTGGAAGCCCTGGAAACCATGGAGGGAGGCAGCAGGGCAGATGTGGAAGTGCTGTTTAACACTGCCATTGGAGTGCTGCGGGACGGAGAGAATGCTGCACACTGCTATGTTCGCTCTGTCATTTTAAAATTAGGGGGTTAGCTTGTTAGAGACCAAATCTCTCAAGAGAATAACTGGGTTTTTTTGAGTACTTTGCTACTTGTTCTGTGTTGGAAGGCATGAAAAATGCTGCAGAATATGTCCGACCTTGATGTAGCTGCTTTTGTGTCCCAACAAGCAGTTCAGTTGCTATTTATGTGTGAAACTCCAGAGAAAAAGGGTGTTATTTCAGAAATTTCTAACCACTTAAATGTACCACCCAGTTTTACATTGAGACTAAAAGGATGAACAAAGACTAGGCTTGCTGCTTAACTTTGAAAATCAGTCTGTTTGGAATTTTAGTTGTTGGTAAATGCTTCATGCTGTTGGGGCGATACAATAATATGTGACTCAACAAAAACTGTATCCTGCCTTCCTGGGTTGCTGTGTTTGCAGTGCACCAAAGTGCAGAACCTGACTGTGCTGCATTAGTGTATGAAGTCTGAATTTGCTCCTTGAGCTTTTAGCATCCCATAATTAATATTTTCTATACCCTCACTCCCTAGCCCACCTTATGATTTCTCTGGGGAAATGACTCACTGGCAGAAAAGCCCTGTGAAAATGGTCATTATTGCACAGAAGCACAGAAGGGGGGTGGATGCATATGCAGAAGGGTAGAGGCAATCCAAGGGCAGGAAAGAGCTGGCTGGGTAACGCCAGCCTTGTCAGGCTACCCTGGGCACTCAAGTCTTCGGTGAAGCAGAATGTCTTTGAATTGGTTCTGCATGCCATAACTGGGATTTTTAACATACACAGAATCACTCACTTCAGCCTGAGAGGGATGGCTTTGAGTCAACAGAGACACAGCTTTGAATCTGAGCGAACTGGAGGATTCTGGCACTGCAATAATGTGCAAAGGAGGGGAGGGAGATGTCCTGGGGCTCCCTGGGCTGTCCCAGCCCAAGTGGATCTCTCCAAGTCCCAAATGCTGATATCCCACCAAGTGGAATCTATGCATGGCTTGCCTGGAGCCATCAGACATCTCCGCAGTCCAGAGAAGTGAATTGAATGAAGACAGATTTGTGTGTGGGGGGTTCTTATTGTGCTAAAGCCCTAACTAAGCGGACTCTGCTTTCTCTCAGTTTTGCAAACTGTAGAAACTTACTGGCCCTTATCAGACATGGAAAGGCTAAAATTAAAATTAAGGGAGCCAGGAGCAGCTTATGGGACGAGCTGAGCTGCTGTGTGCCGTAAGTGAGCACGGGTGAATCTACTGAGTCACCTCAGGACTTGTGAAAGCTCCGCTCAAACCTGTCAGGAAGAAAAAGTCCTTTATTTTGTGGGGTTTTTTTTTGTTGTGTATGTTTTTTTTTTTTTAGGTGGAAGTAGGTAGGGGAGCTGCTATAAGATCTGGAGAAGGTTTTTAAAATTTATTTTATTATTCATCCACTTATTTATCCATGTCCTGATACTTCCTGATTCCAGAAAAGATCAAGAGAGGAGAATGCCAGAATGTGTTCAGAGGGAAGTTAATGCATTATGCAGGAAGTCTCAGCAGACAGTTCAGACGTTTCGGAGTCTTACAGTAGAACTAAGCTGCTAAAGCACACTGAGCTTGCTGAGCCCGGTGGGTGCAGTACAGCAGCCTGTCATGCTAAGTGCCACATGAAATTCCTTTGAATTTAAACAATGGCCTCTAACCTGCACTTTTTAGGTGTTACCACCAGGTTTCCTCAGAGATTTTTTCCAGAATGCTTTGCAACAAGACACGGTTTGGATTTTGAGGTGTTGGGATTTTTCTTGTATCGTGTATCTTTCTTTTTGCATGTCTAGTGGAGTGAGAGACCCACAGCTCCAGACCTCCTCGCTCCTGAATGTCAGCTCTCCGTATTCACTCCTTGGCTCATTCCTCACACTGGCAGCTGTGTGATGCAGCTGCTTCCAAATGAGAGGTGGCCTGCTGGAGTCATTCTCTTCATTGCTGCAAGTTTGATTAGTCAGAGATTTAACCAGTATAAAAATTGTTTCATTCGCAAGTTAGGTTGCTTTAATGCTTTGACGCACATATATGTAAGAGAAAAATGCACATAGGATATTTTTTAACATAAAGTTTCTGCAGTACTTGTAACAGTAGTCAGTCCTTGTCAGTGTTAACACACTTGTATGTGATTTTTTTTTTCCATATGGAGGAATTGAGGCATGGAAGTGAGGGTTGTTTCCCTTGGCCACAACAGGTGTCCAGAGTGTGCTGGAATAGGGACCAGGGATCTGTGGCTCACTCTTGGATCATTCATTCTCCATCCTGGGCACCGAGGAAATCATCTATTTTCCTCATCTGACTATAAATGCTTAAAGGGTTGGAATAACAGCACTGCCTGCATTGTGGGGGGGGGTTTAATTGTGCACTCAAATTGAACAATCTAAGTGGAGAACAACTCTAATAAAGAACAATTCCATTCTGAAAACTTTGCTTGTCCTCCCTGCAGATTTGGAGATCAAAGCACTTTGTCACTGGTGGGATAGGGGCTGTAAAAGATGACATTCTTGCCATTATGAAGAAAATATTTCCTGTTAGACAGTTTATTGCTAAAATGCAGCTCTAACTCTGTAATAATTGATTATGAATGTTCCTTTTATGAGCTGTTAGAATTGGTAATGCAGACACTGTCTGGAATGAAAATATTTTAGCATTTCTAAATACAAATCTGGATCAAAATCAGGACTGAAGTAAAGATTTCACTATTCCTCATCACCTTTTATCCTTGCTGAAATTTGTAAAAACTAGTAAGGAATTTTTTTGAAAACAGTGCCCAACTTAATCTATTTCTTCCAATATTTTATCAGGTGCAGCTGTAGTTTCTGTGCTGTGTCCCAGCAATAAGAGATGATAATTCTGAAGTCTCATTTGATGCAATGACCTGGTGTTTTTGGTGTTAGTGGTCACAGTTTTGATTCCCTGATGCTGCCCATTGCTGCATGGTATAACATGCAGAAATACTTGAGTGTGTTATGGGCACAGCTATATTTAATTTTTGTAAGCAGGCATGTGATAAAGAGCTGCTAGTCCTCTATACTCCTAGAAGCAGTGAGTTTTATTTTGATCTTTGTGGCAGTTGTTTTTTCTATGTGTAGGGATTGTTTTGAGTCCACTGTCTAAGTTACTGAAACTGTTTAAGAACAGAGTTGTAAGATCTGAGCCCCCTTTTCCTTTTTTTTTTTTTTCCTGAGAGAGTTACCATGGATGAAAGGCAGTAAAGATGTGGTTTGTTTTTGACTCAACACAGTCCTTTTTTCTTCTGTTCCATTCCCCACAGTGCCAGCCTTTCACTTGTATTCACTCGTTTGTCTTTCAGCATTTTGCTCTCCATGTGTCCCAGAACAATCCTCCAGCTATTCCATGGGCCTGGAAATTTTGACCATTGTGTTGTGCCACTGTAAATCCCTAGCACTTCCAAATCCAAATTTTAGCTGTGCTCTGTGGTGTTCATCCTCATAAAACTTCCATGATGGTCAAAGATCACCCCAGAAATGATGGAATTTACTTAATTACCAAAGCCACGACCTTGGAAAGGTGATAGCCTGAAATGCGGAGTGCTGCCGAGCTCGGGAGGAGGAGGAGGCAGCTGCTGCAATGAGTTTGTGCAGATCTGAAGCAGGAGCTCCACACCTCCCAGAGCTGTTCCCAGTCCCACCCAGACTGACTGGCGTGGGTTGGCGATGTGTCTGCTGGGGTCCCGCGCTGCTGAAGGGCACTGGGGAGCACAAACCCCCTTCCCCTGCCGCAAGGAAAGCTGCAGCTCTCCAGTGTCAGCAGGAATAACTTCTCCTGCTTCCCTGGCTCACTCATGCAGCTGCCTTCATTGGCTTCTGTGATGCTTATTTGATGTAACTCGTGTTGAGCAGTTTGTGATGATGCTGTGAGAAGCGACCATTGAAGGGTGAAGGTGTTGAAGTTCCCTTGTAATGGCTTTTTTTTCCTGCAGATAAACAAGTCAGTGTGGAGAAAGAAAAGTGTTCTGTTATTATATTTTCCTTACTTTGTTCAAATTACTTTTGTAGCTGTTCCAAATGCTTCACTGTAGCATTGAAATTATTGGATTTGATGCTACCACAGCAGAATAGGATTCTGGAATAATTCCCATTTTTTTAAAACAACCCCTAGTCAGGCTGTTTATTTCAGCACCAACCTGTCTACTCTTTGACTCATACTCTAGATGTACAGCTGCTTATAAGCAGCCAAACCAAGAAGTGCAGATAGTCTGTGAAAAGCAATTTTCAGTGTGAGATTTCTTCTCTCTACCCTTTTGACTCAGTGCAGCATTTAATGAATAGATCAATTGTTTATTTTCACAATGGGGTTCCATTATTAATCCAACCAGTTTAATTTCCTGATTTTGCGACAAAAAGGGAAAATAATTTAAATTGTGGAGATGAGCAATGCCATCTCAGGGGCCAGCATTGAGTAGATTCCTGCACTGTAGATGACAGGCACATTCCTTGTAGTCATGTCTTATTTCTAAGTGAAAGGGTTTGGATGTGCTTAAGAAAATCAAATCTCTGAAGTCTTTATTTTTATTGCTATTATTTATTCTGATCTAGGTAGTCACAGTTTGTCTCCACAAAATGCAATAGCTATAAAATACTCAATGAAGTATTTGCTTCTTGGCAGGAGCCGGCTACAAACGTGATGGATTAAGCACAGCGTAGCTGGCACCCAGAGAAATGCAGGAAGCAGCTTCCTAGAATACAAAGGTGTTTTTTTAAGAGGTTGGAATCAGCTGGATGATGAATATCCCCAAACCCCAGGACAAAGGCAGGGCTGGGTTATCCCTGTGTGACAGACAGACATCACTGGCTGCGGCAGTGTCACCGAGGCGTTTGAACCGAGCTGCTCCAGCAGGTTCTGCACCTCCCAGAGCGGGGCTGCTCCTCTTGGAGCTGACAGCCAGGGCTCTGGAGCTCTGTGGCACATGGTGTCATGAGCTTGTTCATGTACCAGGACAATCTTTAATTCACGCTGGAGTGCAGCAGAACCTTGCTATTTATGCTGCACTAGAGTAGAATTCAAAATATGTAGGTCTGGAAGATTGTGTATGGAATACAAAATCCTCCTGGAATATATTCTGAAGCTGAACTCTCAGTTGTGTTATGTCTGGTGATCACACCTAATGATTTTCCTTCCAAACACCTTGTTCAATTCAATCCCTTTATTCCCTACATTCCCTTCCTCCCTCTTAACTATGTTTTCCTCGTGCAGAATCCTGTATCCTCAAACACCCTCATGGCTAGAACCTGAGGGATCTTGAGGTCTTCTGAGCCTGTAAAGTGCTGCTAAGGATGTTTGCCCAAAATTTCAGTCCAGAGAACACTGATCCCAGAGCGAAGCCCTTTGGTATGAAGAGTTGAATATCCCTTCTGATGTACTGGGAGAATTGTGCTTCATCTGTAATAGTGTTCCATCTGTAATATAGTGAGGGCTGTGGAAGAAATTATGTCGTCACAGAGTAGCTTTTTGGGTAAGTGGAAAAAACCCAGAAGTCTCTGTAATAAAATACAAAAAAATGTCACGTAAAACTCTGGAGAAAAGGGAAGTGAAATCTTGATGTTGTGAAGAACGTAGTTACAGTATGTTCCCAGAACTGGCTCCAAATGGATTTCTGGTGAGCCGCCGGCCCTTTATGAGCAGGGGCATGACGAGAAAACCTCGGCGTTTCACAGCGTGGAGCAAACCTGGCAGACCTTAAACTATTGTCTCGTAAAACTGCAAGGTGGCACCGGGCAGCAGCGTTTGAGGCAGGCGGCGGCAGGCTGGCAGAAGCGGCCGCGGCTGGGCCGGCTCCCCACCGGTGCCCGTGCCCGGTTCCCGCCGGTGCCGGTGCCCGGCTCCCCCCGGTGCCGGG
>WBMY01010411.1:123490-163860 GCA_013397315.1 Donacobius atricapilla
ACAGGGGGACACTGCCCAGGGACAGGGGGACATTGCCCAGGGCCACCTCCCCGAGGGGACACGGACGGGGGACATTGCCCAGGCACAGGGGGACACTGCCCAGGGACAGGGGGGCACTGCCCAGGGCCACCTCCCCGAGGAGACACGGACAGGGGGACACTGCCCAGGGCCACCTCCCCGACGGGACACGGACAGGGGGGCACTGCCCAGGGCCACCTCCCCGAGGGGAAGCGCGCAGCGCTATGGCTGCAAGAGGGCACCGACCCCGGCGGGTCTGGCCGCGGAGCAGGGCCACCCTCGGGACAGGCAGGGTGTCAGCGGCACAGGGCCACCTCTCTGGGACAGGGGGACACTGCACAGGGCCACTTCCAGGGTCAGGGGCACGCTGCACGGGGCCACCTCTCTGGGACAGACAGACTTCAGTATAGAGCTGTCCCCAGTGTCAGGGGGACGCTGCCCAGAGCTGCCCCCAGGGTCAGGAGGACATTGCCCAGGACAGGGGGGCACTGCCCAGAGCCCTTCCCAGGACAGGGGGACACTGCCCAGGACAGGGGGCACTACCCGGAGCCCTGCCCAGGTCAGGGGGACACTGCCCAGGACAGGGGGCACTGCCCAGAGCTGTGCCCAGGGTCAGGGGGGCACTGCCCAGGACAGGGGGGCACTGCCCAGAGCCCTGCCCAGGGTCAGGGGGGCACTACCCGGAGCCCTGCCCAGGACAGGGGGCACTGCCCGGAGCCCTGCCCAGGGTCAGGGGGGCACTGCCCAGGACAGGGGGGCACTCTCCAGGACAGGGGGGCACTGCCCGGAGCCCTGCCCAGGTCAGGGGGGCACTGCCCGGAGCGGCCCCCAGGGTCAGGGACAGCCCACACGGTGCCCGGGCTGCCACCACCAGGACCCCGAGGGCTCCGCTCGCTTTGGCTTTGCGGTCTCTGCCTCTGCTTTGAGGTTGGTTTTTGCACCCTCTGAACAAATGTGTGTCACTGCCCCGGTGATGAATTAGGGAGTGTCCATAGAGTGGCTGCGATATTCCTGCGGTTTTCCCTCCTCATCTTTCAGGCACTGCAGTGTGGGAAGGTTTTCCTCACCTGATTTATGGAATGTGGAATGGTGGAGAAGAAATATCTTAATAAAGAGATAAATGAGAGTTCAGATGAGTATTGGAAAAAATGGAATAATAGAAACAGGGAAAAATGGGAGTAGAGGGACTGGTAGTTTAGTTCTTCAAGTTGACTTGATTATGAACTGGATATCTCAAAAGTAGTTGCTGGGACTGAAGAAAACAGCATTTCTTTATGTAAGAAATAACACAGACATATCAACGAGGGTTTTTATTGTATTTTTATTGATAAATTTAACAATATTATAATTTTTGATTAGAGTACTTTTACTGAGAGTAACCATTGTCTGCCATCAAACTGTGAGAAATGACTAAAACTCTGAGACTTTAGCTTCCATGGATGCCATTAAAATAGAAGCAAAAAAGCCTTTCTGTCTTGTGAACTAAATCACTTTTGAGAGAGAACCTCAAAGCTGCTTGAGTGACTTTTGACTTGAGACTGTCAGATTAGGGGAAAGCAGAAAGTATGCAGGATTAGGAAGTCTCAAAGAATACTCCTAGGGGAGGAGGAGGGAAAATGATCCAAATATATCAGTTAAATTATGGCATTGTGTGCTATATCCTCATGTTTGCAGAGATCGAGTGTGTGAGCTTAATCTGGTGTGAGTTGTGGTTGGATCCATCTCTGGATAAAAGCCTCTGTGCCACAGCTCTGGCTGTTCAGTTGAGTGTTATCCCACCTATCTAAAATATAGTACTACTTGTATGCAGGCTTGAGGGTATTAACTTACTATTTGCTCTCTGTGGTTGTTCCTCTGTAACTAAAATTTGTTTCCTAAAATGTTCACAAAAAAGGATGAAGGACGACTGCTGGTAGAGACAAAGTAAATGGATTTTCTAAATGGCATTGCTTACTCATGCTGAAAGCTTTTGTGGCATTTAAGTGCTGACAGCTGATGTAAAAAATGGCCTGTAGGAACCAATTTGGATTGTTCAAAAAGTAAGTTTTATACCTACCCCACACCACTGAGTTTGTGTCACGCTGATTAAAGATTGCTTGATGTGGCAAGAAATAGTCTGAAAGTCTGCAGGTCCTGGTGTGGAAGAAAGCTTTCAGACTGGAAAGAGGGGCTGAGAAACGAGAGGAAGGGTTATTTGCAGATAAACATCAATTTTAATTAAATGTTCTGACTTGCCATGGCCAAGGGTCCACCTGGCTCTCTGTCGGCTCTCGGTTGTTCCTCTCCTGGCTGATGCTGCTGTGAAATAATTCTGGGACAATTCTTTTTTATAAAAATTTTGATCATCAGTCTTTTTGCACAGTTTCCGCTGAGTTGTTGTGGGAGTTTTACTGTGCTGGGACTCCAGGGCCAGGCTCCAGGTTATTAGTGAGTTTTTTCTTGCTTGTACAATTTTCAGAAGATCCAAGTGCGTGCAGGAGCCTGGGCACCCCTAACTTTTAGTAAGCTTAAAAAGGTACTCGGCTATTTTAGACAGTTCTTGTTCACACTGGGAGTGTGTGGGCAGATCCCCTCATGCCTGAGCACGTTTAGAGGAATTAAGGGTTTGATCCAAGTAATTAGTGAGGCAATGTGGGACCATGAATTAAGCTAATGATTCTAGAGCTTTTCAGATCCTTCTGGAGATCTGAAGATGAAATCCGAAAAGGTTCAGAAGGCAAATCTATGTACTCTGCACGAGCAGAAATATTTCCCTGCAGCCTTCCCAAAGGATCAAATTGGCACAGGAATTTAATGGAGGAGGATCTTGGTGAAATGATTCCCAGTGTGACACAGAGGAGCCCTTTGAGATAATGAAATGTGTGTTCAAAATCCATTTTCAGCAGCAGACTCATTTTAAACAGCAACTTGCAGATGTGGCCCTGAGAGGCAGTCACTGTTGGTTTACCATTTGATCCATGACTGCAATAACAAGGCGTGCATGGATTATTATGAACTCTCACTAATTGTCCAGCAGTTCTGGGAACTGTAGATCCCCATCCTTGAAGATAATTGTCTGTGTCACAATGAAAGATCACTGCAAAAGAAACATTTCATGCCTTAAATAGTCAATTAATATTTGATTTAAAGTACCATTGTTTGTACATGACCATAGTACCCCAGGAAAGAATTGCCCCCAGTTAGTTAAAATAGGAAAATGGCTGGAATATTCCTTAACAAAGTAAGAGCTCTAAGAGGGCTCTGCAAGGTAGTTTCCCTTCTACGTGAAGAGGGAATATTTGCCCAGCTGATTCGTGGGACTGATCATGGCATTGGCATCCCCAGCATCTCCCAGCTGCACCTGGAAGTGCCCAGCTGGGAGGATCCCGCACATGGGCTGCAACCGAGACTGGAGCCAAGACCTGTCCCTGGAAGGGCTGCAGGAGACCGCAGGGTGAGAGCTGGCCTCGCTGTGTCATCACAACTCGTCATTAGTTTACAGTTTATCAAAAAGGCGCTACCTAAAGGTCATTTAATCTAGGATTTATGGTTCAGATGGGGGCACTGAGGAAATCCTTCTTTTTCTAAAAATGCCAAGAGCCGTTTCAGTCCTCCATGCCTCCCACCCTTCTCCTGCACCCTTGGGAGCAGCTGGAACGTGGGATGCTGACTGATTGCTGATGCCAGGCTCGCTTCCTCATCCCCCTGGGACAACCCTGCTGTGCTGAGGAGGAGTTGCCATTCCAGTTGGGATATCTGGAGGATTCAAAGGCTGCAAACATCAGAGTCTCCTGGGAAGCAATCATTTTGGACACTTGGCCATCAGATTTTTTTGGGAAAAACATACATTGCAAAGGCTGCTTTAAACTCCAAGTGTATGTTTCTGTCTTTGATGTGTTCCTGCTAATTTTAATTGACTTTTCTAAAGTGTTTCAGGTAAGTGCAAACAATATATAAACATTTGTGTAAATATATACAATATATAAACAATATATGTGCTCTGTGTTGTAATAGCTACTCCTTCCAGTGGGGTGTTGGCCACAACATCAAATCAAGTTTATTCTAAATTTGAAGCAGGAATGATCCATGTGTTTTATTTAAACACAGTCAATTTCAGCAGGAAAACTAATTTTAACAATGAAATGATTTGGATCTCTGGCCACCCATTTGGGTGGTGGTGTTTTATGTGGCAGTGTGGATAGCGAGGAGGGGATGGCAGCAGGCAACAGGTTTGTCTTGTGACAGTTCTGGGGCCTGGGGCGTAGCTCAGGTGGGTGGAACTCTGAACACTCATTTGAGCGACACAGACCAAACACAAGTTCCCACCTGCAGCACAGGTGAGCTGTGCCCTGTCCTTATTCCTGCAGCCTCGGGCAGGGAGGAGGCAGCAGCAGAGTCCATAAAAAGAGATTTCAAACAGCAGTTTCTCTCAGGTGAAAAGGGACACTGGAAGATTTTTATCTCAGTTTTTGTCTTGGCATTGATGGATATTACTGAGATGTATTTAATGTGCACACATGACAGGTAAATGGGATGAGAATGCAGAATGTGAATGACAATATCTGGAGGGGTGAATAGTACAAGTTGCATTTCTCTCCTGTGAGGTTTAGCTCACAGTTGATACAGCAACGTCTGGTTCAGTTGTTCAAGTTTAATGCTTCAAAACTTTTTTCTTCCCATCTGAGATCCCGTCTAATGTAAGATGTAACACTACTGAAGACTGGAATTACAGTATCTTTGCTATTTCCCCACTCTTTGTCCCACATTTTCCCCTCCTTCTATTTGTGTTGCACTCAGATTTTTACTGCTGCTACAAAAATGAAATTAATCACCAATCTCATTTGTAGCTGCTGGGAGCAAAGAGTACAAAGAAAAGCAGGCTATGGAGTGAGTTTGGACTGGTGTGATGAGGCAGCTCGAGCCATAAAATCACTAGTTATTTCCTGTCGAATGTCCTTGTAGCTGTTCCTAATCTTTTATGAACTGTTTTGGCTTTTGCTTGTAATGAACTTAGGGTGTAAAGAATCACTGGAGCAGTTCCCCCTGCTCCCCACACTGCAGCTGGAGAGGAATAAGACATTTCCTGCTTGTGTCATGCTTTGTAGCCAGATTTACTTGCAAAACAAACCTAAAAATGTGCTCTGTCAATATGATTATTTAATGACTGACATGACTGTAGCTATGACTGACATTTCTGTAGCTCCCAGCACATGGCCTTAACCCTTTCCCCAGATGAGCATTTTTGTAATTATAAAGGGTATAATAATTTTCTGATTTTTTTTTCCTTTTTATTTTTTTTCTTCAAGGGAATGAAAAAGCTGAGCCCATTTCAGCTTGCAAAGTACATTTAAATCTCTGCTATCTGGAAACCTTTCAAATTGCTCGGTACTTTTAAAATAGTGTCAGCTCATTGTCAGGGCATGATACAGAAAGGAAAATTGCTGTCTCCCTGCTCTCAGCAGTATCAGACAAGCTTTCTGATTTAAGTCTTGCATCTGAAATGGAAAAGTTAATCATAGGCCTGCTCTGCATCATCGCTTTCAAGCCAGGGTAAAAGCAGCAATTTTAGATGTAGTATTGGAGCTGATTTAGTTGTTTGCCGTGGAAAAGCACAGAGAACCCACTGGCACCTCCGTGTTTGGCTCTAACACAGGTGGTCATCTCTCAGTAACACCTATCAAGCAACTACTGCCCCAGGTGGAGATGGACATCCCCGGGCCTTGGTCTGTGCTGTGTCTGGGGACAGCTCAGGATGGAGCTGGTGACAAATCCCTTGGAGCTGTGGCCCTTTCCCCAGAAGGAGCTGGCCTTGCCCTTGGACTCATTGTCCTCTTCTGGTTGACAAATGTGTGTGGAGTTTTACTCTCTCAGAAGTGATTTTCAAACCTTAATTTGCACCAGAATAAAAGAGCCTCTGATTTGGCCGTGGTTTAATAAATATCTGCCCTGTTTGTTGCTGTGGAAGGCCTTTGGGATGGCTTTTGTCACGCAGCAGAGCCTGCAAACACAAAGATGCAGGTTACAGATGTGTGTGATGCCTTGGGAAGGCTGACCTGGAACAGAGACTGGACAGAGCTGAGAATAAAGTAGGGATTTATTGAAAGGCCTTAAAGGATACACCTTGGGCAGGACAAGAGCCTGGCCAGGGCTGCACCCAAGGTGGACCCAAAATGGTCACAAAACAGACAGCTGGTCATGAGGTTCTCACACTTTTATAAGTTTTGGTCCATTTGCATATTGGGTTTAATTGTCCAATTACAGCTGCAGATTATGCAGCCCCATCCTCACAGTATTCTCCCCTCAGCCCTCGGGTGTTTATGTTGTTTTGGGCCTGAAAACTTTTAACAGCTGTTCTTGGTCTCCATCTGGAAAAGGATTTGTTTTGTCTCCCTGCTCTGTGAAGAGCTGACTGGCACTGAATGTGAGCTCAGAACTGCACTCCTAGGCAGCACAGAATCTGAAAAACATGAAAGTTAAAACTTGAGGCATCATGTGCACAAGGGGTGTACCCAAATGTGCTCTGCAGGCAACTTTGAAGGAATTTGACTGAAAATTGTGCCTGTTTGTGGAAACAGGGAAGGCTCTGTAGCATTTCCTCTTCATTTTAGTCCTGCCTCCACTTGGCGATTCCTTGTGAGTCCAACCCTCTGGCTGCTGGACTAACTGAAAATTCACCCTGGGACTGAAGGGTGTTTGGTCCCATCTCATTGTTTTGTCAGGAGGAATTGTCTTTCTCTCAACCTTTCTGCTCAACTCTTTACCTCCATGATTTATACCAATTATTTCCTGAATTTTGTTATCCATAAATCATTCTTTCCCCTGAGCTGACTCCAGCTATGCTGCTTTGGGCCATTCTCACAGCTGCTCTAGTACCTTTAGGGGTATTTTTCCCTTAAGACTGAAGCCTGAAGCTCAGTGGGAACTTCTGAGTACTGAAAAGTTCTCATGGAATGCTGCTTTGGTCACCAATCCAACCTAGGGCCAGGCTAAACCCCAAGGAAGGTGTGAATTCTGTGCTCCTTGGCCTGAATGCATGCTGGAGAAGGGAGGGATATATAAACATGGTGTCACGAAGGAAGAGCACATTTTACATAAAACTTCAGTGGTTTTCATATCCTGTACACCTTTTTAACCTATGTTCAATCAGAAGCATTATCTTTGGAAATTCATAATAATTCCTTTGGGCCTGCTGTATGGCTAATTCATTGTGCTTTGTCTGAAATACGTGGTTTTCCCCAAATGTACAAATTAGATTACGACTACTTGCTGCTTATCTGTGTTTGAGTTTTAATGATGTGGGTGATGGGTTAAAATTCCCCGAACCATTCACAGTGCTGGCTGTGGAAACTGGCACTCTGATGCACATCATGTCTGATTTCCCAGGGAATAGCAGGAATGCTTCTGTAGGCAACAGGCTGAAGGATTTCTGTATTCTCCTGGCTTTCCCCAGGCGCTGCACTTAGCACTGAGCTGCAGCTCCTGGGGAGCATTTGTCAACCAAGATGAAACGTGCCACTCTTCTCTCCCACCCCCGTGCATTTCAGGATCAAGCTGTGGCTGCTAAGGATGCCCGTTATTCTCATATTATTTTAAATCTGAAATGTTCAGCATATTTATGACTGGAGGTTGTAACTGGAGCAATGCTCAGTGGCTCATAGAGTGTGTACAGAATATGAATTCCTCTGAGCACTGATATTTGGTTTCAACTGGAATTGCTACTTAATCAAAAAACCAAAGGGAGTGAAGACGAGGTTTTGAACTTGTGTAGCTTTCAATTTTATTTTGCTATCAGCAGTTATTCGTGCTTCAATTAATGGTGTTAATCATGACCATGGCCAGCTACAGAGGACACTTGTGTAACAAAGAAATCTGCCCCACCTCACCCTACTAACGCAATTGTGAAATAATGCTGTATTTGAAAAGTAATTATTAAAACTGTAAGCAATTGCACCTTCCATTCATGCCAGTTTCTCACCTGACATTTAAGATTTTTTTTTTTTTTTTAATTGGGAAATAGTTCACCATATAGAATGATGAGAATGTTTAGAAACAGTTTGGACAGAAATTTTATCTGTCCTTTTGACTGCAGATGTACTCAGTGGTTTTCTAAAAGGATTCATGTTCGTTTTCAAATCTGATTTGGTGAAACTTGTTTCCCACTGTGTTCACAGACTGACATAGAATAAGTGTTGTACAATGTGAAGGTTTTTGTTTTTTTTTTCAGGTTTGAAGCTTTTTTTCCCTAGTTCATATGACATTTTAGTGATGCGACTCTTAACCAAATAGATAAGCTGGCCCTAAAATATACAGAGGCAAAACTGTGCAAACAGATCAGACCCTAAAAAGCTTTGGTATGTTTATTGCATGGGCTTTTTTAGCTGACAGATTTCAGCTCTATTAATAAAACTTCACTGAATTAAAAAACAAAACAAAAAAATCCCTCGTATCTTGTCTGTCTGAAGCTTATTTGAGGAAAGCTTGTCTGCTGGGTTAGAAGGTTTCGTGTCTGAGCTGTAGCAAGCTGTTGGCAGCACAGTTCCTTGGCTTGAGGGCAGCCCGTGCCCTCACGGATGCCATGTGCATAACAAGCAGGAAAAAGCACTTCAGGATCAGCTCTGAGATGATTTCACTTCCAGCAGTTGTGCAAAAAATTCGGAGTGCATGTTTTATGCAAAGGAGAAGTGTCAGGCATAATCTTAATCCTGTAGGAATGAATTTTATGGCATTTTGTGTAGTCAAGAATTCAGTTCTTTGATCTCCAGAACACATACTTTGAGACTCTCTTTTAAGGTTTATTTTCTCTTTATTGGCTTTATATGTTGAATTATATAAGAAGAAGGGAAAATATATCCTGGACCTTTTTAATATTTGTAATATCTCTGATTGCTGGCATGCAAAGACCTTTGTTAACAGGTTGTTGAAGGCAATTTAGTGATGCTGGAAGAAGGAAAGGTAAAAATGAAACTCTGAAACTGGTCTGGGTTTTACCACTGGTGTGAACACCTCTTTTTCCATGAATTAGGAAGTAGGAAAAACCATACCTGGAGTTGCTGTGGTCTCTAGTAATCAGACATAGAGAAAAAATAACACAAAAACAGTTCAGGTTCCACTTTTGCTCAAAATCTCATGTAGCTAATGGTCCCCAAGTGTACTAAAATGGAGCTAGAAAAGAGATGTTTGGTTTGATGAGTCTTTGCTGATCTTCAGGAGATCTTGTTGTGGCTTAAACTGGGTTTCACCATCCAGCAGCTGATAAGGGCATTTTTTCAGTGTATTGTGCTATGGCAGAAATTTAAATCAACAAATATTTTGATGCTTTAACCTTCTCAAAACCCTAACATTAACTTCCTAATTCAGAGTTATGAAAATAATGAATAAAAGAAGGTTATTAAGCTGGTTTATTAAATCCTCAGAAATATTTTCTGTAGTCATACTAGATAAGATTGAATCTTTGCCAAGGAGTTGAAAAAGTGAAGAAAATTGGTTTCCCAGTAGTGTCTTGCCTTGGGTAACTTTTTTTCAGGTTCATCTGAGAACACTGGATTTCAGAGATACTCAGTAGACAACTCTGACAAGGTGATAATCGCGCTCTCCACTGCTGTGATAACTCTGAGTTTAAGCCTGGTCTCACTCAGAGGAGTAAGAATGGTGTAAAGTGGGATTAGAGCCCATCTCTGAATGGGCTGCACTGCTGAGAATGCAAATGTGTGTGCTGCTGCTCAGAATTACACCAAGTGCCATGATGCAGGAGGCAGCAGGAGTCTGCAGACTGTTGGAGGAGCAGAAAGTCCCCAAAAGAAAAATGACAAATCACAGGAGGAAAAAAAATAAAAATCATAAAAAAAGGATTAGAACAAATCTATTTAGAAATTGGACTTTAGGGTTTGTGCTGGTTCAGATGCACTGACAAAGCTGAGATGGAAATCACAGTGGGACCCCTGGTAAGTCCCTGGAACTGGAAATTAGGCATTAGTTACTGAAAAAGTAAGCTAGGGTCTGGGGTGTAACACCTTCAAATGACTTAGCTGTAAGTTAAAATTAGCATCAAAGCAGATACTGCATTCTTGTTTAGAGTGTTTTGTCTCATCCTGCTAACATTTCCAGGGTCCCCAGTGCCACAGACAGGCTTTATTAGATGGACAGCTTTCTGAAGAAGTGCTGCATTACTCTGGAATGTAAAAAAATTCATTAATTAACGTAACAAGTGAAAAATATTTTGATTACACAGGGCTCTTCGGGAGCAAATTAGCAAACTGATGCCTTATGGTGTCCACATTTTGGTGGTGCGGCCATATGGAAAAATCAGACGCTGAATTGAGCCAGTGAGTGTTCCGATCTCATACAGAGAAATTAAAACTTTGATCAGTTGTGGCCAGCACTGCTGCCTCCTTGATGCGCACAGTCTCAGGAAGTCTGTGCTTGTGTCTGGGAGCTATGTGGACGAGTTAATTCATTTACAGAGCTGACAAATAGCTGTAAATGAGTTTTTGGGCCCCAGCTGAGGCAGAAAGTTTATCTGCAAAGAAGTTTTATTAGATCTTGCAGTGACAGTGGAAGTCCCCTGGTGTGTGTCTAGCCCAGCTTGTTACAGTGCTGAAGGTTTATTTTGTTGCTTTGGCGCTGTACCTGTTCCTTGTGCAGATTTGTGATGATTACTGTAGATGGCAGCAAAAGCTAAATAAAATGCCACGATTTAAAAAATTAATTAAACCCCTCCCTCCTGCTGTCCTGCGTGTGAGTTTTGTCTTGGTGCCTGCCAGCTGTTCTTGAGGATGGAAGCAATTACAGGCAGCAGAAGCCAAATTAAATTACATATTGAATTAAAGTTTCACTCATTGGCAGTTGGGGGGTTTGTGGCTGTGTTGGTTCTCGGTGGGGACTGTCTCGGACACCAAAAGCCAATTTTAAAGCTCTCCTGATGATCTCTGAATTCCCCCCTTTTTTTCCCCAGTGTATGCCACGGTATCAAGAAGGACCAGCAGTAATTCTGACAAATGATAATGCCTCTGGGATTATAATTTTTATTTTTCCTCCTGTGATAAGTCTGCTATTTGCTTCCTTTCATTGCAATTAAATTAGTTTCCTCTTTTATTTCTAATGTCCTTCCTTGCTCCTTTTGTGTGTTGCCACTTCCTCTCTGCCTAGCGCACATAAGGAAAAATGGTTCATTGTACCATCACACTAATTAGCTGTTTAATTGGACACCGGATTTTCTCTCGCAATACCTCAGAATGCAGGAGAAGCACAGGACAGCCTCAGGACAGGCACTGGCCTGTTGGAAGCAGTTGCACGATTTGGAATAGTGGATGGATCTCTAATGGGAAATGACTCCCAATGTTATGTTTATTACACAAAGCAAAAGATAATTTTTAAATATTGAAAGGGCATAAACCCCAAATGATTATGGGTGAACTCGAGAGCAGGATTTAGGGGCAAGCAATAAAGAATAAATGTAGCAAAAGGTCCGTATGTGATTAGCAAAACTGCTTGAGAAGAGTGAGCTTTGAGAGCTGGGGGTCTGCAGTCTTTGTTTTTACTCTGAAAACCATGAAACTCAATTTTCTGCATGGCAGACATTTAAAATTAGGCAAAATGTAGTGCATCAAAATGACCCTGTGCTTTTGAAATATTTCTGAAATCCCTTTAAAATGAAAAAGAAGGACAGGAAAGTATGGAACTGCTGTTTGACAATTGTATTCAATATATGATGAAGGTGGGCACAAAGCTCTAAGTATTAAAGCTTATGAATGTATTAATGCACTGCTTTGGGGGAATTAAACTTTAATATTGATGATAAACCTTCCATAATAAAACGTGTGGAGAGTGAGAGTAAATCTCTCTTGCAAAGTCCCCAAACTATTTAAATAACTGTGTGCAAGCTGTAGCATCTCCTGAGATATATTATAAATGAACTTGTGCATACAAATGCACATTGTGCACAAAGTGGTTTTCCAGCAGAGTTGCTTTTTGCCCTGCAAAAGAGACTGTCCCAAATGACTGTATTTCTTAAAAGTGATTGATCTCTAGCATCGATTCCACAATATTTCTCTCCAGATGCACATCATTCACTACCCCGAGTGCATCCCCTGGGAGATTCCCTGTTGACTACTTTGAAAATGGTGTGAGATTTCTGCAGTGGATTTTTCTGCTAGCCTGATGTTGTTATTTTTAGGTTACATTATGGAGGAGAAGTTGTAGTGCTTTAAAATATGAAATGCTGAGGAGATAGAGGGAATTGTGAGTTACAATGATCTGGAATGTAGCAGCAGAGTATTGAACAAGTATGTCTGGAAAAGGATCCCAAACTTGTGCTTCCCATCAAGCTGGAGAGGAAAATGTCATTTTAGAGAGCCACTGTGGAAAGTGAAGGTGTTCTGGAAGCTGAACTGCACGGAGCTGGCATCCTGTCTATTTATTACTTTCCTACCAGAGTACAGGAATGTAGAATTTGCCTTTAGAAGAGTTTGTGTGATGAACTCAGTGTACAAACCTTAGGAACAGTTAATGACTCGAGCAGCTACACTGATCTGCTGATCTCGGGATGTTGCACTGTCAGTTTAGATCTATATCTGAAAAGTAGAAGAGAGCTGTTATCGCAGAACTGCAGATTTCACAGGGTGTCAGCAAAACCTTGAGGAAAACAAATCTCTCTGTTCTTTGCTCTGTTTACAAGGTGGGAAGTTTAGGAGAAAGTCCACTGTGCTTCCAGTCGTGGAAAATTCCTGAAGAAGAAGGTAAGTCAAAGCAGGAGGCAATGCTAGAAGCCAGACCCAGATCCATATCAGACCTGACAAAAGAGCTTTTGCAGATGGTTGTCAATAGCAATAACACAGCACTGAAATGCTCAACTCTGCTACTCTGGCAGCATTTATTTCAAAAGCTTTACTTACAAGTGTGCCTCTGTTTACTTCGGTGTACTGGGTTATTTCAAGTATTTTATTTTTTCAGTTCCTGTAAATGCAGTATCTTCTGGTACCTGTAACAGCTGAGCTGTGCAGTCACCAAAGGATTCCCAGTGCTGTGCTGTGTTTACCTGGAAAAACTTCTCCCTGAGATTAATTCACCTTTTGGGGAGATGTCCCAATGACCTTCCAAGTCAACAAAATGGCCATAGGAACATGGCAGCCTTTTCATTTATACTTTTGCAATGAGAAAGGAATTCCTTAATTGTGATGTTGGAAGAAATATTGTTTTTAATTTCTACTTAACAGGAAATCCTTATGTCTGATCAATTCTGGGCATTTTGAAGTAGTCATTGCTGCTCCTAAAGTTAATCAAAACTTACTGCTGTGTAAGGAAAATCAATGGAAAACAGATTGAGATCATATAAGGATAATTCTGCTGCAGGGCCTCTCTAGCTTCGCCCATCAGTAAGCAGGAGCCTGAGTGCTAAAAGTTTCATGTGTCCTCCTGATATATTTATCAATCACCTGAGCGCCCAATCCTCCTGTTTACCAAACTTTAAGGATCGGCTTTCAGTTACAGGGTGGGGGTTTTGTGATGGTTGGGCCATAAACTTTTTCTAAAGGATCTTTCAGAAATTTCAAGGTGTTTTCAATGCAGATGCAGTATATTGAGTTACAATTAGGTCTGGTTGGAAAGGACACTTGGACTGAGAGTTCATTCTGGGCAAAACATGCAGGGAAGCTTCCTAAAGGTCTTTCAGTGTTCCATTAGAACAAACATTGAATCTTGAGTTTTGGTCTCTATTGTACAAAATTATATTCTGCATTTATATAATTGCAGTCTCTATTACTATATAAAGAATATGCAATTATAGAAAAGATTATTCATGTAAATATCAACTATACGTTATGTAATTACAATTATAAATGTACATATGATGTGAAATATTCTCCACATATTCATATTTTTTATAGTCAATTTTTTTTGGCTATTAAGCGCCTTATAAAATGGAATGGCGGTATTTCAGCAGGTCAGACTGCAGAGTGATTTATGGTTAATGGCAGAACGAGAAGTGTGCATTGCTTTGACTTTGTGGCATGTCTACAGCCATTGTCATTGCAGGCAAATAATTGGCAATGCCATCTGTTCCAAATGCAGGCTGAACCTCTGCATCGTGACTTTGGGCAGGGTTAGACAGTTATTGACTTGGGAAAAGGATTGAACACAGGATTTGCCTAATACACAAATTACTGTCCATTAGATTATTATTTTTTGGTGTTATCGACCTTTTCCTGCACCTCTCCCTATACTTGTAGGCACACTGCACTGGAATTTGAACAAAAAATTGATGGCAGGCTGTGAAATTCCTCATCAGCTCTCAGTATTTGTCTTCCTGAGGGCTCTACAGTGGCTTCCTGTGAGCATGGTTGACATGGATCATGTGCCAGCGAAAAATACGTTACTGCCATGGAAAAATTCAATTTCTCCCTCTCTGTTCTTTAGGATATGTTTTATTCAATCACTCTGGGAATAAGGTAAAGCTGTAGTTTGCTTTTAATCTGAGGAACTTGTAATTTCTTCTGACTTCATTTAGTTGTGCTGAGGACAGGCAGCGATTGCTTCTGTTTGGGTTGTCTGTGTGCTCCCACCGGTCAGCTGAAACCAGGCTGCCCAAATGTCTGTAAAGATAGCATTGATGTCCTAATTAGTTGTAGTTCAGGAGGAATTTTGTGTCCTGTTGCTAGGCTATGACAAAGAAACAGGAATTATCGCTTTTGCCTCTTTATAAAAGTACTGCTCCTATTTAGCAAAGGATTTGGGGACAATGGAAACAAATTTACTGAATGCGCCCATTTAAAAATGGTTACTCTTGAACTTGCCCTAATTATGCCACTTTAATTATTTTAGGAAACATATCAAATAGTCTTTTAACTCTGCAAGCAGTCAACAATCAAAATAGGTAAATACACAGATATTTGCATGCATTTTCCTGTGCATATCAATATGCCACAAGAGCCTACTCAGTGGAGTGGAACAGCATCTTCATAGTCATTAGGAGCCACTAATGTGTGGTTGAATAATGATCATTCTAAAGACCTATTTACCTGATAGATTTTATGGTCCTGATGGAACTATCAGAAGCTAAATACTGAAGATTTTAAAATGTCCTAAATATTTCTAGAAGACCTAATTGTTCCTAAGGAGCTCCATTTACAGTCAGCCTGGCAAGCTGCAGATGCCATTTAAGAAGCTGAGTATGTGTAGGAATGAATAATCTATTTATGATGCATGGCATGCAGCAGCATGGCACCTTGCAGCTGTGGAATAGAAAAAGTCAGGTAAAATGAAGCCTTTTTAATAAAAAAGGGGGAAAGGCAGGTATGGCTCTTGTAAGAACAAGATTTAGAACTTGGTTTCTTTACATTCTCTTGGCACAGAAGTTGTGTGTCCCAGTAAAGAGCAGTAAAGCCCTGCCCAGGCAGGCGCAAGCTGAGCATGTTCAGTTGATGCAGCTCCTGTTAAACTAAGCAGTGAAATGTCCTGAGATTCTTCATCCAGGAAGGTAGGGAGGCCCATATTAACCCAAAATTTCTAAGAAATTTCTAATAGTTTCTCATTTTTTGTTAGTTTAGGGTACCGGCAGGTCAGTTTAGCTATGATTAGTAGTGCTTTTCTGACTGTGGCCGTTGCCCCTCGTGTCCTGTGTGTCCCAGGCTGTTGGTCCCTGCCCCTGGCCATGGGCACCCAGACCCTGGGGCAGGGCAGGCTGTGCTGCAGGGGCAGAGCTGAGCTGCAGGGCTCCAGCCCCAGCCGGCCTGTCTCCTGGCCCACTGCAGATGTGCAGATATCAAAGTCTGTGCCTTCCAAACCGACCTAATGACTTCAATGACCTTCCCAGCTCCCATCCTGCCCTGCTGGGGCTGGGAGAGAGGCTCCTGTCCCTAGTACCCATTTCCACTCCATCTGCAATGGCATTTTCAGGGGTTTGGCTTCTCTTCCACCACACAGCCTGAACTCCTGTGAGAGGTAATCCATGTTAAATATAAGGATCACTGTGACCTGAGGGCCCTGATCCATTGAATAAAGGCAGATCCATCCAGCTAAGTACCCAGGAAAGTGAATGCTGCCTTTTAAGTGTATTTTCCTCTGCTTAGGAGTTATTCTTTACTTCAGCTACAGATCTTTATTTCTTACCACATAAATCATTAAATGGATCTCAAATCTCATGTCTCTGTTGCTTGAAACTGTGTATTGTTTTTTTCCTTTTGTAAGATAGGAGAACTTTCTTATTTTATTTTTTCAAGAAATGATCAGTGAGTAGCATGTGAGAGCTGAACTCTGCTGTGACACTGGCAGCACTCCTGGCGTGGCTGGGCAGCTGGCGTGCTCTAGCAGATGCTCGTTTTACCAGATTTAGTCTCTCTATTGTTTCCCCAAGCTCATTATTCTACCTGCAGTCTGTTTCCCTTTGTGCTGACATGATCCAAGGCAAGGATCTGTGCCAGGCACAGCAGAGCCCAGGTTCCTGTGTCCCAGGCTCCTGGGCATGGCTGCTGCACCAGGGGAGCTCAGCCAGTCTTCAGGTGACTTTGCTGCTGCTCAGGCTTCCTGACACAGCTTCCCTTCAGCACCAGCTGGCTCAGAAGGCACCAGAGGAGGAGAAATGTCTGGTTTTCACTTCCAACCAAAGAAATCTTTTCCTTGATTTATAATGATTAAATAGGTAAAAGTATTCATTGTGCAGCAAAAGGATTTTTTTGTTATGGCATGGATAACTTCAAGGGTATTTTGTTTTTCTCAAACTGTGCTACCAATGAATGTAAAATTAAAAGCTGTTTGTCAAGAGCATCTGTAAGAAGGCGCTGATTCTACTACAGAACACATCTAATTTTGTTGGACTGGAAAAGACAGTTCATTAGGAAATCAATCCATAATTTGAAGTGTATTTTATTTTAGTTCTATGATTTCTTTTCCGTGTTCTAAATCTCCAGTGACTTTGGTTATCCCTTCAGCCTTGCAAAGGCGACCAGGCTTTAGAAGGGGTAGATGAAGGGCTCTGTCATGTAACTGCCAGCCCCATGTTTAACATCTGCTGCTCTTCCACAGATAGAACTTTGGGAATAGTGGTGTTGGTAGGCACACATTAGGTGTGTGTGGAGTCCAAACAGCAGAGTAAAAACTGCAGATACTATGAATAGAACAAGCTCAAGCAAGTACAGACTTCTCTGGATCTCATTATACAGGAATAGTCTCCTCATTAGCTCATTTGACTCAAGTAATTCTCCTGCTGGGTTGCTATTTCTGGGTTCAAAGTGGGAAAAAAAAAGGACAAATAATGTGTTTGCTCTTTGCTGCCATTAGTTGTTAATTATGTTTAGAGAGATATTTCTACAAATAAACCCCGTCTGCACCGGTGTGAGTGTATTTCCATCTGTATCAGCAGCAGTGCTTATTTGCTAAGAGTGGAACAGGGTACCTAGAGCGGAGTGGGAATGAGGAACTTGACATTGGAACATGCAAGAAGTGTTTTCCTGTGTCCTTCACTCAGAGAATCCCTGTGGCTCAGAGATCCTGCGTACAGGACACATCCAGGGTCCCCACGCACAGGGCTGGGAGTAACAGCCCTGTTACTGGAGCTCGAGCTGATAATCTGAAAGTCTGACCAGGTTCTGAATTTCACAGCTGTCTCTGGTTTTATCGGCCAGCTGAAAACTCTGCATCTGAAGGGAGCTGCAACTGGGAGTTTGGTGCTGGAGCCAAAAGCTGCCATCTGTGGTTGTGCTTTGCAGGCTTGAATTAAATAACCAGCTCCTGAAAGCTGCACAAAGCTCAGCTTTGGGAGTTTTGAAATGACCAGTTGCACTCAGGAACAATTCTCTAGTCCTGAGGGCTGGCTTGCCTTGGTGTGCATGTGGTTAGAAATAAATAGGTATGGAAATCCTTTCAGGTTGGATCCACCAATGCTAGAATATCCCCAAAGCAAAGAGATCTGTAAATACGCGTGCATATCTATGAATATTAATGCTCCAGGTGCTACTCCACTTTCCAAAGTTGTTGAAAAATTCAAGATCTTTCACATTCAACCTCACCTTCAATTCTTGTCATGCATTGTCTGCCCAAACTTATGTAAAATAGCGACTTCTATTCATTGTATTACTGTATGTGTGTTAAGACTGAAGAAGTAGGGGTTGCTGAGATTAAGGAAGAGGAAAACCTCTGAAGCTGTACTGGTGGTCTTTAGTGCAGGAAGTTGCTGCAGAGACCCAGGCAGTGATGATAATGCAGATCCACAGGGAAAAGAGCAAATGGCAGTGGGCTTAAATTGTACAAAAGAGATCGAGATTGGGCATTAAGAAAAGCCTTCTAAAAGAAATGGAATAAATGACTTAGCAAAAGTGGAGTTTTCATAAGTGAAGGCTTTTAAAACCAAGTTAGATGGATGACCCTAAGGAATGACTTGAGTTGTATATCCTGCTTTTAGAAGTTAATTAACTGTCTTCTTCTTCTGGCTCCTATTTTATTTTCTTTGATCCTGTTTCTTTCTCTTTGTGAATGCTGTAGTGAAAATGTTCTTGGTCAAATGTACTATCAAAGGGAAACAGTTTATCAAAAAAAAAAGTTTTAAATGGAGGTAAAGCCCCCAGATATTTTCCTGGTTACTTATTTTCATTAAGTAATGACAGGCAAGTCAGCTCAGTTAAGTTTGCTCTGGAAATTGAGGGTTTGTTTGCTTTATAAATAAAAAAGAAAAGCTCTAATTGTAAGCTAGGTGCAGGAAACTCCTGTTGCCCATTGCACTGCTGTTAACTTCCTTAGCATCGGTAATGTAGAGCCAGCTTTTGAAAACCTTGGACAATCAGTTAATTATGAGGAAAAAGTTATTGTGAGCTTTGCACCAAAGCAGTGGCTTTGGTTGGAGGCTGGCTGCAGTCACCAGGACCACTCTGTAATTATCCTGGAGCACCTCTTGGATCAGGAGCCTGCCCTGGGCTGGGCAGTGTGGCTGATCTGTTGTTTAAAGTGAGCCCACTCCTGTCACATCCGCGCTCGCTGCTGCTGGAACTCCAGCTGCTCTGGCAGCAGTTCCTGCTTCACTCACGGCACCCACAGAGCTGCGAGTGCCTGCTCCGGGGTGGTTTCTCCCCCTGCTGCCCTGCCGGCAGCAGCTCCAAAGCTGCAGCATCTCATCCTCGATGTGAGCGATGAGAACGCGAGGCCGTGCCCGCGACTGCAGGTGGCAAAGCAAAAGCAGAGCACTGGGGCTGCGGTGCTTGGAATCCAAGCTGATTTCCTTACCAGGATAGGGGAAGGGTCTTGATAGGGAATATGATTAACTTGTGTGAGTTAAATCTTGCAATTCCATCTTGTTTAGCTGTAACAGACACCCTGTGCTGAGTCACTCCTGATTGCTTTATGCAGAACATGCTCTGCCTGTGCCTAAAGAGGGTTATTAAAGACTGCTGAGTACAGAGAGCTTTAACAAAGAGATCTCAGAGTAAACACTGACATTTGTTACTGCCTCTGTTTAGCACTGCTGAAGGTCCCTGGGAACTTGGGAAATTGAGCTGTCAGATCTATGAAGATGAAATGAAACTTTGTTCTATGGCTTCAGTCCCTTAGGAAAGTTTTTCAGGTCATTTAGCGTTAGTGCTGTGAGGAGAGCTTATTATTATTTTCCTAAAAATTATTCCCTCCTGTTGATAAATGTAGAGTGACAGCTTGGCATTGCTGATAGTCCATTTCTGTTTGTTTAAGGCAGTGCCTGAAAGACTGACAAGGCGTTTTGCAGGCAGCTGGCCCGGTCTGTGGGCAGGACACGATGACTGATGGGTGTCAGATGGAACCACCACACCAATTGACTCGTAAGTTGTAGTTAAGCACATTTGCAGGATGACTTGGCAAGAAAGCACAAAATGTTCTGGGAGGAAGATTCATTTCTCACTATTTCCAGGCTTAAGCATAGCTGCTGTTTAAAAAAGAGAGAGATTCAAGGGAATGATGGAATGACAGTGGAGCCAAGGTTTGACTCTTAGAAACTCTTAGACTGGGCCTTGCCTGAGATTTTGTCAGTCTAAATTGCAAGTAGGAAAGCCTCAGTGTTTATAGAAGTCTTCTTAACACTTTCTTTGGATTGCTGCTCTAATGAGCTTTGTAAAATGTGTACATTGTATTGCCAAGCAATTTTGGAGATATAAACATGGGCTGTTTAAAGCAAATTTTCACCCTGAAAATATTAGTTGTAAATCAGAAAAACTCCAAAAGGCTTCTCAATTTTCATAGTGATTTTCAATTCCATGACCAAGAGCATGGAAAGGGTTCTAGGGACTTAATAAGGACAGAACAATTCAGATCAGTGTTTGGATCCCAGTATTCTGTGCTGGATGAACCTGGAGGAACAGGGAGCCACCATCACTGCTCTGGTCAGTATTTTGGTGTTAGTCCTGTTCTGCTGAGGACCCAGTTCCGCAGGTTTTATCTGACCCTCACTCTCCCTCTTCCCCCAGCCATGCAGGCAGGGTGGGGAGGATTCTGATCTCTCAGCCTTCCCTCCAGAGAGAGCAGAGCTGGGAAGATGGAGCTGCTCTCTGCACAGCCCTAGGTGATTAAAGACTAAAAATGTAATGTAGGCTTAGCATTAAATTCATGTTTACACCTTCAGGCAGCTGCACTGTGAGCATTGGCTCTCGGAGTTGCAGAGCTTATCAGTACTTTTCTGAATATAAAGGGATATTTTGGCTTCTGGTATCAAGCCCCACAATCTGCATGCAGGATTCTTTTCCTTTAAGACGATAATCTCTTTTCCATTGCTTCCTCAGTGCCTGAGGAGGGAAAGAGGGAAGGCCAAAATATGAAATGTGCCAAAATCCACTGTTCCCCTGGACCCGCAGCAAGAAGAAGTCACCCTTTATCACAGAGATGTTATTTACAAGCTGACTGTTGTTAATGGATGCTTCATTACATGTAAAGAAAATAGTTTTCTTTGGGACATTAATTTTTGGCTCTGTGTTCATTTTACTGAGTATCCTTTTGTGACGGGCACAGCCAGGACTCCTGCCAAACAGTGAGCTGTGGTTATTTTTTAACTAGATGCCATTTGATTTATAATCCAGTGACTCTAATTTCAGAATCAGTAAGCCTCAGATAACAGAGCCGGTCCCAGGCAGAGCAACTTCTCATGTAAATTCAGCTGTAGCAAATAACCAGGGAGCTGGTTGTGTCTTTGAAACAGATCAAACCACCAGGAGCCAGCACTGACTGCTGGAATGTGCCTGCTGTGGCTGAGGGGACCTTTGGACAAGCAACAGGAGATAAAATACAATTAGTTCATCTAGATCTGCAACTGTTTGAATTTCAGCTGTTTGCTGCGGATATGCAGAAGCAGAGAGGTTTGCAGAGACTGGAAGCTGCAGTGTTGTCCTGCCCAATGCTGAATTTCAACCCTAGGCAGAACAGGGCCCGCAGCACAGCCCACGTTTACTCGAAAGAAATAACTCAGCCTGTTCTCCTGATGCTGTCAGACCAGACCCTGCAGCTCCACTTGTGACTGCCAGAAGCTCTGGGGTGGGAATGCTCAGCTCTCCGTGCAGACTGGCTGCTGCAAGCTGGGTGCTGGTGTTTCTTTCCCTTTCCCTGATTCCATGTTGAACACGTTGGCAGTACTGCACTGGCTAGATTGAGCTTGGTTTGCTAAAGCCAAGTAAACATTGGAATGAACATCTCTGTTATCATTTCATTTGCAAATCCGCCTCTGGTGAGATCAATGCTTCCTCTCTCTCTCTCTCAGAAAATGCAGCCTTGTCATTTCAGAGGAATGCATGATGATGGACACAGACTTGGAAAGCTTTTGTCTTGGAGCAGTGGATCTCTCAAATATCCAAAGGTTCTGCATACTCTTAAGTCAGGACCAGTTTGTATCTGCAGCCTGGGATGTCTGCTGTGCACAATGACCCAGGGAACACCAGAGCTGCGTGTGCTGCAGGATTTCAGCGCCTGGAGCCTCAGGAAAAGCCTGGGTCACTGGTGTCAGGGGGCACAAGGTGGAACCTGTTATGCACCTGCTGAGACAGAAACCACAGCAGGTTACAGCTGGGTATTGCTGCAGAGTCCATCACCAGGGGAAACTGGTGAAAATTCTCACCTTGCACTTTCCAATAATGACTTGGAAATTTGCTAAGTCACTTTTATAAAACAGGAGCAACTGTTCAAAATGCTTCTTCTGTCCTGTAAGCTTCTTCACAGATTGTTTAATCCTACTCAAAGCCTATTTTTAGGGAAGTTCTGTCTATTTTGCAAGTATTAGAGATATCTTTCCTTGAATTTGATGTCCATTTCAGAAGTGAATTCTCACCTGTCACATACAATTTTGTGTTGGTAAACAGCCATCCAGAGCTCTAACTGCACATCTTCATGCCTTCAAACTAAAACAGCCACAAATCGTTTTGACTCCCAGCTCTGGGAGCAAGCAGAGATGAAAGTTTCATCATGAATAAATGAAAGCTTTTTGTGACTTAAAGCTGCAAGTTTGAGCTTGTGGAGAAGTTTGATTTCAGTGCTTTATTTTAGGACGTGATTCAGCGTTATGGCATAAAAGGCTGAAGGTGGCTGTGTTTGGGGGCCTGTCAATATTACCAGGGCTTGGTGATGAGCTGTCTTGGGCTGCCATGCAGAGAAGTGGGGTATCTTTGGTCCCAGCTGTTCCCAGGTTTCCCCCTCCTTCTGAGGGTTGCTGCTGGTTTTTTGGTGGGACCTCAAGGAAAGGGCTGTGCTGGAATTTCCCTGGTCTGCAGGGTTGTTTGGGTGCAGATGTGCAGGAGGGCACATCTACCCTCTGTCCTTTGCTCAGAGGTTTTTGTGCATATTGAACTACTCTAGTGAAACAAATCATTAGAGAGCTCCTTTTGCTGCAGCCCAAGGAATGTAGGTTACTTTCAGAAAGCCTAAATCCAGGCTTTCTTCCCTTATTTTGAATGGACACATCCAGTTTGTAAAGAACAGCCTAAATCCAGGAGTAGAAACTTATCTATTCCTTTGTGGCCTGCTTTGTGCTAAGGGTGCCCTCAGTCACAGCTGAAGTCAGGGGCTGGGCTGGAGGTGAGATGCTGGGTCTGATATTCCTGAAGGATTCTCTGCCTGCCCAAAAGGAACCCAAGGCTCCATCCCGTATGCACATGTCCTACATTTCTCCCATGGATACAGGTGGGGGCTCTGCCTGTGCTTTGGTTTGAGGAATTACCTCTGTACAGTGCCATGAATACTGGTCACTTCTGATAGAAAGTGCCTCTGGCAGATAGAAATGTCTCCATCTTTGCCGTAGCACTGCTGCTGCCAAGGGCTGCTGCCGGGGCAAGGAGCACATTTGAATAAGAGATGATCCCTTTGGTTCTGAACTGTTTCACTTTAAAAAATCTTGACTAATACTGGAATTAAGTAGCAGTTAATTTTTGTGAAGTAAGCTTGTGTCTGCTTAAGCCACCCTATGGCCATTTGAACTTGCTCCAGTGGAAGGAGTCTCCATTTTTTTTGAGCTTTGATTTGGGCCCATAGTGTTTTTGTTGACATGAATTTGTTGTTCTGTGGAAGTTGAAAGTTTGCTGCGGTTGACACATTTCAATACATTAAAGGTCAGTTAAAAAGCTTTGAAAAGATGGACTCTTTTAAGTGAGTCATTAGCAAAAATACCCTTTTCCATTTTGTTACTTTTGCAAGGCCTGGTTTCTGGTAGCTGGGGGGCCACAGTGGTGGCTCCTGTGAGAGCTGCTGGAAGCTCCCACCATGTCCAGCAGAGCCAGTCCCTGATGGCTCCGAAGATGGATATGGCCCAAGCTGGGACAATGAGAGAGGCTGGTAATGCCTCGGTGATGACACATTTCAGAAGAAATCAAAGCAAAGGTGGGGGTGCAGTTTTAATTCCAGCTAAGGAAGAGAAGGAGGTGAGAACATGTGAGGAACACAACATGGAGACACCAGGGTCACTGGGGAAGGAGGAGGCACTCCAGGCACCGGAGCTGAGATCCCTCTGCAGGCCATGGTGAGACCATGGCGAGGCAGCTGTGCCCCTGCAGCCCCTGGGGGTCCACGGGGATGCAGAGATCCAGCCCATGGGGATCCAGGGGGGATGCAGAGACCCACCCACAGCCCCNGCAGAGAGCCACCCTGGGGATCCACAGGGATGCAGAGATCCATCCCCAGGCTCTGGGGGGATCCACAGGGATGCAGAGATCCCTGCACAGCCCCTGGGGAGGTGCCCCCGCTGGAGCAGGTGATGCTGGAGGAGCTGTGATCCTGTGCGAGCCCCCGGGCAGAGAGGGGCTCTGCTCCCAGGCTGCAGCAGCCTGTCCTTGCAGGACTGCACCCCGTGCGAAGAGAGGCCCCCGCTGCAGCAGTGTGGGCAGGACTGCTGCTCGTGAGAGCGGAGCCAGGCTGGAGAAGTTGCCGAGAACTGTCTCTCCCCTGGGAGGGACCCCACAGGCTCTCAGGGGAAGGGCTCCTCTCCCTGAGCAGGGGAGGAAAATCTCGGTGATGAGCTGACCAAATTCCCTGCCCTGCCCTCCCTGTGCTGTCGGTGGGAAGGAGGGAGGGGTTGGGGGAATAAAATGTGTCTTTAAGTGCTTATTTTACTTCTCATTATCCTGCTCTGATTCTGTTAGTAATAAACTCACTTTGGACCTCTAAGCTGAGCCTTTCTTGCCCTTGGAGTGTTTTCTCCCGGTCCTTAACTCAAGAATCCTTAGGTAGTCTTTTCTCTCTGTCCGGCTGTGGCAGAGGAGGATTGAGAGAGTGACTGTTGTGGGTGCCCGGAGTTTGCCAAGTGTCAAACCACAGCATCCATGAAAATTCCAGCTTGGCACTTCTTTGAGGTCTTGAAATAGTGACAAAACCTGAAGTGTCTCTGTGGAGCATAGATTTAGATACAAATGATGGCTCTGGGTTCCACTTTCTTGAGGAGAAATCTTTAGGAGGCAGATTTCAGTCCAGCACAGAGGATATGGAGAGGTGTCCTCATTCATTTTGAATTCAGTCACAACTTTTGGCTCTAAGTTGCAACATGTTAGAGCACTGAAAAATCTGGCAGAACCCCTTTGGCCGCTGCTGTTCCAGTTTCCACAACATGCCACGGGAACAGGCTTACCCCGATGGCAGAGAGCAGAGGGCAACGGGGGTTATGGGGAAGTGATACAAGGATTCTGCCTTAATTTCTATCCGTGGTGCATCCATTCTCTGCATGTTTCAGCGCTTTCTCAGAGCATTTCCCTTCCTTCTCTCTGGTTGCTATGTTTTACTGCTGTTTTTCTTTAGCTGACAGGTACTGTGGCACATTAGCACCAGCTACATCATTTCATAGCTTGTATCCCTTCATAAACTCACTGTCCAAAGTATTATTTCCTTGCAAGAGATACAGATTTATTTTTCTTAAATATACAAATTTTAAATTGCACTCAGGACTCGAGCCATTTATTCTTAAATTGAATCTTATTTATTGTAATCCAGTTCCAACTGATAGAGCATTCCTCATATTATTGTGACAGAAATAAACACGGAGCTGAAGTGCTAGCTTGGCAGAGTTATATGAGCTTGTAATAGCTGCATGCAACTGAATTTTCATTTCACTTTTATTTATTGGAAAGCTATCCTAGGATTTTGAATTGATTCCTCACTTTTGTTTGCATTTAGATGTATTTCTTCAATAAAAGGAAGAAATCTCCTGTTATTTCAGGCCTCATCAACCTTCCTGAAAAATAACATGAATGCTAGTATATAAGAAAATTGAAATACTTAACTGTAGTTTTTCTATCCATGCCAAAAGAAATCTGTGCTAAACCAGCAAGTGTCCAGGGCAGAAGGTGGCTTGGAATTGTAGGTGTGTGTTGAAATGGCACTTAAAGGACAGGTGTTATAATGTTTTAACAAATAACAGGTGGTGCATATGTTAAATTTTCCTGTGAATAAAGCAAACCTAGGATTCCAATACTCTTGGGGGAGCTCCCCAGGCCCTGGGCAGTGCACAGAATGCTGCCCTGATAAAGGCTGAGGGAAAGTCACTTGTCAAAAATCACAGCACAGGGTGTAATGCAGTAATATTTCAAATATATATCTTCATCAGTTCTTATCATTGCAAAGTCATGCAAGCAGAGTCCATGGCATGCTGCTGCTAGCAGCAGGAAGGAAAGATGAGAGTGCTTTGGGACAGCTAGATGATGCTCTGCGGAGAAGCAGCCACTGTTTAGCCTGTAAAAACTGCTAATTCTCCACAGCAGTGAAATATTTATTTTCTGAGTCAGGACTCTGTCACGTTAGACCAGCAGCAGTCCCTACAGAGGAAATTTATGTGCATATACCAAAGCAAAGACTGGACAGGGTATGTTCTGGTCTTTTTTCTGAAAGATTCCATGTAGTGCTTGAAAATTTTACAGTAATATAAGAGATACCAATTCTAAAGAAGTGAACTTGACAGTCATGTAACTGTTCCCAGTAATGTAACAATACACTCATATTGATTATTTTCTAAAGTCTCAGCCTTAGAACCTTGATCATAGCTTGCCTGAGCATTTTGGGGCAGGCCAGTGCAAGGTGGGTGGTGTATTGCTATAGCAGAATATTAATGCTTGGATTTGTGCGTGGCTCCATTCTAACAGGTGCCAGAGAATCCCATGAAAAGTATATTCTGTGAGGAGCATCCCGCAATAGTCATCAGGCAGGTAATAAATTTAAAATATAGTCATTGACTGAAAATTCAAGCATAAGAAATATTTCTGTGCCTGGGGGAACAAATAATGTGGATGCATCCTGTGGCTGATCTTTTGCCTTTAAATCCAGTTAATGAAAATGTTGGCTAGTTGGTGAATTAAGCATTTTGTGATGGGGTGCCATGGGAGAATGCTCCTCTGAGACTTTCTGCTTTGCTCAGTGAAAATCAGGAATCATTGGAAATGTTATCCTAGGCTGTTTGGAGTAGAGATGCAGCCCGGCTGGGTTCCTCTGAGCTTCCAGCAAAGACAGAAACTTTTTATTTCTTATCTGACCTCAGCTGCAATGTCACTGGGGTTGTACCAATCAGCACTCCCTGCAGCCAGGGCTGGGTTGCCTTTCTGACATCCATGGGGATGTTTGCTGCTGTTCCAGTGCCAGGGTGAACCCTTCCAGCCCTGAGACCTTGGTGATGATTATCATTGCCCTGCAGATTCTGCTCCTGATTGTCTTCTAATACTCCTAGATAAATGTTCCTGAGTGACTTGTAGGTTACTGAAATCTCCTGCCTCAGTAAACCTAAAGTAATTCTGCTCGGGAGATAATGGGCAATGTCAGACATGCTCATCTGTGCCCTTTGTGATTACATGCTGAAAGTATTTATTTAACTCTCCTTGTTTTGCCTTTTTCTTCACCTTGATTTCACAGCAGATCCTGCAATAATTGACCCACTTCATGGACTGCTGGAGGATTAGGAAATAGAAAATCATTCAGTTGAGCAGGAGTAGTTAGGAATATTCTGGGTTTCTTCTTGCACACCTTATATTCCTCATCTTTGGAGACATCTCTCCCTGTTCCTTTCAGGGCTTCATTGTTCAGGATTCTGAAGCTTCTTCTTGGCATGTGGAAAAAATCATTTCCCATCAAAAAAAGCTCCTTGTGTCTTACACCGATCTTTCTGCTGTGCATCTGAAGTTAGTGGTTGTTTCTGTTCCTTCACCTCAAACAAACTCTTTTTAAAAAGTTGCTTTTTTCTTGTGCTTCTAATCTTTTGAGCCCTTGGACAGCCATGTCATTCTTCTGTTTGTTTTTCTGCTGTGGAATCTGATGCTATTAGACACATTCAAGTGCAAAATGAGTGTTTGTATGATTTTAGATGATATAACATTAATATGCTTATCACTCCTAGTAAATCTCATCCTTGTTTCTTGACTCACTGAATCAGTATATTGGCAGTTCCTGACACGCAGCCATTATCTTTGGCTTGTGATAGTGGGATTTAACAGAGAAGTTTGCATTAAATAGGATTCAGGACCATGGATTTAAAAAAATGAAATATTTTCTTATATCCAATAAAGAAATGATTTTTTTCTGTGGCTTTGTTTTCCAATTTATTTCTATGTAACCTTTGATTCACTGAGTGTTTTCTGTTGGAAAAGGGCAGCATTCCTTTTTGCCAGTGTATCACCACAGGAGAATCATCATACTCTACATATGCATGAATATATCAGAGTTGATTAAATATATTTTGATTATTTGGTGAAATGTTGTCTTCTGAATAAAGCTGAATACATGCAAAGACTACATATATAAAAAATGGCCCCACATTCCGGTGCTACCTATGAGTTGTGAAACAGGGACAGTGTTGTGTACTCCCTGCTCTGAAGGACAGAGTTGGGGTTTTCTCTTTGGGGACAGCAGGAAGGTATTTCTGCTGTGTAGAACAAGAAGTGAAACCCCGCAATAATTCCAGATTCACTCATGCAATAAATGACGGGAAGGCCTTGGACCCCACCTACTGTTGCCCACCAGTCTGAGAGAGAATTGTGCTGCTGCGACATTTCTGTGTGGAGCATCGTTCTTTGCATGCCTGGAGAAACTGGGGGCGTGTTCCATATCCTGGAGCAGAGCTGTGGTATATCTCCAGTAGGGAAGCTACAATCTGTTCCTGGTTTAAAGGGTTCCTATGTTAGAGCATTTTCTGTAAATTGATTTCAATTTGCTTCTGCTCAGCCTTGTGCATCTTTATGAGAACACTCAGCCCCTTTCAGAAGCCTTGAGGACATTGTTTTATTGTCATTAGAGAAATCTTACAGGAATATGGAGTCCCCTTTCCAGAATATCTGAATATTTGCTTCATTCGGGAACTTCTGCTGCTTGGGTGTTGATTGTCTAGATTGTCTTCTGCTGGGGAACCCAGAGGAAGAAATAAAAATCTGTCAGGAACTTTGTATTGAACAAGGCACCAGCACTGCTGTGAACTGTACATGGAAAAGGAAAAATAGCTGTATTCATCTTATGGGAAAGAAGTACCACAGTGGGGAGGAACACAGTGACCCGGCCACCCAGTCCTGGGGCTTTGGAGCTTTTCTGTTACAGCCCAGAAAGGTTACAGAGTTCAAGGCAAACTTTTCAGGAGGAGGGCGTGGATATCCTGCCCCTTTAGAGCCATCAAATGCAGCCTTGTGTTACAATGAGGGCACACTAAGCGTACTTTAAAGAAAGATTGGACAGTTTTTGACTCAAAGAGAAATGGATTTCCACTTAAAAGTTTTCCTTCCATGCAAGCAGGTGAGAATATTTCAAGTAGCTTCCCTTTTCTGAATTCTAGGATCAGAAAAAAAACTCCATTATCCTATTTCCAGTCTCTGCCATTCCACTCTGCTTTCCAACAGAAGGAAAGGTTTCTTCTTGTTTTTTTGATTTCTTTTTGTCCTTTTCCCCTTCTCTGAAGCTCATGCTTGAGGCTGCCCACCCTTCATGGATCTAAATGCTCCCAGCACAGAGCTGGGACTCTCTGGATGTCCCGAAAACCTTACAAGGCACAAGCTCCTTGCAGAACCAGCCCCCTCCAGGCTCCCTTGGCTTTATTGTCTGTTGTAAAGCCTCGTGCTTATGTTGAAGAGGTGTGATTAGAAGGGACCTGCTCGGAATCTTTTTTGCCAGCCCCAGTTGGTGCCCTGCAAATCAGCTGTACTGTACCATAGAGCACCCTGATTTATGTGAGACATCACGTATTGATGCCTTTATAGACAGCAACTTAGTGTTTCAGAGGAGTCTGCATGTTACAAAAAGGGCAGCAGGTGTTATTTAGACTAAATTGACCTTGAAATTGATTTCTTTATTTTATGACTTACTGAGGGGAGATTAATACTTTTTTTTTCCTGCAGCCTGAAACAATTTACATGGTAATAGAAGGCATAGTCAGTCAAATAAATTGCTGGAAGTAGTGGTGTTCCAAGAAAGAAAATATGGATCTTACTTGCATTGATTCCTTCTATCCCCAGGGAGTAGCTAAGACTTTTAACACTGGGGAAAGACTGCCAAAATTTATTTTTCCCATTAAAGGCAGAAGAATGGATAGTAATGTCTGCTAGCTGACATTTACTTCAAACTTTCAGTTTGAGGGGTGGGGAGAAGGCTGTGCCCCACATAAAATTTAGGGAGCGTTCTATTGCTATTTCTTGATTTCTCTGAGGGCAGATGGATAGTAATGAGAATCATAAGAAACTTCTGGAAAGCTTGGCATGGACACAGCACAGCTGCCCTTGGTAACAGAAAAAATAAAATAGCCTGTAAATGGTTGTTGCAATTGCACCTTCGACTACCAAGTAGAAATCACCTCAAAATACAAATGTTAATGGAAACAAGAGACCCAAAAGAAATTACCTGGAGGAGGCACTGATAGGAACATGAAGTGTAGCTCTACAGGAGGGAGAAAGTTTTTGTTTGTTGTGTTGCTGCAGTGTTGAAACTGTGTAATTTCCATTTTCCTGTAGCCTCCAAGACAAGTGCATAGTTAAATGATTTGTCAGTGGCACAACGCTTTGCATAACCTGAACATGTAGCAGATATTATTATGACACATTACCTGCAAATGAGTGCAAAAGCAACTCCACAAACCATTTTTTTGTTTGCTGTAAATACAGAAATGGTGTAGGGGAAAGTGTCTTATGTGTGAAGATCATGACGATGAGAATTAATCTCCTTTGTCCATCAGTGCTGAGTGCTGCTGTTGCAGCTGCAGCGAGGGGAGGGTGATTTCAGCCTGTGTGATAGAGGAGGCGGAGAAGGGGGTTTGGTGGATCCCAGTCCATGCGTCTGGAATTACTGGGGAAGGGATTTGGGCTCTTGCTAACAGGTTTAGATTAGTCTGGATTGTTGTTGGAATTCTCTGCCACCCACCTCCGAAAACAACTTAGACCTGAGGAATTTTGCTTTTTTTCTTTTATTTTCTGGTTCAATGTCCCTGGATTTTCACAGGAGGTAAGGAAGTTATTACTAGGGAACACACCACAAGCTTCCCAAGGAGGTGTCCCACATGCAGCATTGGCCTAAAGCTGTTTATTAATTTGTTACTGGTTCACAGAGCTGTGCAATGCTTAGAAATCAGCTGGGTTGGGGGGGAAAAAAAGTATATCTGCAAAATAGCTGCTTAAAATGTCATATTTATTTGGAACTCAGGGCATTGCCTTCTGGAAGGGTTGTGTGAAACAAAACGTGTTGTCTCTCTGCCTGCCTGCCTCTCCTAGGGAGCTTCCCAGGAGGAACAGCCCTGCAAAAAGGTTAGTTTGGATTCCCACAGTCCTTCCTGAGCACTGTGATCCCAGGGAAATGGTGCAGCCTGAGGAGCTCTGGAACAAGAACATCCTGCTGGGAAGGGAGGGGAAGGAAATGGGCTCGGAATACAAATTTCTGCACATCCATCCTGCTGCACAGTGTGTTTGCAGGGGGCACAGCAAAGCAGGAGCAGGAAAGGGCTCTGGGGGCAGCAGGAACAGAACAGCTCAGGTGGAGGGAGGAGAGGGACAGGAGTAAACTTGAAGAAAACCTGCAAAGGCACAGCTGCTCAGTGGCACAGCAGTGGGTAAGGGTGTGGAGGCACTATTCAGTCATCCAGGGCTGGAATGGAGATTTGCCTGGTGCTTTTCTTCAATGTTGGTCTTGGTTTGCAGCTTCTTAGTGGCCAACAGTGACTGCTATCCTTTGTGGGAAACATGGAACTGGGCTGCAGGGGTTTGCCTGGGAGGTGATTCTGATGGTCGTTTGGCAGCTATTTGCACCTTCTAAAGTCTGTTTGTTGGCACTTCCTGTGAAGAAGGTGGTGTTTGCATTGGCTAAATTGAATGGAAAGTGAGGGATACTCTAATTTATACAGTTCAGAGACTGGGGGATACCCAGGGTGAAGGAGTAGAGAATTATTATCAGCTCCCTGAAATATCATCTATCTCCTGGGTCACAGCACATCTCCTATAAATAAAGGCTCTAGAAGCTTTCTATATGGAGGCACACTTGATGATGATACTTAAAAGAAGTTCATAGTAGTTACTCTTTGCTGTCTTGGACAGATAGGCCTCAATTTCAGCTTATCAGACTTTAATTCCCAATCAGTAGGGGGAACTGTGTAGCTTGGCTTGCCATGTAAATCTGATCTCTATTGACATGACAGGCATGACAAGAGGAGGCCAGCCCTGGGAGGCCTTTTCAAAATACAAATATGAGTGTAATGGCCGTATTCATTAGGGAAGGGGCAAAAATTTAGCGTGCTAACTCTTTCTAACGTATCCTTTTAAAATCAGAACTGTTTTAATTACTGCCCTGAGTCTTGCACTTGAATTTATTGCACCTGTATTTAGACGCTGTGGCACTTCTATCAGCTGCTAAAAAACCCCTCCAAGCCTGTTTCTGTATTGCAATAACAGCAGGGTACTCAGCTTTTTCTCATGCCCAAGCCCCAAACTGCTTTGTGACCTGTGGAATGCCAGCTGGGCTGTAGGAGAAGCTTCCTGAGGGGTAGGAAATGAGGGATTTTACATTGCTTTAGGGTGGACCTAGATGAAGATGTGACACAAGAATGGTGAGCCAGCATAGCCGTGGGCCTGCCTCCTGCACAAGCTGTGCTGCAGGGCTTTGGAACAACATTTCCAGGGCTGTTGCTAAGCAGGAAATAAACCAAGGTCCCTCTAATGGAATGGGGAGTCATTTGTCATGAGATGCTGAGAGAATTTTGAGTGGCTGAGAAGCTGTCGCCCAAATTTCACGTGCAGGTCTGGCCGAGGAAGTGCAATGGAGCTCTCCCCTGAGTTTCTGAAGGGCAGCAGCTGTATCATCATCCTGTCCTTCCCACCCCACCGCCTTCCAAAAGAGAGATCAGGCTGCTGGCTTCCTTGGGGATCATTATGGGAAATCCAAAAATGTGTGTAATTTAGTCAAAAGGGTCTAAGGCACAAGATGAACGACAATGAAAATCTCCCAAATCAAATGCTTTACTAATGGCACCTCGGAGTCTAATCACAGTGGTGCTCAGTGTTGGTCTTTATTCCTGATATGTAAATTGCCAACTATTATCTTTAATCTGACTCTTATTTCTCTTCTTCTCTTTTCAGGACTATAAATCTGATGTTATGACTCTGGTTTCCAGTGCCAAGAACAGTCCTCAAGGTCCAGTAAGTAAAGCATTTTGCTGAAGAGATTAGATTTTGTAACTGAGTTTAGATCTTCTTTTAAATTGTTTCGGTCATCAATCACTGGCACTAACTCGTACCTGTGACACCTTGCTGCTTTTGAAGTGACTGCGCTTGAATTGGCTTAAACGCTCTTTAATATGTGAATATACAGTACAGGAAATATCTGTCTTCGCAAAGGGAGGCGAAGTGATTAGAATTGTTGCAGTTAGGTTCATTAATAGCCCCGTGGCTCTCTGTAGTGTGCCACAAACTGTGTCACCTCCACACGCGGGCTGGGCTCCAGGCTGTCACTGCTGTGCAGAGCGGGGATAGAACCTGAGGGAATGGAGTGGGGGGTACAACTGCAAACACCTCTGGAATTCCGTGTGGTCGTGAGGAGGGCGGATAGAAAAATACAAAACACAAAAATCTGCACATCCATCCTGTTCGGGTGAGTTCAGAGCTGCACAAGAGCAAGGCCCCTGTTGGCTCGGAAACTGAGCAGGGCTGGACCAACACTGAAGGTTGGCTATAACCTACCCTGTGTCTTTGCTGCGTGCTTCAGTTTCTGTCTAACAGCACACTTTGGCAGGAAATGTGTACCTTAACCCAAGGTTCTGCTGAGGTGTTACGGACCTGATTTACAGAGGGGCTGGTGATACTCGGCACCGCCTGATGTCACTCAGAGTTAATCACTCATTGCAGTCAGGTCCCTTTAATCTGTTTTTTGTCTCTCTAAAGCAGTAATACAGTGCTACGGGGCCTTTCCAAGTGCCTCTCCTTGGACAGTGCCAGGAATTGAAATTAAGTCACTGTGAACACTTAGTTTGGCTATTTCCCCCCACTCTTTTTCTGATTATCTACTCTGTGTCTCCTGAGACTCCAGGTTGTAGGATTGTGGATTTATGCCAGAATAAGGAAATACTCAGTATTTTGAATGTTTGGCAACCCCCTTTTCCCTGTTTGCAGGCATGATTAATGCTGTTTTAAACATGAACATCAAACATTAACAGTTCCCTGAAAGGAGGAGGTGGTTGGACCTCCTCCAAATGAACACTGTCTTTCAGTTGGAAATCTCTGGCTTCTGAAACTGCTTAGTCACACCAACAGAAATACAAAAATATCCTGAAAAGTCAAAATGTATACAAGAGATTTTTAGCTTCCCAGATGATTTGACAGGATCCTTTTTTTTTTTACCTCATGTAGTAGGTTTTGGAAGAATATCTTTCAATAATTCTTCCTGCACTAATGCTTTTTGCTGGAACATTTGCTACACAAAGGCACAGCCTTTCTGTTAGTTTGTCAAAAGTAACTTTCAGAATGATGTTCTGAGAGGTGGAGCTTTATTTTTAGAAACTTGTTTTTTTGTGCTTCATGTATTTGCATCGAAATTCAGTTTGTGCTGGTTAAAAAGGAATGCTTTGAAGAATGATGTAGTGTTTTTCTGGCTGAATGTGTTCTCTAAACTAGAAAATGTTTTTACAAGTGCAGAACAAGATTTGATGAACACCTGTCATTTTGTACTGACTTTCTTTAGTCAAACTGTCTCAGGGAGTTGAATTTTTTTTCTTTTCTCTGACTAAACCTCTTGCTGCCTCTAACGAAGTGTCCTCAGACATTGAGGTAGGGGTGCTCTGGTTTAGTTCAACCGGGCAGAAACACCAATTCAGTGTTTTCACGTTCTTCAAATCCTTTCTCCTAAATCTAGTGTAGTGGCTTGAGTATCTCCACTCTTTTCTGTGATTTGACTAGTAGAAAATAAAAAGCATAACAGGCCTAAACTTGGAACTTACACATACAGTTTATTTTACATATTAAAGGAATGAAAAAAGGAAGAGGGGAAAAACCCCCGAAATTTTAAAACCCTTCCCTTCCTTCCACAGGTGTCATCCTCTCACAACCAACACAGAGACAAAACCTGATCCTCAGTCAGTCTCACTATTCAAACACCATCTTCCATCACTCTGGGAGAGGAGTCCCCCCCGCAGTGTCCCATGGAGACATTTGCCATAAGAAAAAACCAGTCTGGTGGCTCCCAATGTCACAAATGTCCAACCGCCCGGAATTTTGCAGATTGTGCCATCCCACCCATTAGCAGCCTTTCCCCGGCTACTCACGGGCCTCTCAGTGTATTTGAGATACCGTTTAAGAATGCTTCTTCTAGTTTACAACACAAATTCTCTTCTTCTATCTCTGAAATCGTCTCCATCTCAAGAGACCTCCTTTTATGCTAGGAGCGAAGGGCCAAATCTGTGTCTCAAACAGCTGAGACCTCCTTTTATCCCAGGAGCGAGGGACTTACTCTTAGAACATTCTCAGTTCAGTCCACCACCCTTGAGTAGAACCAGCATTCCCCAAACAGCATCCAACAGTCCATCCCTCCAAGGTTCACAGCCAGAGAAGTCCAGTTAAAGTTGTTCACTGCCTCAATTTCTTCTTCCAATAATCTTACCAATTCTGTCGCTGACTTTGCATCATGCTGTCGCTCTGTTTCAAATCATTTTGTCCTTTCCTCTCACTCCGGGAAAAGTTAGAGTTCCAAAAGTCTCATCTTGCTAGAAAAGGGGTTAAATCTTGCCCAGGTCCTGTCTCTCTCACTCGGCTCATGCTGTCAGCTTTTCAAGGCCGAGCTGCAGGGGAGAGCCGAAGGTCGGAGCTCGGAGCAGCCGGGCAGTCAGAGATCACAAATCCTTATCAATGCCTCCTGCCCANAGGAGGGAAAAGGGGCTGCCTAGGACAAACTCAGCTCTATGTGTGTACTCACAAAGTCGTTTCTCAGGGGTAAAACAAAATACCAACATCTAGAGTGGACTCTGATAGCTGGTACCTCTGGTACCTGTCCCTACCAAAACAACTCCAAGGTCCTGACAAGGGCGATATTCTGTATTTCTCCGGAACTGAAAATCCAACTGTGTTAACCCATTGACACTGTTCGTCACACAGACACACACACTCTGGTGAGAAGACATGGACTATTTAATTAAGAAGATCTGACTCCATTTTATAGTATTTCTACAAAGGCCAGGGATTGGGGGAGAAGGTTGCCACCTCTCCCATCCCAGTGGTGAAGACAACTGTCCATCAGCTGTCCATAGCTCTAAGACAAAGAATATAAACTTTCCTTGAATTTGTGAAAACATTGCCAGTGTTTACACACCGTGCGTGAGAAACAACCCAAACCATGAAAACTGTGAAACAGAGGAGAAGGCTGAAAAACCAAGGCGACAAACCCATAACAAGTGGCTTAACAAACAAGATTTCATGTGTCTTCCTTGAGCCTCAGCAGCTTGGGATTTAATTATTTTTTGCTTATTTTTGAATGATGGAAAGAGTTCTAAAGGCATGTTTAGCAGTGTATTTTGATGTACTGAGGAGGGTTGTGATGGAAAGAATTCTAAAGGCATGTTTAGCAGTGTATTTTGATGTACTGAGGAGGGTTGTGATGGAAAGAGAAAAAGGTTTCCTGTTTTCCATGATATTTCTTATGCCACACTACAATGGCATAAAAATAATGAGTTAGGAGTCAAGCTTATTGCTCTTGAAATTACACTGTCTCTGTTGTTGCTTGGAAAATTGTTTGTTGTGATGGATGAGAAGGAATACGTAGATTTTTCAAGTGTGTTGCCAGATCATTGCTTATAGAACAGTCTGGTAATAAAAGGAGAGTTGACATATGAGAATTCAAATGGAGCTGAGAACAAATTATTGAATAATGTCCTAGTTCCAGAGCCTGAAAAGCTTATTTCCAGGTTTGTGGTGTGGTTTTTTTTTTTTTTGTGTGTTTTTTTTTTTTTTTAATGGGTTGTTTGTTTGTTTGTTTGGGGTTTTTTGGCTTTTTTTAAATAATTGTGGGCTGCTTTTCCTGCTCTTAGTGACAGATCCTATATGAAAGTCTAATGCAGCTCAATCTGAGGCTGAATTCACTTTTGTGTCACATCCCTGAGACTGCATCGAGAGGGCTGGAGTCACTGTGATATAAAACTCCAGCAGGGAGTCAGATCTATCAAACTTCATGTTTCCTGATAGCTAGAGCTGCCTAATAGATTGTTTGTTAAATAATTCAAGATGTTTTCATTAAGCTGAGTGATTGAGTCTTCTAAAGCCTTTCTTTTGTTCTTAAATCTCATCAGGCAGCTGGTTGTACCTGCAGAGCTGAGAAAATCTAACTGAAGGAATTATTACTGGAAGCTTTGGGAAGTTGTAAAATTACTGGCTGCCAGACTCCAGAGGGATGGATCTGGGCTAGATCCTTGGATTTCTGTCCCTTTCTCTTATGGCTTCCTCTAAGTGCTGCACTCTTCTTTCTGCAGCTTCTCAGTCTTCTCTTAGGCTGCTTTAAATTCTCCTTCCTGCTTATTAAAGGTTTATGTTTTCTGAAGTGCCTTTGCTTTTCCCCCAGTCCCCATTTCTCACACTCCCATCTATATATCGATATTTGATAACAAATACCATGTACTGTTTTTTAATCAAGCAATGTTGAGAAAAGGTAGTGGGAGTAAAATAGGACTCTTCAGGGTAATTCAGGAGGGACAATAATGATTTTTGCTGAGAAATAAAATCGCTGCAAGAATTGCTGCCTGTGATCTGAATAGAAATGTGATAGTACCTGAAATTACTTCATCTCTGCTGCTGCTTCAGGAGGGATATCTATTAGCTGGGGATAATGGCTTGCAAAAAAAAAAGAAAAAAGGCATTTCTTTAAGTTTCAAATTCCTATTGAATGGAATCTGTGTTAGCATTCCTAAAAAAAAAAAAATATTAAATGAATCTGTCACTACCAGGGAGAGAACAATAGAACTGAAAGCAAAAATAACTCTTCCCTGAGCATCACAGAACATTTGGCTAACGGGTTGGGTGGGAGGGGAGAGTCTTCTGCACGGGGGGAGAAGGGAAAGTGCATTGTGCAGGCATCTCAAATAGTAACATAGAGCAGATCCAACTTGTGCCAATAAAAACAGCGAATCCAGGGAATTTCTGGCTGAGTTTGGTTTTATTTCTCAAACTCATTTTCAGAACTACTGGAAATGGAGGAAATTCCTTACAGTTCTGTCATGTGCATCAGAGAGTGGTTTATGCTGAATGGAATACAGCATGAGGGGAAAAGTTTACCGGAGAAGATTTTGTAAAGTTTTCCATTATGTTACTGATCTGAGAATCCAGGCACATGAAATGCTGCTGTGTTAATGCACAGCAGATGGGAGAAGTCAGAAGCAGGTACAAAACCACGAGTTTTGTTCTTTCCACCTCCATCTGCTCCCAGTGTTTCACTCCCTATTAATTCCCATGGCTGTGTTTTTATCCCAGCAGCGGAACTGGCCCAATGGCTGGAGGTCACAACCCTTATTCCATATATTATGGATAATATTTCCACGTTATCTGGAAATGTCTCCTTGAGAATCCTCCAGTATCATTTAGACGATGAGACAGTGTTACTATTACTGGTTGTATAGGGAATATCCTCAAATTAGAGATGTTACCTGGTGATCAATGACATTAATAAAAATCAGGTATTCTTAGATTCAAACTCCTGTAATATATTGGCAGCTTTTCCCCGTTCCATCAGCCTCTACTTGTGTGTTGTTATTAAATCAGGTGCTGAATGTTGTTTATCAGGGGTAACCTTGCCTGGAGTGGTAATCGCATGGTGTCTACAGAGCTGGAGCTGATTTATTATTCCTAGAGAAGCAGATCTCCAGGATAAGTTGACACGGTTGAGATTTTGAGTTTTTCATTGATTAAAATCAAGTTAGGTGTCATCTTTTCTGGCAGAAGAGATGAAACTGAGAAATTGCCCTGTTCTCGCAGCCTTCCTTCATTTCACCATCAGAGATTCTCCTGTGTTTGTGCTTTAACCAAGGAAGTGAGAGACTAAATAAAATAAGAATAAACTATTTCCAATAGCAGAAAATTCAAGTGCTAACAAGCAGGTGAATCCAGAGAGCTGCTGAAATGCCAGGTATGGTTTGATAAAAGATCCTTGAATCTTCTTGAATAGTCATGATTCTGGCATGGAAAGAAAAGCTGGGGCTGAACAGCAGCACAACACAGACACACAAAATGTGTCTAAAGAAGAAATGGGGTTCTTTTGAAAGGAATTGCAGAAAAAGCAAAGGAGAAAACCAAAAGCCTTTGCTGCTGTTAGTAATCGAATTTTGGTACTTCTAAACACTGGTATTTAGTAGGCTTTCGGAGGGGGGTGGTGGTGGTGGTGAGCATGCTCACAATCTAACAATAAATGGATGGGGATGAAAATAAGTAGGAAAAGGCTGTCTGCGCCAGAGTTGTGTAAAAGCTGTGCAGAAGTTGATGTTCTTCACTGCTAGCAGTACTAAACTGGTTGTAGGGTGCTCCCAGAGATGGATTCAAGACACTGTAACAAACAGGGTACAAAATACATTTTGTACAGCACTTGTGTGATTTCTGCTTACATCATCCAAATGAAACTAAAGGGGAAATGATCATTTTGCCTTGCTTGGCCTTTGAACCTTAGTTTTCAGTCAGGATTTGTGAAAATGTGCTATTGGGAAATAAATGAATACAATTATTGATCTGCATAAATGTTTGCACAGCAAGACTTAACTGTTGTATAGCTGCCCATCCAACCAGGTCTGTTTAGCTGTGGTGTGGGAATCACATCCCGTTCATTTTGCTGCTTTTATCAGTCTTACAGGCAAATAAATCAATGCATCATTAACATGAAAAGTATCTATAGTTCAGTTGATGTAATTTAATTGTGATTATTATAATTTCTTTTGCATTCTACCCGTATTAGCAGTGTTTGTAAAGTACTGATACCCAGGATTTAAAAAGCAAACAAAACCAAGCACACAAACACCAAACTAGAAAACTGCTTCTAGCATCCAGCAGTAAAAACTTTTGAGAATTGTGATGAGAATCGGAATTTATATGTCAGGATGAGGGATATAAATTAGACAGGTACCCCTGCCAGTGGTCCCTGTTAATAGCACTGCTGTAATTTGGGCTTGGGGTCAGTTTCTGGGGATAAATCTTTTGAATTCCAGCAGGACGGGGAGCGGGGTGTAAGGAGCAAGGCAGGATTTTCCGTGCCGAGCGGAGCTCCGGGCTGGCCGGGCTGGGGAGCCGGAGCGGCGCTCTGAGCTGCAGAGCGCGATGCCGAGATGCCATCTAGTGTCCCCGGCAGCAAGTGTGCCCGAGAGCCGCGCCCTGCCGGGCACCCACTGCCTGCCCACGGGCACCCACAGCCTGCCCTGCCCGCCGGGGCACCCACTGCCTGCCCGCTGGGGCACCCACAGCCTGCCCTGCCGGGCACCCACTGCCTGCCCGCTGGGGCACCCACAGCCTGCCCTGCCTGCC
>WBMY01010411.1:164151-213820 GCA_013397315.1 Donacobius atricapilla
GCCTGCCCTGCCCGCGGGCACCCACAGCCTGCCCTGCCTGCCAGGCACCCACAGCCTGCCCTGCCCGCCGGGGCACCCACTGCCTGCCCCTGGGCCGAAAAACCTGCGCTGCGCTCAGCCTGTGCTCCGCTGGGTGTGCCACCAGCCCGGGGAGCGGATCTGTCGGGGATTCGCAAAGCCTGGTGGAAGGCTCACACAGTCTTCTACATCTGTGTGCAAACTCTGACATAAAATATGTTGAGTTAGCAACGTCTGTCCTAATCCATGGCCTTTCTGAGAGAAATGGAACTAGAAACAAGTTTCTAATGATGACCTTGCAAATAGACCAGATACTTTGGAGAAATAGAACTGTGAAAGTTGTATTGTAGCAAGACCCCTGAGGGGTGTATTTAGGTGAATGTACCTAAAAAAATGTAGGTAACTGTCCTGGTTTAGGGCAAATTTGGGAGGAAACCTCCAAATGGGGCTTTTTCTGCAAAAGCAAACCCAAACAGTCCCTCCCCCACAACTGCTCTGGGAAAAAAAAATCTTCCCTAGAGAAAAGTGGAAAAAACTACTAATTTAACAAACAAATACCTAAATGTGGTATTTTAAACAAACAATCTTAAAAGGCATTAGCAGTATGGTGTGGCAAAAGCTGATAGGCCAAGAAACACTTATAATGTGTAGTAACTGGGAAATAGTTTGGCTTCTGATTGTGATGGTGTGAATTGTAACATCTGTACTGCCTCACCCTTCTCATGAGACTGAAAATGGAATGAAAGTCTTTAAAATGCCTCTCAGTTGCCCTGTCTCTGGGTCAGAAAAAAGAATAATCTAAGCAAATTGGTGCCTCATACTCAGTGCCTTGGCTCTGGATTTGCTGTGCTGCCCCTGCCCTCCCAGCTCTCCCAGCTCCCTGCTAAGACTAAAATGTCTTTTTGCTGAATTTGGTGCAGTAGTGATCTCACCTGGCAGAGAACAGATGTAATAATGGTAGAAGAGAAGCTTTTTGGAATATGCAACATTTAAATTTTTGATTTTTAAACAACCTAGATTCATTCAAACTTGTGAGTATTTATATCATTTTTCCTGATCATTATTTAAAGTAAGATATTGTTTTTAAATTGCTGCTTAAAAATATCAGGTTCATAAAATGTCTGGGATTTGTTGTTGGGAAGATTTTTTTTTTTTTAACTTTTAGTGGGAAATCACCAGTTTGACAGAGACTGAAATGAGCTGCCACGTGCAATGTTCTGTGTTTTGTGCTGGGAATAGATGTGATTTGCTTGGAGAGAGTCAGAACTGGGAAAAACCACACCTGAGACTGTTTAATTTTGTCCCAGAACTAATCTTTATTGTGGGTTAGGTTGGAGTGTGCAGTGACACTGTCCTCTTGGCCATATTAGCATGAGTGTGAAGGAAAATATTCTTGTCTGTATAAGTGTCAGATGATAGGAGGTTTCACAGGATAGAATTTTGACATCTGAGAGTTCAAGTCAGCAAAGTCCAGCACACCTCATATTCCTCCGGAAAATGGCTGTAATCACCCTCTTCTTATTTACTTAGCAGAGAACAGAATGTTCTGCTTGTCACTGCACTTTGCAAAAGTGAGAGTGCGTTCAGATGGGGAGATGGCAGAAGGGGTGAGTGGATAAGTGTCCTCACATCACAGAGCACTTGGACATTCTTCATGTGAAGCATGTGAACACTCTGCTGGGGAAAGGTCAAAGCGTTTGGCTTGAGCATTTTAGCAGGAATCTCTCAGCCCCAGGATAAAGATTTGTGGGTACCTGTTTAAATAAACACATCTGTGTTTGGATAGTTGAAACATAAATGCAAATGAGGTGCAAAATTTAAAACAATTTGCAATTACCACAAGTGGAGATTCTGGCACTCTGACCGTATTAAGGGTGAAGACCAAAGAGCTGAAAATAGGGTGATATTGATCTCTTCCCTTGGCTGTTTGTGTAGTTCCACGGGAGCTGTGAAGAAAGTGTTTGTGTTGGATAGATTTGCTTCTGAGGTGATGGCTAAACATCCATTTAATGCAGAATACTATTAAAAAAAATGTAGGAAGAAATAAACTTCCCAAAGCAATCTGTAGTATTGATGTTTTTAAAAAAGGAAGGGGTTATGAGAGTAATTGAACCAATTGCAGGTTCTGCCTGTTGCTCATCAGTGTTTTCCAATTTACATCCTAAGAAAACTGCCAGTAATTTCCTGCCTAAGTAAGATGGAAAGTGTTGTTAAGAGCGCCACAGTGGTTGTACTTGGTGGGAGTATTGTGCATGATGCTTTATTCCAGTGTGGCCTGTAACAGGTATTATAACTAGCAGCAGTGCCAGGATCCTTATTGTGGTCCTAAATTTCCCCAGCTTAGGACCTAGATGTAATGGCTTGTTGGAAATTTCCATTTTTGCCTTTAATAACCTCTAATAAATATTCTTCCTAAGTTTTTCTCTAAATTTGATCCTGCACGTTTTTGGGCATTTGAAATATTTTTTAATTCTTTTGATCACTCAGTTGAATGGGGTTTCTCCCTCCCTGGGGAACATACAAGATTTTTACTACTACAGTTTTTGCCACTACTTTATTTTAAATTTATACACAACACTGGAAGAAATCTGCTGGTTTTTCTTCTATGTATACAAAAAGCCATAGCAGAATACTTCAGAATTAGTCTGTGTCTAAGTGTCTGTTTAATGCCACATGATTTTTGATAATGTAAAAGCCACTGTAAAATCTCCCATGAGTGAATTGCCGGTGGAATGTTTATGGTGAGTTATAGCTGTTACTAATGCCAAATATTGTCAGAGTAAACTGTGGGTTTGATTAAACAGTTCTGTAATGATGCTATCAAGGCCTCAAGCATCTGAAATATGGAAAACGAATGTGTGAAAGTACCAGCAAAGAGAAAAGTAAAACTGTGAGGTCTGAAGTAGATGTGCCAGAGTGTGGGTGTTTGTTATTCCATCTTCATTAATAAAACACTTCATGAGCACAGCAACAAAATGTGAGTCACTGACATGACAGCAAGGAACTGGGGCTTGAAAGAGATTGAAATCTGATCCAAGAAACCCCAAATAACAGGAATGGATTGTGATTCTTTTACAATATTGGAGAGAGCTTGAAATACTTGCTCTGAAACTTTTTTTTTTTTTGATAAATGGAGTTACAACTCTAATATTGCTGGGAAATTCATTACCTACAACTGGGCAAGAGATCTAACCCCCAAATGAAGGTTTAAACCCAACAGCTAGTGAAACAAAGGATTAACAGAGGATTTTCAGTGAGTGGGGTGTAGAGCAGTGAAATGAAACTGAAAAAGAGAGGGAGTTGGTCCCAGTAAGAGAAGATCACAAGGACTCCAGCTGCACTACGAGCAGTGGTTTGACTCTGGATCAGTGTGAGGGAAGTTTTGAGGTGAAAACATCAGTGGAGAAGAGAAATACACAGGGGGAAAATGCTATCGCAGCGTCTCACAAGTAAACATTTTCTCTGTTACCTCCGCTGACATAAATATCTGAAGTGTTGAAAATCCATTCTAGTATTCACAATGCTTTTTTGCTCATTAAATGAATTAATTCCTACAGAATACTGGGATGAATAATAAATATTGAATTGAACTCCTGTTAGCATCATATACGGTGGCTAATCTTCCCCCTCAGCTCATTGGGAGAGTGCAGGTGTAAAAGTTAATTAAAGTTAACTAAAGTCAAATTATCTTTTTAAGCTGGCAAAACAGTTTTTTTCTCTTTCAATCAAACCATGCTGTTTTTATATTTCTAGTACAGAATATAGAATTGGTATTCTCAAATTTAAAAGGTAGCATTTTTACTTACCACTGAAATTTTAATAACTATTTACCCTAACTGGGGGAGAAGAGTCAATGTTTTGACAAAAGTTTTAAAAGGTACTACACAAAAAAAAGGACAAACATTTTCAATTTTTTATTATTATTTCCTGCTTTCTGCTTTTTCAGGTCAAACTCCATGCAGAAATCTATTATTTGCAGCACTGTATTTAAAGACAGAAGGTCAGCTGACCCATTTGCCCCCTGTATCTTTTGGATTTTTTTGTTTACGATAGAATTATGGACAGAAAAGAACTTGCAATGTAGCAACATATAACTAATATCAGGTTTCAGTGAGTTTCTTTTTGTTCTCCTCTGGTAGAGCAGGCGCAGCATTATCCCCACGAGCTGGGCTGGGGCTGCTGCCAGACAAGGGGTTTTGACCTGGGAGGCTGCTCTGGGAATTGTCACCCAGGGGCAAGTGGCACAAACTCACAGTGCCATTACAGAGCACTTAAATCCCAGGATTTCTCCAGGCAGAGAAAATTCCCAGGGATGTTTTTCATGGGAATTGCTCTGAGTGTTCTCTGCACAGCTACAGGACCTGGATCAGTCACAGCCCGAGGTCAAGGCCCAGTGTAGCCCAGCAGGATTGGAAACATCCCACTGGAGAGGGGGGATTTCAATGCTGTGCCTGCCTCAGTCGCTGGCAGTGAATATTTAAATATATTCTGAAGAGTTCAGCCCTTGTGTGTGAGAAATGCTCCTTCTGTGTGTGATTCTGGTGAATGACCCCAGCAATAACTTAGATGAAATATTTGTGAAAGACACATTTGTAGCCTCCAGGTGTTATGTGTCTACTACCTAAAAAATATTTTAAGGCTGCACTGTGTGCCTGCTGTTAATGTTAATTTCAGGAGTCTTTTTATCTTTTCTCCTGAGTCCTAAATATGTCTTTATGAATTCCTTCAGCCCTGAACTGACATCTATCTTCTTCTCAGTTAAAAGTACATTTATTCACTTGAAAGAACTGGGACAGAACCATTGTCACATACATATTTGCTACATTCTCTGATTAGAACTCAGGTGGAAGCCAGGCATGTTTGGATATCCTCTGTCCTAGTGTGTAGCCCAGGGGCCTTTTAATGCTTGATACAAATTGGACAGCTTTTATATGTTATAGGAAAAAATATCATAGCTAAAAAAGTGATTTGTTGCAGCTATTCAGCTGAGCTTTGTGCAAGGGCAGCCAGTGCTTTTTGGTTTATGGAAATATGGCACTAAATCTTCCAAGTTCTCATTAAGGCTAGTAAAGGAACTGCCCTGGCTCACACTGTGGTGATGGGTCCTTGCAAAAATGAGTCGTGATTGGTGATTCTTGTGGTGTTTGTGGGCACCTGGCAGCAAGCAGAGCAATTTAGAGAACAAAGCCTCTGTGCTCTTGTGTGTCCTAGAATCCTACAGACCCGTCTCTCCACACCTGTTAACCAGGTAACCCTTTTGGTGGTGATTGGGGTTACAAAAAGTAAATTATTCTTCATGACAAAACCATGTAATGACTATCCAGTCTCAGGGGTGTTCGCATCTCAGAATTCTACCCACTTGAGCCATCAATACACGGGCAAACTGCATCTCCGCTCAGGCTCATCTGTGTGAGAAGTGCTGTATGAGGGCTGTGATTTCAACGTTTGCTTTGTAAAGACTTCACAAGGGCCTAAGATGCATCTGTTCTGCTTTAGGGTCATGGACTTTGTTCGAGTGGGCTTGTGATTTGTTTTCTACTCAGGGTTCAGCCTTTCTGAACATTTCCCCTTTCCTGAGGGACTCTGTTGGGAAATGCTTTTTCACCAAAACAAGACAGATGAATAGGCTTCGGCTTCGTTCATTAAGCCAGATAAGGCAGCTTTCCATGCTTGTATTTTTCCCCCTTTAATAGTAAGTTGGAATTCATATTTTATTTTTCATAGGAAAAGTTACATGTGTCTTTGAGCCCAAGCTAAGAACCAAATCTGATGAGGGAGAGCCCTTCTCCCTTCTGTTTTAATATGCTGGTCCCAGCATTCTGGGTTATCCAAGGCATGTGTTAATGCAGAGGTATTTGCTCTCTAGACCTGCAGATATCAGGATGAAGTTCTGCTTGACAATCAGAACACAGTGGCAGTGTTTTCTGCATGTCCTCGCGTTATCTGTGCATTATTGGCAGTTTCTGAGCTGATACATGACTGATTTCCCAGTGAATCTGATTTCCATGTGCTGCTCTGCCCAACCCATCCTGCTGTGGAGCAGATGCTTATTCTGCTCTGCAGCACCCACGTCCAAAATATGGCATTTGCCAGGATTATCCCAGCTCGCTCTGAAAAGCTGTGGAATTAATTAATTTTCTTTGCTTAGGAAGCTGGCCAGTGCATAAAGAACAGGGTGAAACATCCCATTACCACTTGTGTAGAAGTTGTAAGACAAACCTCTCTGCACAAAAAGACCAACCAGTCATGATGGGAAGTCCCAGCTGGAGGTAACTGGAAGTGGGCAGAGCACATCCCTAAATGAATAGAATAAATGGAAAGCAGGTAAAAACTGACTGGTAAAGCAAATGGTGGGATTTGTGCTTCTGGAAAGGGAATGAACATCCCAGCCTGTGAATGTAGTTAAATTCCTATGTCTCCTTTACTGAAGTGAGTCATAGGTGGAGAACGTTCTGCCACAGAACCTTCTCTGGGTTATCGAAGACTCTGCTTGGTCTGGCTGCTGCAGCTTCAAAAGTCTTTGCTGCAGATGCAACCCAACAGAAGCCAGCAAAGGCATTACAGTGTTTGACTGTGCTTGCAAAGGCCTGGGTTTTGTGCGCTCTGTCAAAATAAGGACAGCTCGATTTGGCCTTCTTCCCATTGGGAATGATATACCTGAAAGTGAGGAGTAGAAATGAAGTGGCTTTGCAGAAGTCCTGTTCTCACATATGGATGCCCCTTCATCTGGTTTCATCCCTCTGTGGTTTTCTGTTTTAATTAATTTCTGAATTATCCGAGGAACAGTACTGTGGACAGGAAGTGACTTATCTGAAGTTCAGATCCTAGGAAAACATAGATTTTTAACATCTTTTAACATCTTTTTCCACTTCAGCTGTAACACTATCTCTATGCAGTCTTTGTGTACAAAACCTTCTGGACTTCCTTTATTTTCCCAGGATTAGACAGGGGAACTCAGGTTTCTCGAAGTAAAATGTTTCCTGTCCCATGTTGTTATCAGTGTGTTTTTTGGGTCGGTCCAGCCCCAGGATTGGCTGTAGTAATGCAGAATGTATTCCCCAGAATAAACAATTCTGAAATCCCCAGTAATCAGAGTAAAATCCTATCATTTGCCCTTGACTTCTAATAGCTAGATCTGGTTTCACCAGTTCCTGATTAGCTGTATTAACAGGTTGGCATAATTTCTACAGGCAAATTTGCTGTCCCCTTAATGATAAATGGAGCTGCTCTCCCTTTACTTAACATGTTCTCCCTGGGGACTTTTATGGTGTCAACAGCATTTTGAAAAATTGCTGCAGAAATAATGAGGACAGGGAAGTAAGTTTGTGCCCATTCCATTCATCCACTTCTGTCCCTTTTTTACTTACTCTGTGGCCCTCTCAGTCTTGTCTGAGCCACTTACAGAAGGAAAGTGCTGGAAGATTTTTTTTTTTCAGTTGCATTTCCCCTGTCTAGTTTTGCTTAGAAATACCAGTTCAAGGTTGGATTAATTTGGATGTGGGAGAAAAGGTTTTTGTCACTTGATTTGTAAGAACTTACACCTGATTATTTTACAGAGCGTTTATTTTCGTGTATTGGGTAACCTATAAATGCTCAGTGCTGTCAGTTCTGCCAATTGTTCCTCCTTGCAATGAGGAAGTCACATAAATGTTACAAGGGAGAAGGAGTATGTATTTTCTTTTTGGCCAGACAAAGAATTGCAAATGCAAGAGCTTGTTTCCTGAATGTGATGGTGCTGCTTCATAACACAGAGACACTCTGTGGGTGTCACGTGTATCTTTTTAAATGAGCGTTTTTAGGGCACTTAAATATTCTGTATTTTTTCAGAACTTTGAAGGTTTAGGATTGAGTCCAAGAGCCACAGACTTTCCCAGTGCCTGTTGTGCATATACTTAACCTTCAGCTCAGACCCTTTTCCCTCTCAAAGACCTTCCATTTCAAGCCTTGTGTTCTGTATGTCCCCTATGATCCAAAAAAAGTGCTTTGCTGCTTTTTATGCTATGTGGGTCCTGTTTATCCATGACATTTCTGTTCCAATAAATCAAGAGTGAGTCTGTGGTAAGAATTTGCCCTCCTCAGGCTCTGAGCCCGTGCTGTTCCCAATGCAATTGGGGATCATTGGAATGACTCTGACAGGGGGCTCTGGGGCTCCACGAGTCCCCCTCAAGACTCTGATTTATAATGGCTGAACCAGTCTTACAGCAAATTACTGAAGTGATTCAAGATTTACCATTACGGTGTGTAAGGAGTACGAGATTTTTTATTTTGCAGTGTTTTCGACCTGAAGAACTTCACACCATTTACTTGAAATCAAAAGATTTGGATTGATTCCTTTGAAAAGGGGATGATAAGAGCAATCCTGTGGCACAGTGAGCCTTTAGCAGGGGGTGTTGGAATGAAAACCTTGATGCCAACACCGCTCTGGGCACTGGGGTTGCAGTGCTGGGTGGGCGCACGGGGCTGCAGCGAGAGCAGTGCACCCCTCAGGGGTGGAAGGGCACAGGCAGATGAGCTCAGGCTTTGCAGCTGTATTATAAATGATGCATTTTAAACACAGTGTGTGCGCAGCTGAGGGAGGTTGGGTTTGTTCTTTCTCTGTGTTTGTGAGAAGCTGAACACATCGAGAACGGGGCTGTGTGACTGACAGCACCGTTCCTCCGTGTTCTCGGTCACACAGAAATGGAGCAGAGCCTGGGAGCTGGGCTGGAAGCAAATGTCAGCATCCACAGATGTGAGATGAGACTTCCCAGCTGTTCCCTGTGTGCTCAGGTGTGCTGCTTATCCTGGGAGTGGCACAAGGGAACGGAAAACTCTGGAGCTGCGCTGTGGTGGTCACGGTTCCAGCTCTGCAAGTCTGGCTGGCCGCTCTGTGGGTAGCCTGAGAGACACAGCGATCATCACAGACATCATTTAGTGTTTGGGTTTTTTTTATTTAAGTATTAAATGGAATAAAAGTAAGGGCACACCCTCATGTTTTAAAGACAATGACAAGTATTGTTGTACCACTGACCTTAATGAAGCATGTTAAATTTTTACCTTTTCAAGGCATATCACTATTTCCAAATGTCAAACATAACCTTTTATAACCAAGAGACAAACTGAGGACCCTGTAAAGCTGGTTATTCTCATGATGCAAATTTCAGAGCAAATGGAGCCTATTAACAAATTTAGCAGTGCAAAAAGGCAAAGTTCAAGGTAAGGAAACAATGTGAGCTTTTCTAAAGGTAAACCTTCGTGTTATTGTGGTCCAGCTATGTGGATAATACGTTTTCTTTGGTTTCCTTCCTCACTTTAGAATAAATTGACATAGAATAGAATGCTATTTATCTAGAAGAAATCAGCATTTTAGAAGAGAAAGTAATTCTTAGGACACTGTGTTTTGCTTTTTAGAAAGCTATGATTTCCAAACTATTGCAATATTAAAATAGGCAGCTATTTAATAGTTTAAAGTGGTGAAAGAAAAGAGTTTGCTCTTGAATAGGAGCATTTATGATTACAGAGGGTATTTTTTTTTAATATGAGGAGGGAACATGCAGGGGAAAGAGAATCCCAGCTTGCAGAAATTGAACAGTTTTCAATGAGGACAATTATGCCTTTAATTTTCATCTACTGGCAGCCTTATTATTGTAATAAGGCCATGACAAGGGTCTTTAACCAGTGCACCTTCAGCTTTTGTCTACAGTCATCACTGAAGTCTGATTTTGAAATTACATTCTCCTTTTACAAAGGCTTCATTCTCTGAACGTACTTGAACCGTGCTGAAAAGATTGTTGAAATTTTGGATACCACGATGAATTAATTATGGTGTGTAGGACGTGCTGTGATGGTGCTGCTGCGATGCTGCTGCTGAGTCTCTGTTCTGAGCAGTTCCATTGTTAATCTCTGCTTTTTACTGTTTTATCAGTTGTCATTGTAACTTCATCTTGTAAACACTTCAGAGTGATGAACTTATCTCGGTTTTGGGGCTTGGCACAACTGGTTTTGATTCTTGAATGAGAAAAGACACTAAAAGACTCAGAATGTTATCAGAAGACACAGGCTCATTTTAAGGATTTTTTCTGCTTGCTTATTCATACTTTTATTCACTTTCTCTGCTTTACAGCTGCTGAGCTTTGAGTTTCTCCTATAGCATCTCTGGACCTCTCTTCCAATATTTGACCATACTCCTGATGGAATTTGTTTTCCCTCTTTATAGCCAGCAGTTCCTGCATATTCCAGGCTGTGTCTGTCCCTCTCATTGCTGTGCCCCTGTGTCCAACTCTGATTCTCTTTTCCAAAAACTGCCTTTAGGGAGCTGAAGGGAGCCGGGGCTTCCATCCTCCTCCTGTTCCCAGGGCTGAACCATCCCGGCTGTGTCCCTGCTCATCTTCAGTGCTGCAGACCCTGACATCTGCCCGGGCTCTGCTGGCCCTGCTCTGCTGTGGCAGTGTCTGCCTCAGACTGTGAGACCCTAAACCGGGCACACCTTTGGGTTCACAAGTTCTGAACACAAGGAAAGGGTCATTTCTCTCAACCTCAGTCTTGCCAGCAGCTCCTGTGACACCCTCCTAACAACCATGAAAACACTGAATTTTACTTTGTTTGTCACTTTTTAGCAGCCAGGCCTGTCATGCACACTGACAGTTCCCAGATCATAGCGCACTTTCCCTTTTTTTTTTTTTTTTTTTTTACCCCTTGAGACACTCTCTAGTCCCAGAAGATGTTGGAACACTTAAGATGTGTACCCAAGAGCTCAGGGAGCAAAGTCAACTAGAGGAGATCTTTCATCTTACAGAGATGGCTCGCATGGAATTCTGGAGATGCAGCACTAGAGATCCTTTCCAGGCTCTGGGTGAGTCCTGTCCTGTGAGCTGTGGGGTTTGTGCCTGGCTGTCAGACACTGAGGAGCACCTGGCAGCATTTTTGCTGGTGTGAGTGGAGGGTCTCCCTTGCACTGACTCTTGGAGGCAAAGCACAGAGTAACCCTCAGGTTCAGAAATGTCTTTCTCAATTTATTTCCGTCCCTCTGTGCATTTTAGGCAGAGTTACCTGTCAGTGTGGCCCTTATCTCTAGGTTGGGATGCTCAAATAAGCTAAAGTAGGAAGGTAAATAACACCAAGTAGCCAGTTCAGTCCTGGGTGCCCCACGGGCTTTTTCAGTTTTCACATCAACACCAAAAAAAAGTGATTATTTCAGGAAAGTCTATGTACACGTGTTATGTATGGATGTAAACTAGTTTCATGTTATTCTGTGCATGGGGAATTGGGTGTGGGTTAGAATCTGAAAGTAAATTTTTTGTCTTTTTAACAAGTGACAAAGAGAAAATTTGTTCTAGTGAGAAAGAGAACATTTCAGCAGTCTGTTAATACAAGCTTTAAGTCCTTTTGTGTATTTTTTGCTCTAAAAGAACAAAGTTAATGAAGGGAGGTTATCTTCGGGCAGAGACTGCAAAAGCTGATGTGATGCAATGATGATATTCTGCATTTAGTTATTTTTGGTGAAGTTGTGTTAAGTAAATACCTTCAGGCTCAGAAAGATGGACTGATGCCTCTCACAGTGTCCCAAAGCTTTCTGTTTTTAACAAAATTCAGATTTATATTATTGATTTTAGGAAGTGCCGACTTGCCATATTGCCAATACAGAAATAGTCTAAGCCTGTTCAATTCTACATAAATAATAATGCATCAATAAATAACACCAAAACTTTTTTTTTATTTAGAGATGTGGGAGCTCTCAGCTAACTTACCCTTTTCTCCCCCCCTGTACGACTTGTAGGTTATCTCTGTCGTTTACCTACATAACATTCAAGAGGTGCCAGTGGTTGTGACAGCACCGCTGCTGTTGGTGTTGTGTATTAAAGCCATAAAGGACAAAGCCTGACTGGCAGAATCCAGCCCCTGCATTACTTGCAAACTCATGCCAAGGGGCGCCTGGAGCTGCTGAGAAGGGAACCTTGGCCCTGCTGCTCTGTTCTCTCCCTGTCAAGAAGCAGCTTGGCAAAACCAAAAGGGAGATCTGCAGACAAAACCTGGTATTCCTGACATGGCCTCAGCAATTTCCATTCTTCCCCCCTGGTGATTGCAGGGGGAGCTGTGTGTGCCCTGCTGCAGGGAGGGCTGCGGTGGGGACTGTCCGTGACCCCACCGGAGCTCTGCTGCCAGCAGCTCAGCACAGCCCCGGCCTCCGGGCTGGCCTTGGCAAACTGTGCTGGGGGGCTCCCTCCCTGCTGCCTTTGCTCTCTGCTGCCTCAACAAGGCTCAAGCCCAGCTGCTCTCCTTGTGCCCAAATTGATGCCTTCTGCGGCTGCTTGAAAACAGAGGCCAGACAGAGTTCAGAGAGTAAACAGCACCTCTATTATTCTATCTATATTTCTATATATAGTCTGTTCTGTATGTATTTATTGAAGGACCTTCAGGTACATCTCAGGCAGAGGGGACTCCCCAGGGGCTGCACCCAAAGTGNGATGAAGCTCCCCAGGGGCTGCACCCGAAGTGGACAATGGTCACGGGTTTGAACACTTTTGTAAGTTTGGTCCTTTTGCATGTTGGGGGTTCATGTCCCAATTACAGCTTCAGGTAATGAAGTCATTCACACCAAATTTGCTCCCCCCAACTCACTTTTGTTTGCATCTCTCAGGCCTGAGGCAGTGAGGGGTCCTTGGTCCCCAGGCCTGAAGAGGAATTGTTGTGTCTGACCAAAGTGGGAGCGCAGCAGCTCACACTGTGTGTGGAGTTATACACTAAAGAATTGCAGGATTACAAATATATGCAAAATAGAAAAGCTGAAATCCTAAGGCATCATTGCCCCTGATGCTGTGGGGAGATCTGGGGGGTTTGCTGTGGAGAGATCAGGCTGGGAGCAGCTTCTCCATCACCGGCACACCAGTGGCCACTGGTCCCTCACACAACAGAACTCGGAGCAGATTCAAGCCACTACTTTGAAAGGGCAGGATTGAAAAGGCATTGCAGCTTCCTGCAATTAAATGTGGAGGGATTATTAATAGTGGGGAGAAATCTATCCACTTTACAGTTTCAGGAATGATTTTTAAATGTGGAAAAGGATGTTAATCGCCGCAGTAGTGATATTTGGGAGCTTTATTTAGCGCTGCTGGCTGCCTGGATAAGCAATACTGCACAATGATTCTGTCTCAGTCCATCACTCAGTTGTTCTCACTGTCTCTTTCTCTCTTTTCCTGCAGTGTGATATTTTTGTGTTTCAAAGCAAAAGCTCTCACTTTCAATGTGAACGTTTAAACTACGCCAAATGTAAATTTGCCTACTAAATATCCCACTTCTCTCAAAACAGAATGGCACTGTATTATTTTCTAAAGAGCATTTAGAAATGCACTTTAATTTCAGGAGAAATAACACAGCCAATTTTGATACAAGTCAATTGTACACATAGACCCAGTTGTGCTCTTGTGTATGTGCCCTGCCTTACCCAATCTTATTGTCCTCTAGGAATGGTAGAACTTTTGTTCTCTTGCCTTTCTCATGGCAAAATAAAGTCAGATAAGTTTGCCTTAATTTTGTTTCTTTCCCTGCAGCTTGTGGTTCATGAAAGCAAAAGGGTATATATGGCAGTGGCTGTCTCCCCAGAATTCCAATTTTTCAGCTTTCTGAACCTCAGGCATTCTGGAAGATGAGCAAATAGTGTTCGCTCAAGTTCTCTTTACTCTGCCTGTTCTTCTAAGTCTGAATATGGAATATAAATCCATGATAAAATCCAAATCCTTGGATTTAAATTAAAGGTGTTATAGTTGGGGAATCTAAATACTTTTCTAGGGATATTTCTTTTCAGATGCTGGTCCATGTATACTGCAAATTCTTTCTCCTTTCCAAGCGGAATTTATTATGTAGTGGCTGGAATTAGTGACCAAGAGGTTTCCTCTTGTTATTAATGTAAATAGAGAGTATTTCCACTGAAGGGACCCTAAATTCTTTCAATCCATTAGGACACGTGAGTAGGATCTTTCTGGAAAGACGAAGCAGGTATAGGGAATCTTTAGCAAGAAGCTAAAGCAGATGAAAACCCCCGAAACCATCAAACTGTAAAACACGATGGCAGCAATTCTTGTCTGCTAAAACTGAGAAACTGATAACGATGAATCCAAGTTCAATTTTGGTTTCTAGGACAGAATTAATATAGTTCTAGGGCAAAATGGGATTTCCAACTCGCTGCTATGAAGCTCTCAGCAAACTGGCAACATTTTACCCAGCAAATGCAGTAACTGCTCACCTTTCTGAACAAGGCAGTATCCAGCTGCACACCTGCCATCTGCACATGTATCAGCCTGCCCTTCCTTTAAAAAGTCTTTTTACCCCCCCGTGTTTTCCGCTTTAAAGTTCCAAGCAGGGGGACTGTTAGCAAGATGGATCTCCAGCAAAGTATATTCAATAATGTGCAATATAAGGAAATGTTTAATTGGCACTGCTTTTTAAAATGCCTGGCGGTCTCCAGACATTAATTTGGCAAGTGCCTAAAGCCTGAATAATATTTCTCCAAGCACTTTAAAAGCCCAGGGAACACAATAGGAAGATCTGGACCATTAAAATAGTTAACTCAATGTTTTAGTATTTGAATAGTAACAGAGCTAAGGAAGGACTAAAATTCTAGGATCGTTTCAAAGTATCTCTGTCTCATTTCCCTTTATAGCCTCATGCAGATGCTAATCCATCATGTTATTTTGTAGGACCTCGGAAAGTTTAAAGGTTGTTTAGTTGGTGGAAGTGCTCAGGGTGATTACTTCTAGTTTGCTTATTCTGCACTTTTTTTTATAAAACAGTAACATTTTATGCCCAGTAAGCTCTATTACTCCTCATTTATTTGTAATGCTTCACGTCACACGCAGGTGCCAGGTACCTGGGTTATTATTCATTTTTGAAAAATGCTTAGCACTGTTCCTTGCACTGCCTCCTGCAGCAAACGGGCTCTGATTGATGGTGCTCAGCTCCCCGGGCTGGGGCTGCCAGTGCCACTGTCACAGCTCCCCAAAAACACCCCACAGACACTGCTCCTGGGCAGCCTGAGCAAGAGTCTTCTCATTTGCAGCAATCTGGGGAGTCATGGATGTATTTTTCTTTAGGAAAGTTGGGTATATTTAATGCTTTATGGAGGCGTCATTTATAATTTAGGTGGCCAAAATATTTTATTAAAGGATTTATAATAGCATTATCTATGTTTTAAAGCATATTTATTAAATCAAAGAATACATTTTATAAGTTTTAGCTGGTTTAGTGTAATACAGTTTATTAGATCATCTATTCATAAACTCCAGATCATGTAATTCACCATGTAGGTGTTTCTTCTTTAAGCCCATGAAAATAAGCAGTGATGGGTAGTGCTGACAGTCACTAAGCAGAGACTCTAACTATTGCCTGGCATCTCTTGATGCGCTGGTTTGGATTGAGGAAGGGTTGATTTCCCCACCAACCTGCAGCAAACAGTGGAAGCCGCACCCCCAAACTGAGAAGAGAATAAATGAGTAACTGGGACAGAAACAAACTCCTGCTCTGGGGTCGAGGCCAGGGCCTGGGCAAGCTGTAAATATTAGGCAAGAGAATTTATTTTTTTCTTCAGCAGGGCAGTTGTTGCTGCAGGGAGCAGAGTGAGCCCTTCTTTGGCATTCCTGAGGAAGACACTCCCAGGTGCTGTTTGTGCCTGAGCAATGCAGCCACCTCCTGTAAAGGCACCTGTTGTTAAATCTTCAGTGCTGAATCCATTAGACCTCATTAGGGGGGTGGAAAGCTTTGAAGAAAATCAGACTCAATTATCTCTGTATTTTCAGATGCTGGGAGAGGTAATCTTTAAACCTCATTGCTTTATTCAAGCTGTTGCTGTAATGGTACAAAGCTTTTTGCTCTCATTGTCTTACAGTAGTGGAGAAGTGTAAGGAGTGACGACAGGTTAAAATGGAGCAAGGTCAGAAGGTGAGTTATTGCTGCACAGAATGGTGCAGATTTGGTATTAACTTGTCATCTCAGTTCCTTCCAGTGATGCCACTTTCCCGAAAGCCTCCAAGCAAAGTCTTTATTGCTGAGCTGGTTTATGTCACTCGTGTGACATGGTTGTGGCTGGGCACACCATTCCCTGGGGCAGCCTTGCAGGAGGGCTGGGCTCTCTGCTGGCTGTCCATGGGGAAGGCTGGGCAGCAGAGGGGAGGATGGGCTGCCCCATGCCAGAGACAGAGTGTTCCCATGAGTTCCTGACACACCCGGGGTCTCTCCTTGCTCTGGGGTTGTTCTACATCCCTCCTCAATATGTTATTGAAATAGGAGTTGTTCAGGTTACTCTTTTATTTTATCAGGAAGAATGCAGATAAAGTTGTCACCTGCTAGGAGCAATCACTGGCTAAACTGATGTGTAGGGAGCCACAGGATCTCCTTCAGCCTCTTGTGCTTCCAAAGTCTGGGTTTGTACAGCCACCTCTACAGTGTCTGACCTGTGGGCAGATACGGATTGAGGGGTGCATGAAAACATGTCAGGGACTGACATCTGTACCAGCAGCTGACAGGAGAGAGGGAGGGGGGAAAAGGAAAGGGGCTGAGGATGTGTGGGGTTCTGGGTTATGAGTTTTAATTATTTACAACATTTTCCTGAACTGGGCATGGTCCTATGCACGGAATGAATAGAAAAGCAACAGTTTGTGGTTATTGGGCAGTGCATGAGCAAGAGAGCAGAGATCTTTGTCCTAAAGCTGTTCTACCATTTTAGGGTGTGTTTATGTGATGTACTATGAGAGATGCAAAGAAAATAAACAGGGAAAGTTTTCAGGCCTGGCTCCTGAGAGGGGACAGACCTGCATTCAGACCCCCCGATATACTTGGCCTATTTCCAGTACCCGTGCCTCGAACTCCATTTAAACAGCTGGGCTTGATGTCTGTAGGCAGAATCTGAGTGTGCTTCTCCTTTGCAGAGCTGAGGAGCAGCGGTGCAGCAGCTCAGGCTCCTCTCTGCTCTGTGTGCAATGGAACGTGCTCAAGTGAGTCACTTGCAACCAGGGAACACAGATTGTGCTTGTCTTTCACTTGATGATGGACCTAACCACTTAGGGGAAGACTCTTAACTAAGGCTTTCCAGCAGTTTTATTTTTTCTAAGTGGTGATCAGGAGCTCTAGCTAATTTATCTGCCAGTTTGGGGTACTGAATTCTGGAATGCATTTCCTTCTGGTCCTCAAGGTGGTGAAACCACTGAGGCCTTCAGGATTAAGAGTCTCTTGCCAGGGGCAGAGACCGCCACACTAGCACTGCCCTTGTGATCAGCCATGGAGAAGCAGAATTCCCACAGCAGCAGGGATTTCAGTAGTGCTGAACATGGGAGAAGGGATCCCACTAACACGATTGCCTCAAGGTGTTTTAGAAAGGGATGCTTGCAAAGGGATCCAAAGGGTCCTTAAAGCCCACCTCCTCCCCGCAGCCCAGCTGTTGTGCAGGCAGAGTGTTTCACTCTCAGGTCACACAGTGGAGCCCCCTGAACCAACCCCTGCTGAATGTGGTGGTGGTTCACTCCTGGCCATCAGCCTGTGCTGTCAGAGCTAGCACTCACTCAGCACCTGAAATAGGAATGAGAGAGCACAAAATCACCAAATTCCTGCCCTAGGTGCAAGAAAAGGAGCGTTCTTATCCCTGGAGTAAATCCATGTTGCTGCTGTATTATGTCCATCTGTTATATACCAAATTTTCACTTGCCTTTTTTGTAATAACGGGGTCAGAAGAGGTTAAATTTTGCTGTTTCTGAAACTTTTAAAGACACACTCAAATTTTATTTTTGCTAGAGTCAAGTGATATTAGTTTACAGTTCTGTTATGTTTTCATCTGGTACAAATTGACTGTTGATAAAGTTAAGCACAGTTAAACCTCATCATATTCGGTTCTGAGTAATTTTATGTTTTATTACCTCGGTATTCTCCCATGTCCCAGAAGCTCTGCCACACTGTGGAGCACACTTACATCTCCAGTCTTTGCTGTGCTGAGAGATAACATACAATTTTTACCAGAGTTCATTACCTTTTTACATACACAATGCAGAGAACATGTTCAAAATAAGTATTTGAAGCCAAGCTGATAAAATAAGCAGCTGTTAGTTGTCACAAATTACACCATGGGATGCAAACAGTGCCAGCAAGGGTGGATGAGGCTGAGATATATCTAGAACGATGAGGATATAGATTAATTACATACAAGAGGAGAGATACCAAACTGATCATGTGTTGCTCACCTGAAGCCCAGGCAAATGGGAACAGAATGGAAGCTGGCATTCTGCAGGGAAGAGGCAGCTTAAAACCTCATCTAGAAATGTCTGAAGTACAGTAGGTAAGAAATCAGAGGGTTTGGCTGAAGCTGAACAAAACTCAACATGACTTTGTGCAACAGATCCTGGCTTAACACCTACATCAGGTTCATCACACACCTCCCAAAAGGACTGGCAGTGATGTCCCTGCATTTTGAGGATGCCCTTGTGTGTTCAAAGTGCCTGTTTCCCTGCATGCCATTTGCATTAGCATTTTAAATGTTAGTCTCCATAAAAAAGCCTATGTGGTACATTTTCAGCTTATAAACGAGGCTCTGAGATAGGGCAATGTTCACCTGGAGGGTCATATATTTCATGCTTCATTGCTTTCTGCTGGTGATTTCTGAGGTAATCTGCAGTGTCTCTGAGAAGAGGTGCCAGTTACTGTGCCATGATTGCTGTTTGGGGAAGTGTGCTGTTAAAATGTCTGTCTGGCAGGCAGATTAACCACAGATTTATATGCATTTGCTGAGAAAAAGATTTGGCCTTCGAAATCCTGATTTCTAATTGGAAATAAGCAGGATTTTATACTCTCCCTCCCCCTTTTTTTTATTTCCCCTCATGAAGCACGAAGCATAAGAATAAGCTGAGATATTTACTGGGATCCTTTTGTCACTTGGCAGTGCTCCTTTGTAATTTAGGTGTGTATTGGTCATCTCCTGCAGGTTCATATATCCCTTCTCCCTTGATTGTTTTATTTCTTGTGAATCCTTGGGAAAAGGTATTCCTTTTACTGTTTCTCTGCTGTGTTTCTTCTTCAATATCACTTTATCAGCTGGAGATGCTTATTATGTTCTCTTAGTAAAAAACTTCTTGCCATCTCCATGTAACTGTAAGTCTTATTCCTGGAGTTAGAACAAATTTACCTGGGGCCTGGTCTCTTTTCTGTCCAGACAGCACTGCAATATTGAAAAACAAGTTTTCTCTGAAAATTGAAATCTTCTCTTATTCCTCTTATGTTTCATCCATGGTGAAACTCTCCTGAAGGACTGCTGCATTTCCAAACAGTTCCTTATTTTTCTGAATCTCTTTTCTCTTGTAAAACACTGCCCTGTGTTAGAGTTCCCCTTCCTTGCACATGACATCCTTTCCCTAAGTTTTGCAGCTTTTCCCCAGGCATCCAGGACACCCTGAATCCCGCAGCTTCTCTTGGGAAGGACATTTCCCAAACCAGCAGTGAAAACATTGTGCATTCAGCTACAGACATTTTCATAAAAACAGTCACAGTCCTTCTTTAAAGAGAAGACAAATGACTAAAGAATAAATTTTAAAAAAGCCCATATTTCATATACATTTGAATAAATACACTAGAAGTCTTGCTGGAGTAAGTAAGAGGAATCATGTCAGAGGTATTACATGCAAAGAGAAAACAAAACCAGGAGAAGACCAGAAAAAAGTAGAAAGGGTAAAAGGAACAGATGCTGAAACTGTGCTGATTTAGTATTTTTGTTGCTAATGGTTCGTTCAATCATTAATTATGGTTTTTTGTTCTTTTTTTTTTTTTAATTTGGTTTTTCACTGTCTTGAAGTCCTTTAGCCAATAAAATCTGGGGCGCAGGGTATGGTGTCTGTCTCAGAACCAAATCAAAAAAGACTGCTTTTGAATTATAGATGTTTTCTCCAGAAGCCGATGGCAGTAGACGTGTTTGTCCCTGGTGTCACATCTGTCAGTCTCGCTGTGCTCTGGTCACCAGGGGGGTCTGCAGGGACAGGCTGTCTCTGCCATGGACTGCACCTCCCACTGCACAGCCCCAAGAATGAGAGGAGAGGCTGCTGTCAGCTGCCCTGAGCTTTGCAGAGGAATTCACAGCCCAGGGACCGTGGATGTGGGATATCAGGAGAGGAGTGCGAGGGTAAAATGTGTCATGAGGTGAAGGGTAGAAGACAAAGATCGTTAGAAGTGCCACATGCTCCAGCCTGTCAGAGCTTTACAAGGGGAATATTCAGTATTCTAGAAACGTATCGAGAGCGAAGCACAGAACTTGATGGGGCTCAGAAAGAAATTTTTTGTGACACTTTTCCTGATAAAAGCTTTTCTCAAACCACACACCACATAATGCTGGGCTGCAAAGGGACTGGAGCCTCTTCCAAGCTCTTTGCAGACTTTGATGGAGATGACATTGCAGACAAGAAAAAATAAAGGCTTCTGACATGCAGAGGCTTTTGGTCTTTGAGTGTTGTGCTGACTGAATGACCTTGTGAAAAAAGGAAACTGTTCAAAACAAGATCTGTAGGTGGATGCTCTGCTTGATATTTGCAAGGTTGTGGGTAAGGCATTTACTAGGACTTTAAGTGCATTTGGCATTTTCCTACTTATATGGTTTGGAAGTGAAGCAAAAGGACATGTTAAGAAATTTTTGTAAAGTCATTTTAAAAAGAAATAACAGTCTGCAGAATTTGAAACCATAAACAATAAAGAACTTGCCACAGCGACACTCCCAACTCAGAATGCTTTAAAGTTTAGAAGTAAAGAAAGCACCTGCTTTTTAGCCTGTGTATTTTCAAACTGGCACATTTTTTCCTCAAGTTGATTTAATTATTCTGTTTTGAAATTTCAGTTCAATTTAGATATATATTTAAAAGGAAATACAAGTCAAAAGCATATCAAAACTTTTAAACAAAGCATAATTGACTTAAACTGACAAGTTCAGTGCATTGAAGTTTGTGATTTACTGAAACTCAGTAGGCAAACACACATTGATACCTTTAACACTTTCATGGGCTAAAATGGAAAAAGGAAAAACCCAGCACATTTGGTGCTCAGCCTCCAACAGAACAGACCCTGCAATCAGTCACACGTGCACGGGGTTCTCTGAGTGCTGCTGCACACCAGGCTCCCACTCTTGCTGAGCGGCGTTTCCAAGCCTTGGTGGTCTATTTTTGGTTTTGTTGGTTCTCATGAAAGTGAGACATTTGGAAGCAATCTGCAGAGTTAGAAACAGGAGACAGACACTGAGCTTTCCATACACAATTCCAACATTTAGACTGAATCTCTAACTACTGAAATGCTTCACAGTGCTTGCAAGTTCACTGTAGCTAGGAGTTTATTTAACCCTTTAGATCATGAGTTCTAAGAGACAGGTGTGATAGTTCCATCAAATTTCTTTTCCTGGGAGGTCTGTGATGGCAGAGCTGATCTGTCCAGTTTAAAAAAGAAATACAGGTGGTTTAGCCCATCAGCTACACGTTTTTGTGTGGTGAATTTGTGTGTAGAATATTCTACTTCAAATATTTTTGATCAATATGTAAAATATATATGGTACAGTCACCACTGTGATTTTTTCATTTTATTTCGGCTTAACTCTGTCAAAACCAATTATTCTAAATTTTGGACCTAAAGCTTTGAGGTGTTAGTATCTGGAGTGCTGGAAGTCTGTGGGAAATTAAAGCTTTGCTGATTTCCAACTGATCTTGGCACACCAAGTTAAGGTTGTTTTCTACATCCCAATCTCAGCAAAGTGACTCTGTTTTATTAAGCCTTGGGACTGCCAAAGTGAGACATCATGGGTTTGTAGGATGCTTTGGTTTCAACTTTAATGTCGTGGAGTTTTGGCCTGTGTAGGAGACCAGATCATAATAGTATTTATAAATAGTTTTCAGAACACCTCTAATTAGTCAATTTGCTTTTCACATTATCCTACCCACTTCCTTTCTATGATTTTTTCCCCCCACTGCCTGCATCAAAAATCTTGTTTGAAATGAAAGATAAAAAGCCAGTTTAGCATTTCTCAAATGAGAGGAATTTTTAAGGTATTAAATATTTTTCTCCTGCCACACAATGTCTGACCATGAAACCAGGAACAGTTGCTATTCTTCCAGAGCCTCTCCAGTACAGAGTGATGCAGAAATAAAGCCCAGCTCTGCTCCTGAGTGAAGTGTGGAGAGATGTCAGCTCGGAGCTGCTGCGGCTTTTGAATATTCTGCTTGTGCCTCTGGAAGGAGGCTGGGATCCCCTGGAGATCTGTGATCTCTGCTGCACATTAGAGCTGTCTCCCCAGTGAGGCAGCATGAACCAAATACATAACTTTGAGTTCTCCTGGCCTCAGATCTACACTCAGATGACAAAAAGTAAAAAGAATTAATCAGGGTCTAATGCAGCAGAGCGTTCTGCATTGTATCTTCATTAGGCTGCTTTTGCTTTCCTCTTTTGGAAGGGTCTCTTATTTACAGATTTCAAAGCCAGATGAGAAGGAGAGCTGGTAATGCACTTCAGCCACTGCAGCACTGAAATTCAAAGGCAAGGACACAGGAGGAGAAAGATTATCATCTTATTAGTGAAGGAGGATAAAGATTATCAGGCTGCAATGATCCATTATTTATAGGAATGCTGTCCTTTCCTGTGTGTGTTACTGAGGCATTTAATGTATTTGTGCTAGAGATTAACATTGATGTTATTTTCTTTAATGTCTGTTTTCAGTCTGTGCTATGGAGGTTGGCATTCAGGAAACTCAGCCAGAGGAGAAAAACAATAGTATTAATTAGGAACGTCAGTCATGGGTGTTATGAAATTCAGAATTGCCAAGTTTCCAGTGCAGTTTAGTGGTAATTACAATAGAGTGTGGAGACAAGCTGTTCTGTTCCCTCTAAAGAAATGCAGAGTTTGTTGGATCAAAGTGCTAATGCAAATCCTGGGGAATGCAGGGCTGTATCTAGAGTCATTTGGACTTTTTGGGGTTTGTTTTTGTTTTTAAAAGATGTGTTGCCACAGCTAATTCATCAACAGTAGCACTTGCTTCTTCTTCAGGGCTGTTTATCACAGGATCTCGGTCTGCTCCATAAATTATCCTCAATTTGCAAATGAGAATTTTGGCATAATAAAATAGAACTATTTTAATGGCGTTTATCTGAGTCATCGGCAGAGCTGGACATTGGAATTGGGTTCCACCTGAGCATTTCTTTATTTATTTCCCAAGAGTCAGAGACCTAAAGCTGCACCTGGCTAAACTCCTGGGGAGTGCTTTTGGATCTGCTCTGCGGGCTGCTGCAGGAATTGTCAGTATTCGGTAATTCAGTAATTGTCCAGTATTCAGTATTCACTATTCAATATTCAGTAATTGTCCACGCAAACCAAGGCTGTGCTCAGAACACTTGTATTGCCTAGACAAGGACTTTTTTCCCAATGGAAAATCTATCCTTTTCCACACACACACACAAAAAAGCAAACAACCAACCAACCAACCACAAAAAAAAAACCCCAAAAATCTAAACCCCTCAAAAACCAACAAAAAGTGACAAAAAACCCCACCCAACCAAAAAACCTTCCAAAACACCCCCAAAACAAACCAACCAAACACCAACCCCCCATCCCAAATCCTAAAAAAACAACAAAAAAACAAACTAGAAAATGTTCAGAAACTTTAGGAATGAAAGCTGGTGCTCTGAGACTGTTGCTCCCTTTGCTGAAAGCACTTGGCTATTTGCAAGGCTGGGTTTTGAGCCTGAAATGTGAAAAAAGGATGTTTTATTGACAGCAAGTTAATTTAAAATTCGTTGTCATTATTTTTAATGAAGAAAAGTCTTCACAAAGTTATGGAAATCGTAAGCAGTCTAAGGGTCTCTCTTGCAAAAGGAGAACATCAGGCTCAGTCTATGTTTGCATTTAAGTAATGCATTAAAAATCAATTAAATCCATTTGAATAATTGAGGTAAATTGGTAGTAGTGAACTGGGTTGTCCTGACTGAGGATGTAATTAACTTCCAACTAAGTAATTGTAAATTAATTAGAAACAATGTATGCTCTCCATCTTGTAAACATTTTAGTTAAGGGTTGTTGGGAGTCGAAATAAGGTTAGATTAGAATCAACAATCAAATTCAGGGAACATTTAAGGAAATAACCCAGGGAATCATCTTATTATAGGAGAAGATTCTTGGTTTTCATTTTCCAGATCAGGGAAATGGAAAGAATAAAATTTCTTGTGCTTACACAGCCTTGCTACAGTCCTTGTTTAGTATTTGACTGAAGTTTCACAGTAACTGCTCATCGGAAAGATTTAATTCAAATGCAGCTGATGGAACGACCACCTCAAACCTCAGGTTTTGGTACAGATTTGTATTTCCAGCTGTTAAGTTTCTGATATTTTACTGGTACCAGGTTGTTCAGAAGTAATTGGGGTACTTTAATATCAAAAGAGACATAAATAACTTAAATTGCTTGAGGAATTTTATTTTAAAATTCCTTTAGTGTATATTTCTCTGTCAAATTTCACATTATTAAAATGCTCTGATTTAAAATACTGAACAAATGTTTTAATATAAAATTTGCAAGTCCTCACGCAGGTAACTTAAAAGGATTTTCCAACAGGCAGGCAAGCAAAAAGTAAAGGTAGCGTGTCCTTAGAACGTCCATATTTTCTTTCTTTTTTTAGTTCCTAATAAACTCACTTAAGTGTAAATTAAATGTGCTGACATCCATCATTGTAATGGAATTGACAGATTTAACTTTGGAAAAAAATCTCCATGACTGTCAGTTTTAATGTAAAGGCAGATGAACAGAAATTTCTGTAATTTTAACTCTTCTAATATATGGAAAACTGTTTGTGAGCACTTATTTTCCCTCAGATTATGGAAAGGACTGCAGTGCCACTTAGCTGACATGTTTATTGCTGAAGTGTTTATTTTAGTATTAATGCTTAAAAGCCAATACAAATTTAATCTTTTCGTTGCTGTAGCATTTTGTGATTCAGAGTGAGTGATGCAATGAGTAATGGTAATTCTGCTGATTGCACAGATTTGGTTATGAAATACTTTAATCAATGAATACATTACTGAAATATTTAAAGAGAAACTGCCGGCTTTCCAAGCACTGGTTGGTTTTAGAATTTGGCGGCTTTATTTTTAATATTTTATTTTTAAATCGGGGGAAATGATTTTGTATGTGAACGGAAATACCCTGAATGTTGTTCAGAGTGAAAGGATGGGAGAGGGGTGATTAAACCCTGCACAGGCAGTGCAGTGCTGGTGAAACAGGGAGCAGCTTCAGCCAGGATGTGGAGAACAGTGGAAGAGGGGCTGTTGGAATTCTCACCGAGCCAGATGTTTTTAGCTCCACAAGGGTCCCACACACTCTGACAGCTGTCCAGCAACTTCTCAAAAATGGCTTAGTAATAATTAATGAGACGGCATGGTCAGGAGTGTCTCGTAAAAGCAAACGGGTTTTAATTAAAGAAGAAAATACAAAACAAAAGCTGTGCACAGTGCAGGGACGCCCCCCTTTGCCCCTGCTACAACACCCCGAGAATGCACCGAGAAGCCTCATGCTCCTCCTTAAATATTGAATGATTTAGGTGGGTTTTTTGGCAAACAACCCAATAGAAAATACCCACATTTCTGAGGAGCAGCTAAAGAGACCTATCGGTGTTTTCATCTTGGCATTGAGCCGCTCACTGCCAGGAGAGCACAGACATTTCTGGGGTTCTTCCCTTGAAAGGTCCTGGGGTGAAACTGGAACCCTTTTCCTTGCATGGAAGACATCTACCTGGTCGTGGGGGGTGCAGTGCAGCAGGGGCCCATGCAGGAAGGCAGGATTCTGCCTGCCTTGCTCAGATCGGTGCCCTGAGCTCAGGAGTGAGACCGGAGCTCTGGTGCGGCGGCCAGGCACAGCATTTCAGGGAGATGCACTACGAGGGCCAGGGTTGGATCAGGCCGGTTTAAACTCTGAGGTTTCCATTGGACTTCCATCTCCCCTTGGTTTCTGTAGTCTCTTTATGTTGCTTAAGAACTTAGCAAGATCAAAATTGCTGAGCAAGTCCTGAAAATGATGAAAAAAATGTTTTGGTTTTGACCAGCTCAAGTTCCATAATAGCGAGACAGTTTTATGTATCTTTAAAAGCGTCATGATCTGAGCCTGATGCTCCATTACTAGGAGAGACTCATGGGTGATATGGGGTGAAGACCAAAAAAACCTCGCCCAGTTTGCAGGAGCACATCTGAGTGCACAGGGATGGAGGATGAAGCTCACTGCAAAGTATCTTCAGGCTCGTTCAGGGCATTATTCATCGCAGCCTCAATGAGCAAAGCTTGGCCATTTAATATGCAACAGAAATCACTCTAATCATCACAGATTTCAACCGGAAGTGGAGGCTGTGTTGGGCTGTGTAGGCAGATAGAGAAATAGGGGTAGAAAAGTGCTAACAAGCAGTGGTGACATCTGGCTGTCTTAATATTCATGGTGGACCAGCAAGACAATAGAGGATCAAGCCTGAGCACTTTGAACTGCAGACAACTGGCAAAGCTGAAAACACAGCTGTCCTACTCCCAGTCAAGCCTATTCTTTAAGCCAAATAAAAAATAAGCCAGACAATGTTGAGGGCAGAATAGACAAATAAACATAAACACAAAAATTGAACTTGAATACCAAGCATTTTTTGTTTGTTTTGCAGTATCACAAAACAGCAAATGCAATGGCTTTGGAAGTGTTGTGGAGATTTCCAAGCCTCTACAACAGTTCCATCTGTCCTGAGATTTATGATTAATTACATCTGCTGGGAGAAAGGAATATGGACATTATTTCTTTCCAACTGCTTTTTAGTGAGCTCAGCTGATAAAAATGCATGTAAGTTCCTACAACCAAAAAAATTCCCTTTGCTAATTGGGAAATAAGTGGATTTTCCAGCAGGCTGTATAATCCTTTACTTGTGGAAATATGATGTAAGTAATCACATAGCACTGATGTTATGAAGATGAGCTCTTGGCATTTGCTGAACAGTATGGCTAAAATGTCTTTTTTCAGGCTAATCTGTGAAGCAGTGTGAGCAAAGTAATCAGACTGAGATGAAAAAGTTTAAGTGGATCATCAATATGACAGAAAAGGTTTTGAGGACACTTCAAAAGACGGAGGAGAAGGGTATATCTTCTATTTCACTTTTTAATCTTAGTGAATTCTATTGTGCTTGTCTGAAAAGTGACACATTATTTTTCACAAGGATTCCCAAGTGAACCCAAAGTTGTGTGCTAATACATTAAAATCAAATAAGGTAACCAGGTTTTCTGCTTCATATAAATTGGAAATGAATTTGGTTAAAAAAAAAATGATAAAAGTGTTCAGTAAATCAGAGACTAAAGATTTCAGTGTTGGAAAGGAGTTTTTTTGCCAGAAGCAAAACATTATAATGATTCTTATTAATTAGTTTAATACTTACTTTGAGGATATACAGGCAAGTGACATAAGTTATATATATAACTGTTATAAAAATGCTAAATGAAATTAAAGACTTAAAGCATAACATTTATTTTAGAAATGCACAAACCCAAGAAATAGATTCTTCCTGTTAACAGGATCACAAGATAAAGAACACAGGTTTGAAAATAAGTGCCTTTTTCATTTACTTTACTTTGGATCATGACAGAAACAAATGTCTGCTAATGTTACTTCTCCCAGTGTTTATTTTATTGAACAGTAGGGATGAATGGATCTTTCCTCACCCTTCCCTGCAGATTCCCTGGCGTAACAACTCTGTGCCTGTGTTAAATTCAAAGCCTTTAGAAATTGCTGCCTGCCCTCAGTGGGCTCTGGGTCAGGTCCTGAAGTGCCCCTTGCTCCTGTCTGACCACTGTGACTTTTCCATGTCTGAACTTGGAATGTTCCCATAAATTTGATGGCATTTGAACAGAGATATAAATTTCAGTAGGCTCCAGGAGGAGTTGACTCGTGCCCTGGATTGATAGGAGTCACTGGAAGGAGCAGGGCCAGTTTCTCCCAGGTTTTCCTGAGTTCCTGGAATGCATTAAATGCTGTTGATTTGCAGAGGCAAAAGGGACGGGAAGATTCTGGATTTTGCCATTTTCACCTAGGTTGTATTTTCTCATCTGGAAGTCAAACCAGGTTTTGGAGTTCAGTTTCAAGCATCATGTTAAAAATGTACCTAAAACTTTTGCAGCTTATCTAAGAACAAACTTCCTTTCAAGTCACAATTCTTGGTTACCACATGTTAACCTACGGCCAAAAAAAAAAAAAAACCACACAACCAAAAAAACGCCCAAAGAAACAAAAACCCTCAACCTTTTTTTTGTCAGCTGCTTCCCAACTTGCTGCTCTACCTCAATGGTGCAACATCTATTTCCCTTAATGCTGCTAAATCGGTTTAGTGCCATGCTTTGGCTTCATCTACAGCTGTTACTTTATTCCCCAGATGAACACAGGAAACCAGGAATGTGTCACCCATTCTTTCCCAAACCCTCTGCAAGGTTTCAGCTTCATCCCTGAAGGTGTCCCCCTGATGCAAAATCTTTGGAGAACAAAAGTGTTCTGTGGCACCAATCACTCTGTAAGGATTAAGGATTAGTTATTATTTAATAATAAGTTATAGAAAATAATTGTGATTTTATTTCAGATTAGGCCTTCAGGTGCTAATTCCAGGCTGTAACAGAGCAGTTCAGGGAATAAATCCAGCAATCTGCACTTCCCTGGGGGGATGCTGTGCCTGCAGCTCTCTTGCAGTGAAAGATGGGATTTTGCTCAAGTGCTATTTTTATAAGCTTAACTTTCTTAGTCTTGCCTGAAAACAGAGTTCCTTTCAGGGCAGCTGGTAGTAGAGGGATGCTGCTGTTTCATCCTCACATGATCCATTCCAGCAAATGTGCAGTGCAGTATTTGTAGAACTGGTTACTATTTTAGTAGTTTGTGTAATGAAGGAAACACAAATGAGGGATATATTTCAACTCTTTCCTTAGTCTTCTGATAAAAATTTAATTCACATCCTCATTTCTGCATATATTTAATGTTGAGGTGAACACTAAAAAGTATAGTAATTATATTTTCTTGGCCATCGTGGACTACAGCATTGCAATTTTTTTGATCTTCTACAGAATCCCCTTATAATCAGTTATTCCACTGGAAAATGCCAGTGGGATCTGGCATTTGGTAGTGGTTTATAGTGCAGATGTTTTTTAATGTTGATTTTTTTTCCTCATCATACAACAAGGCATTTGGATCTAATTATCTTACTTTTATTTCTTACTGCATTTCTAATACCACTGTAAGGAGATCATGTCTATTCCAGAAGAAAAAGGAGGTTAGAAAATTCCCTAGGAAAATTAAAACTTAAACTCAGATGTCAGACAGGATATAGACATTATAAGAATGAGGATAGTTTAGCCTTTGAACAACTCCGTTATGGCCGAAATATGTTCTCAGTTATTTGACATTTAAATACAGATGCCTCCTGCATGGGACGTGCCAGAGCTCTGAAGTTCTTTGTCATGCATAACACTCAGGTACCAGGTTTCCAAAGTGTACATCTCTGACTTAAATTTTATGAGTCAAACCTTGACCCCTATGCCAAAAACCTTTCCTATTACAGAGGAATAAGAATAAACTCAGGCAAATTTTTATTTTGTAAACATGAATTCCACTGATCTCTGCGTCTTGTATTCATGGCAGGACTGTTGATTTTTCTATACATTGCTGCTCCCCCCAGTTAGTGAGGTATTCCTGCCTGATCTAGAATTTTTTGTGGAGAAAATGTTACAGAATCAGTAGAACCTTCTTTTACCTTAATCCCTTCTAGTATGGTCTAAAATTTCATAAAGCTTTTAGGAGCACTGATTGAAATTAGTATTGATGTAATGCAATAAGCCTTGTTTAGGTTAGTTTTTTAAAATTGGACTTCTCTGAAAGTGAGAGGTTCTAGTGAGCTCACAGGTTATTTCATTCAGCCTGTTTCCCAGGAATATAAATGTGTTTGGTCACAGGCAGGGATACATTTGCGTTATGGTCCCACTCTCGAGTGTCCTTTAGTGCTTCCACCTTTCTGTTTGGCAGTTGTCCATCTGCAGAGGACCGTAGTGATTGCACCATCCCTAACATTTATCTGTCTTCCTTACTTCTCTGCTGAAGTTGAACTCCATAATCCCAGCACTATTCCAGCTCTGCCCTCAACCTTCAGAGCTGTTGCCAGCTTTTATTGCTGCTTTTAGCAAACCCAACCCAGCAAATCTTCCAGCTGTCTTGTTCCCTGCTCAAGATTCAGTGAGTGCCTTTGGAGTTTGCAGCATTTGCCTCAACAAAGCCCAAAAAGGATCCACGAGCAGATGGAGGTTAATGACATCCCCCCCAATGCTTCTTTCTCTTGCAGCTCCTCAGCCACGGGTGCTGCCGAAGTGCAGCTCCTTGTCCATTTTAGGTCCATCCCTCTGGGAGAGAGTTCTCTCCCAGGAGAGCTTTTCTCTGGATGTGAGAGGAAACTGTGATGTCACAGGCATTCTGTAGTGCCTCTGGGATGGGGATGGCTCCAGCAAAGATGGCACAGGGCTTTCCTAGAAATGCTGGAACCAAACACTGGCTTAACCACTTTCCCATGGAACAAAATATGAGAAGGAATCGTGTGCTGGCAGATCTGTGGGGTGTATGCACCTGAACCTACTGCAGCTTCATGTGAGGGGCCCTTCAGAGGGGACTCCAGTCAGGATGGAGCAGCATTCCAGCAAGAACTTCTACTGTTCTTATGTACCTGATGTTTTTTGAAATAATTTCTTTATTCTAGACCTTAGAAGATCTGTGATATTCCTCTTGAAGGAATACAGCAGATACACGAGATGGGGCACTTTAAGCACTGCCTTGCATAAGTGGAAGTAAAAATGCTACACTAAAGTGAAACTTAACAAATATAACGTGTGTGACGCAATCTCCCACATTGGTGAAGGTCTACTGATGCCACTGCATGAGCAGTCAGGGTCCATGAAGTGTCAGGGAGCAGACCTGAGGGTCCAGGGTTCCAGTCCCTGTTTGGGCGCCACACACCGCAGCACGGGGACTGTGACAGGTCTGTTTGGGTTCCCCTGAGACAGGTCTGGGTGGGTTCCCTGGCTTCAGGGCAAACGTGGTACAGTGGAGTGCCCAAAAAGGAAAATCACTTTGATAAGAAATAAAATAGGGACCATGCCAAGAAAACAGAACACAGTATGAAGGCAGAACTCCAAAAGACAAAAAACAAGGGAGGAGTGACAATATATAGACTTGGGGTGGATGATTCTGGCAGCAATACCAAGTATGCAACATACACAACCAATAGGGGAGCAGAACTTGGGTTCATTAGCATAATAACTGCAAAGGCCCCTGGGAGGATACTTCTAGCTCACCCTGACTTAACAAATGCCTCCCAGGGCTTGAAGCCAAGGCCTGGTGTGTCAGGGGTGAGCCTTGGCTGGCCCTGTGCCTCTGTCAGGCTGGCACCCACGTTCTTGTACCTGGAGATGTGTTGTGGTGATGTGTGACCAGCAGTCCTTCCTTTCTGCGCACTGCTGTGGGGAGTATCGCAGAGATGGGCAGGGGAGTGGGAATTGAGTCAAACCCTGGAAGGGCAGAGGGAGTAGAAATAAAGAGTCCTGCTGTTAAAAAACAAGGTAGAGAACGTGACTGGATTGGAACTTCTCTGCCCAGAAGGATTTTATTTGCCTTCCCCTGAGATCACTAATTAGCTGGGCTCCTTGCCCCCTGAACATCTCTGCTGCTCACACCTTCAGGAGCAGGGAAAGCACCAAAGCACAGCGGTTGGAAAGGGAGGGGAGCATAGTAAAGTACTTCCCTCTGCTCAAAAATCCGTGTATTCCCCTGGGGGCGCGCGTACCGCTGAATGAAGCTGCTGAGGAGATTCCTGCCAGGGCCAGGAAGGTGTGCTCAGCATCCCTCACAGCTGGCAAAGGCTGGCAGTGTTCTGGCACCTGTTTCCTCCCTTGCTTTTCCCCCACCCCAGACAAAGGAAATGAAAGACAAGTCAGGAGACATTACCTAACCATTACTTTCTCTTCTAGGGTGGATGCTTTGCAATGATTTTTCCTTGAGAGCAACCTACCTAACCCTTCCCCCACATACTTCATTTTCACTCCACTGATCCCCCTTTAACTCTATATCCCATTAAGTTAATATTTGCCATAGGAAGGAAACTGTAATTCAGCTTTCTGTAAGTGTGATTAATGCAGAACAGATTGTAAGCATATTGTTTTCATTAGGAAGCAGCTTCTGAATGTTTCCATTTAACTTGCTGATTGCTGCAGTTGTTGCCATATGATAGTCTATTAGTCTCTGTGCCTCCTTAATTCAGCCTTATGATATAAAATGTTTGTGTTCTGAAAATAGTGCCTATTACTATGACACTTATAGGAATGATCCATAGTGGAAAGCAAAACACAGCCTGCCACATGGAGAATGAAAATAAGAATTGGGTTCTGTCTTGACTTAAACGGAGTGATCTGAACTAAATCCACCAATGTGCTCATAAATGGTCACACCGAGTTGTATCCTGAGTCACATGTTTTTCTATTAATAGAATGATGTTCAGAAACACTCTGGCTCAAAAATAGGTGATGGGTTGTATAAGATGATTTGAAATTATTTCTGTGGGTCCTCTGTCTGTAGATAGATTGCTTCCTCATAATTTTCGTTTATCAGAAGAAAATATTCCACCTGGTTCCAAAGTGTTAGGGTGGAGCTAAAAGTGACTTAAATGAAATATGGAGACTGACTAGTTGAAACCACGAGTTAATAGAGCTGTTGTAGATGCTGACTATATTTTCATGTGAGAATAGTCCTTATTGTAGTTTTCAAGGTGGTATTGAAAGGGCATGAAGCTCGTGAGGATAACACCAGTTTGCATGGTTCCATTTCGTTACACAGGGAGTCTCACACTGTGATGCAAACATGCCATCAATATTTTGACTTCAAAAGGCTTTGTGAGGATGGTCCATCAGTGGTCATCAGGCAGGATGATCAGGAAGCACTCTGGAATTATTCCCTCCTTGTGAACTCGGTGCCTGTGGAAAGCAGATTTCCCCCCGCTGGGCTCCTTGCTGGGTTCCTTTCGTTTGCTGTTGGCACTTCTTGCTCTCTGTTGCGTGGCTCAGGTGTTTGAGGTCTGACTGGGTGCTCAGAGGTTTGCAGAGAATCACAGTGGGAGCGGTGAAGTCTTACTTGTAGCTCTCCAGATTATTTAATCTTTTAACTCCGGCACTGCACAAACCACACCGAGAGCTATTAAGGTAAATTAATTATTCCTCCTGCTGCCTTCTTTACAACTTGCTCAGACAAGGGATTATTAAATGCATCATGCCTTGCAAATTTGCATGCATTAGAAGCTTTATCATTGCCCGTGCACTGCTGGCCTCCGCCAGGCTCCAAGAATTGAGGGATTCCTGCTCAGCCATTTTCATGGGCAGGGCTGCTCTGTGTCCGCTGGCTCCAAAACACAGCAGAGTTGTTCCCTGTGCCCATGGACCCTCCTGGAAATGTGACATCCCAAATCTGTCCAGGGCATGGGAATCCCTCTGCCCTTGATACTTTTAGCTACCACAGAGAAGGGAATTATAGGACACAGCAGATGATGTGTTTTTTCTGATTAAACATGATTTTTTTGTTGTGGTTTTTTTTTTTTTTTTCAATTTCTGGTTCGAACAAGTAAGGGAAGCAGATAACCATGGTAACCCAGAAAAATCTGGTTGTAGATCTGTTGGTGTATATCTGTAGAGAGTTGAAAAAATATGTGGAGGGGTGTTTATTTGTTTACCAATTTATCCTATTGCTGGCTTTTTGATCCTAAATGAGAATAAAAATTTCTTGAAAATGCAGAGCTATAAAAAACCAAACCCCTTTCTGTGCCTTTCAAATTATTTTAACACATTGTAAATAATTTAAATTATGAGCTTTTTGCTTTTATCATGATTTTAAGTAGAGAAGTCTGAAATGAGGTAATTAAAAAAAAATAAAAATGATAAAATGCTGATGGGACAGTTTGTTTTCAATTTTAGCAAGAAAAGTTTCGTGTTTGATGTGTACTCAGGTAGTGCTTTGAAATAAACCAGCTCTTAGGTGTTATTTTTGAGGAAATCTCAACTATTTAATCTTCTAAGCTGTTCTGCCCTCCTTGGAAGTTTCTGTCTCCTGTGCCTCCCCAGTTCAGCTGCTAATGGGACCACACAAATTCACATAAAATATATTGCTTAGGAAGATCCTATCCATAGGAGTTCGGAGACAAATGCTGAATTTCTGCTTGACTGCAGCATCTGTCGTTATCAGCCAGGTCCTCTGTGCATGGAAAAGGGGTTCTTGTGGTGTCAAGATGTTTATAAAAGGTTATTGCTTCCAGGGATTTTCATAATTGTCTCACTGTTGATAATAATAACTTCTTACTGATGGCCTCTCACACGGCATTCGAAAGAGAAAATAGCAATGTTAGAACTGTATTTCATACTTTACTGCAGATTGCTTAACCCAATTTTTTTTCCTGTTTCCAGTAATGTCACACCAAACACATGGACAGCTTTCTAGTCGAGGTTCTTAAATCCTTCTTGTAGGTGAAAAATTTGTGCATTCTGATTTTCTTCCTACCAGTGTATTTTGAAAAATATGAACTCTTTTTGCATTTTAGGACTGTTCAGATCTTACCATTCTATTTTTTTTTTATTTTTTTTTTAATGCTAAATGCAAAGATTTGAATGCTTTGCTGTTTTGCTATACTGTAATAAACAGGTATCTGCCGGGCTCATAAAGGTGGTCAGAGGGGTGAATAAGCAGATTTCTGTGGACTGTGGGTTTTCCCCAGTGTTGTAAAAATCATCATTCAAACTGTGAAATAACCCAGTATTTTAAAAGGAGGTTCCTGAATAGAATGTGTAACAGCACTGCTTCTTTTGGGAAGCTGGACTCTTTTGTTAGGAATTCAAGTATCAAGAGTTTTGTACTGAAAAGTTACATTTCTTTTATAATTTTGTACTTTCCAGCTAGGAGGTTCTCTGTGGTTGTTATGATGTTGACAGTAGAGAACCTGCAGCTACTGTTGGTAAAATTTGGTTCATTCCTCTGGTCTTTATACTATGGTAATGCAAATTAATTATAACACTGTATTCAAAGGTTGTCAAAACTATAGTAAATTGAATACTTGAGACTTCAGTCAGACTTTTTAATCTGCTGTTAATTGAATTGAACTCTAATGTGAAATTTGGAAAATTTGTTTCTGTTTCTTGTTGAATCGACAGAGTAAAAATAAAAATTGGGAATAAAAATTGAAACTGATGCTAGATTCTGGGAAAGATTCCATTTTCCCCGAAGCATGACTGACAGCCATGTGTCTGAGCAATTCTGGTGCTTGGGTTTTTGAAGGTTTGAATCCTGGGAGATGGCAGCGATTCCCAGCAGGGTGGCTGAACCGTGCACAGGCACCTGTGCTCCTGAATTCAGCTATTTCCCTCTGCTTGCCTATTTGGAGACAGGTTCCTTGGATGACTGGTGAAATGTGAGTGTATATTTCACAATGTGGCGTTACAGCATGTTCCTGCTTCCCTGCCCACTGTACCTCCTTATTACCAGCCCGTTTTTCTTCTGAAACCGGGAGAAGCAGCAGGAGCAGGAAGCAGAATCTCCAGTTTTAACTGAGATGTTAATATTGGGGGAAATGTCAGTGTCAGTTGGAGATGCTGGCATTGCAATAGCAGCAGTAATTCTTTCTAAGATTTGTAGCCTGTATGGGTACAACTTTATGTCCCTGGAAGAATTTGGGATCAGCTAATGAGCTTATTAATGGCTCCTGGTTGTTTCTGGGGGTGCAGACTGAGTAGGGTGGACATGGAGTGTGTTATCAGAGAATCGGCTTTGGGTTTGTGTTGCTCTTTGTTACATAAAAAGTTGAGAGATGTGTATATTTTCCCTGAAAGTAAACTTTTTACGGTATTCATTGCAATGACACCCTTCAGTCAGAATGTGTTGATTCCTTGGGGATTTTGTAGAAGCTGAGTTTATATTATTTCTCCAATAAAAACACACTAAACAGTTAATAAATATATCAGAAGGCTTTCCACTGCATTTTGTTTTCCTGATAGCAGCGTATTTTGTGTCTATAGCTACAGTATTCTACTGGGTGAAGATAAATGGATTTCATAATCTCTCACTGGGGAGAAAAGTGAGACTGGAGAAGATTGGAGCTGCATGAGCTGGATAACTTAAGATTATAGCTCTGAGAGGCAGAGCTCTAAAAAGCTATTAAAGATGTTACCTTCTTGATTGGAGATTCAGGAGTTGATGCACTGCCTTCAGTCCTGCTCTGTTTTCAAACTTTCATTAGGTTTAAATCATCTTCCACCTGGCCCTTCTAAATTGCTCATCTGAAAAGAAATAATTTTTCAATTGTGTGTCTGTTATAAGTAGATTCATCTTCCAAGAACATTACCATTTCCTAAAGACTGGATTTAATCCATCAGCAGAATGTGAAGGAAAACACATTGTATTATTTTGACATATTCATTGAGATAATTCCTTGATGGGCTTGTGCTTAGTATATTGGATTGTCACAAAGGAAAGTCCATTATGGGTTTGCAGAAATACCATAAGTGATGCTTACAACTGTAAAAAAAGTGAAATTAAACTTTAGTTTTGTAAAGGAGGCTCATAAATTTGTTTTGTCTGTAAGAACTGCTGCTGGTACAGAGAGATTTTGTGTTGGCACAGGGAAGATTTCTCTTGAAGTGAGATGCATTTAGTGAGATTTGTCCTGTTACCAATTTGCCATTTGATTGCTGGGCACATTCAGAGAAATTGGGACAGTCAGGGATCGTCAGCCATCCTTAGAGATGACCAGTAGCTTTAATAGCTTTAAAAGTGATTAGCAGTTCATTATCCAGGGATGCCTGGGGTACTGTTTGTGGTGGGGTGACCTCAGCTTGGCTGCTGGGGGCTGCTCTCTCACACCGCGTCCCAGGCAGGACAGGGGCAGAAAATGACATGAAAAGCTCCTGGCTTGAAGTAATGGCACTTTAATGAAAAAAGCAGAGGTGATGTGCAGAAGCAAAGCCAAACCAAAGGAAAATTCATCCCAACTTCCCACCAGCTGCCAATTTCCTGCCACTGCCTGGGAATCAGTGCCCCAGGATGGGCAGTTGTCCCTGTCCCAAGCCTCTTCTGGCACAGGCCACCCCTGCAGCCCCCAGTGCCACCCTCACCCTGCACCCAGAGCAGGACACGGGGCTCAGATGCTCTTGCATTAAAAGATAAGCAAACAGTCTGGATTTGCTGATATCACCACTTAGGACTTTAGACAGTCCTGACCACAGTCAGTGCCACTGGAGGGGTGAAGTTGCCTCCTCCTGTCTTTCTGCAAAAATATTTCATTCTGTTAAGTTGTAATGTTCATTTTGGGGAAGAAAACTGCTGGATGGCCCATTCTCAAAGTGTGATTTTCCCCATTATTGGCCAGGGATTTATCAAATCCCTCTATCTTCTGCCCTGCTGATATATAAAGATCAAAGAGAGAGTCTGCTTAGATAAAGATATGCTGGGATAGAAACATGTTATGAAAATGGAGAGTAGGGCTTTTTCACACATCTGACCTGTCTAGTTACAGTCTTCACTGAAAACCTTTTTTTTGATAGAAAATTCTTTTCCAGCATTTTAGGTTTAGTTTTAAAGCGTTCTGTTTTAAACACTCTTGTTTGCATTTAACTTGGGAAATAAAATCCAGAAATCAGGCAAATTGCAGGTAGTTAAAGGGGAAAATGTTGTTCTCACTTCTTTCAGAAGAATCTCCCAGGTTCTCACCTCATGCTTAACTACAAGAGATCACAGAGACTTAAGAGTCAAAGAAAACTTCAAGGCACAAAGGAAGACATTTTGGATAGATGTGGTCCGCAGTGAGCCCATGCAGAGTGCAACAGGGAATATTGTACAGAAAAAGTACGTTGAGTAGAAATTTGGAAATCACCAGCTGAAGAGTGCAAGATAAATTGATAAAAGCTCAAATCTTACATATCTGATTTTCTAACTGCTGTAATTTTAGGGAAAGCATAAGACACACTAGGTTTGGGGGACACTGTCGGTGATGGTTTCAGAAGGTTTTGACCTCTTTTGCTTTGTCCCCTGTGTTTCTTTCAGAGGAAAACGCTGCTTTTAGGGCTGCTCAAAGCTCACAATTCCTATTGCATGGGAAATGCCTACATTTCAAAGCTTCTTCTCCTTCTTAGTTGAAAACATTGCTGCTGCTGAGTTTTTGCCCTGCCTTAGGTGATTTATTTCCCTGTTCCCTAGGCAGCAACAACTGAGAGCTTCCCAGCACAGTGAGTTTGCACTCCAGTGGCAAAACCCTTCTGGTGAGCCCCATTTGGAAAGCCAGGCATGTTCTGTCAAAAGAGGCAGCACCATGATGAGCAGGGCTGAAGACTGAAGGTGTTCTAGAGAAACCAGAGAGAAATCCAACGTGTGACTTCCAGCGTGGCAGGGAGTGCCTTTGCATTCAGCAGAAGTGATGAACTGCCAAAGCCCTTGTATTTCCAGCCCACTGGAAAAACTGGGTGTGCTCCCAGCTGGTGATTCCTGAGAACAGCATTGCCCTGAGCCTGGAAAAATCTGCAAGAAATGTGTCCTGAGAAATGGGAGGGCCTGTGAAACACAGAGCAGCCACTAAAGGTGAAGTGTGGGAGCTTGAGCTAGGGAGACGTAAAGAATAAACTGAAAATCAGTATGTCTGAAAATAGGTCAGACTAACCCACTGTGTCTTTTTTTTAAACCAATGAATAATAAATTTTCATTGGATATTTCATGGATTTATTTAGCTTGGAAAAGACCTTAGGAGATCTTCCAGTTCAGCATCCTACTCAAACTCCAGAGTTAGATCAGGATTGTGCCCCACTGTGTTTGTACTATCTCTGGTGAATAGACATTCCACAGACTTCCTGAGCAACTTATTCCTAATTATATAGAGAATTATTCCTGATAATTAATCAGAGCTTGCTATCCATTGCTTTTTGACCTTTTGCTATGCATGTTTGAGGAGACTCTGGTTCCTCTTTCTATGTAACCACAGCTAAAGCAAGGCCAAAGCCTTTAATTTTGTAACTTCAGGGTGAGGAAACCCAAATCTCAGTGTGTCCTGTTTGGTAGCCCTGGAAACATCCTGGTGGCCCTTTTCCTCTGGACTCACTCCCATTTTAGATGTACTCGGTACAGGGAGCTGAGCACAGTGCTCAGGGCAGTGCCGAAGGTGACAAATGCAGAAGGGACAAACAGAGCAGAAAAAGGCTCCTGAAGGCAGTGAAGGCAAACAAATCTCAACTCGTTGAAATGTCAAATGTGAATTCTGAACAAGGGCGGGAAAGGAGTAATTTTCAGCTCTTCAGTGTTCCCACAGACCCCTTTCTCATGTAGGTGCTCTGTGGAGTTGTCCTGTAGGAATTCAGGGATCCCAAAAAAGATTTCAGTTTTAAGTAGTCCATAAGATAAATACTGTCTTTGCAGAGGTCTGAACTTCATTTCAGAAAGAAAGGTCAGAGTTTCTACAGGATAATGCTAGAGATGTTTGAAAAAAGGAAATGTGAGGAGTTTCTCTCAACAAATAAATTCATGTCTATTAAGATATTAAAATTCACATTCGAGGTAGGAACTTTGAGTTATTTTTGAACAAACTGTTTGATCTCTAACAGACGTTACAGGTTTGATGCAGGTAGTGTTGAATGAAACTCTGTGGGGCTACAGGGGAGCAGAGCTCAAGTTCTGTTATTCACTGACTGCAGGACAATATTTTTTAATGACCTTGACTATGCAGGACGAACATCTGACCTTTGTAAAAGGCTCAGCTCCCTTGGGCTTTCTGTTGGTGTTGCCTGTTTGCTCATCTGAGCATCTCTCCTGTCATCTCCTGGATGCTTTGCAATTTGTTCCTCATGCAGCACGTTCTCCTTCTGGTTCTCCATCTCAGGCTTCAAGGATTGTGGCTGCTCCTGCTCAAGGCTTGGTTGTTTTGGGTTTGTTTTTTTCTGGGGGGGCAGGGGGGTTGGTGTTGTGGAGGTTTTTTTGTGTGGTTTTTTGGGAGGGTTTTTTGTTTGGGTTTTTTTGTGGGTGTTTTTGGTTTTGTTTTTGTTTTTTGTCTTGTGCCTACTGCAAGAGGAGAAAATCCTTATCCAAAGCCATAAGGATTCTTGCCAGAGGATCTGATTCCCTGGTGGGATAGATGCCAGCAATGGGATAAATTTATAGACTATTTTGTCATTCATTTTGAGGCCCAGGAATGGCTTGGTCTTGGCCCATGAAATATCTACTGGAGTAGAAATACGTGGAACTGTGGGATTAAACATCATGGTATTAATGCCCGGGGCACAGTTTATGTTGTTTACTTACAACTAAAGTGTAATTGGCTTGCCCTACCAAGGCTGTTTTCCCAAACTTTCTGATGTGAGGAGGGCTCATGTGGCTTGTCCCTGCACAATACACAGCAAAGCCTCCTCAGTTGTGTGATCAAACCCACAATGATTTGGAATTAAATTTCAATAATTTAAGTAATCCTTCTGGCATTGCAGCTTGGGGCACATCAAATTGGAAATCCTATTAAGAAAAAGTGTCTATATTTATAAGGACAGGAGGTTCAAAAATGCAATCGAAGCCAAAGCTTTTAAGCTGTTTGATTCAATGGGACATGAAAAACTTGTTAAAATAATGGTGAGGAATTCACTGCACTTATTGAGAGTTTTGACAACTAAAAGAAAGGGTAAAGAATCTCCATGAATGTGAAGAATGGCAAAATAGCTTTTGTGAGAGTGGGAAGCACAAGTGGAAATATGCAAAGTATTAATGTGCATGTTCGGTTGTCATATGTGCAACAGACAATCTATGCAAAGAGAATCCAATCACTGGACACAGGAAATTAATTGTTATATTTTTAGCTTTGTAATATATTTGTGGGAATGATTTCTGTATTTGAGCTCAGATATGTGCACTTATATTTCAAGTAGATTTCTCTTCAGATACCTATACTGCAGTCAGTTTAATTGGAAAAGCTCAGAAAATCATGGGGAGATGTCTGAGCTCCTGAAGGAGCTGGGATTTGGCCTGGCTATCTCTAAGGAAGGGATAGAAGTGGCAGCTACTTGTAGATTTACAGGGTTGAAAAGGTGACGTCCATTGTCTAATCCAGTGTCCCATTTTGAAGCAGAGCCTTTGATGGCTGCGCTGCCTGCCTGGATCTCCATGGGTGTGAATATCTACACCCACATCTGTTTGCAGAACAAGACAAACCCTCCTCCATAATGTCGTGGATTGGCAGAGGAATCCAAGAAAAAAGCATACAGAAAATAATCTATCTGTTTTGAAGGGCATTGCCAAAATTTTAGGAGCCCAGGGAGTTAAAAATATTTTCTGCTGTGTTTCAGAAATGATAAATTTTTTGTTTTTTAAGATGTTACTGAAAGAAGGTGTCCAGGATAGCTCAGAAAATCCATTACAAATCTGACCACTAGACTTGCTCTGCCTGGGCTTGAATTTGTAAATTAACAGTGGTGATTTGCTCTGTCCCAAGGATTCTCCCACTCTTACAAGACAGATCTCAAAAAGGACAGGAAATGGGTAAAAATCTTTCTATTGCCTCCCTACTATAAGAGTTTCAGACTTACTGATAACACATCTGAATTTTGAGAATATTTTAAAAATACCCCAGAAACAGCAACAACACCCAAAAACTATTGTTATTTGTTTAAATAATGCTTTAAATTGGAGCAGTTGAACTCCTTGCTGGTAGGGATATGCAGTTAACTCTTGCTAAAATATATTTTTTAGAAAAGAAAGTGAAACCAAGAGCTAGGCTACTTTTGTACAGATGGTGAAGACAATAGAAATTTTTACATGAGAAGATGGCCTGATCCTTTAGGTTTTCCATGGTGTCACTTCCACTGTTAATTCTGGCTTTATTCATTAAGTTGTCTCTTGAACTTGCAAATATTTAATTTTCTGCAATCCCCTAACCACAGAAATCATCGTCTACAAGGACATGAGTGTTCCTGTCTTGTCTTCATAAACAGAGCTAGCAGAACTATGTATTTATTAGACCTGGACTCCTGTCTGCAGGGTTGGGGTGTTTTTTAACATTTTGTGAGGAAAATGTTATGTAAATCTAACATAAAAACCATGCAGTGTGTTAACAACCAAGTTTGTGGCTATGGGAACTGGTCACCAGTTTATTTTACACTGTGGTGTAGTGTAGGAGACGATAATGAAGCTTTAATCCAAAGACTTTGCCTAAAATAAATGTAAATTTAGGGAATTTCTGTAGATAGGCAAACTTCTCATCCTCCTTGCCTGTTTAAGGGTCTCAAAAAAATCCACATACGCATATAGTTTGGAACATTTTTTTTTTAACCTTCTCAGCATCTACTGAATCCAGAAGGGTGAGAATGGCAAGATATTCCTGAAGATGGTAGCTCTGGAGTTGTTGGCACTAATAAAGTGCTAAAGCTAAATATATGGCTGGGGAGTTTGCATATTGTCTTTTTCACACTCGAACAACAAAGTGTGGAGGAAACCTGAGGGATAATGATTTCCTGGTCTCATTTCCCGAGCCTGTTATTTCTCATCTTGGCATGCTATTAAAATCATTTAATTATCAGTATTTTTACTTGTCATTAAGTTACTGATGCTTCTGTTATTTTTATTTCTAAAACCTTGAGTGCCCACGCACAAACCTCCCCTTCCTATGCATCTCCTCTGCCAAATACTTGTGTCGGATCATCTGGTCTCCTACAAAACTTCTGCCTAGTTATAGTCTCTGTTGAGTGCTCTGAAGTATGACAGAATCCCCACAGAATCAATATAAATCTACACTCAAGGAGGAGAATTTGACTGCTTGGTTGATTTTTTGAACAGATTTGGTTTGGTTTTTATTTTGTTTTATTTAGTGATGTGTGTATAACACCTGCAATTTCTATTTGCGGTTGCTAAAACTCCTAGAATCATACTGTAAAAAATGGTGGTGTGTTGCTGTTTGACACGCAGAAACACACAAACACTCACTTTGGTGGGAAGGCAGGAACTGTTTATTAAAAGATCTGATCTCACTTTTTATAGTATTTCTACAAAGGCCAGGGATTGGGGGAGAAGGTTGACACCTCTCCCCACCCCATTGCTCAAGACAACTGTCCATCAGCTGTCCGTATCTCTAAGACAGAGAATGTAAACCTAGACTAAGGAAAATGTTGCTTCTATGTATAACACCCCTGTGTGAGAAACAACCTAAGAACTATGGACTGTGAGACACAAAGAGAAGGCTGAAAAATCAGGGCGACAGTGGTGTTTCCTGGATATCAGTTTATCTTTTAGTTCACCATTCTGTCCTTGGTACAGATAAGAGGATTCAGCCCCGCCTGTCCCAGGAGTTCCCTGGTTTTGTTGCATTCCCAGTTTTGAAGCCTGGTGCAGACGTGTCGAGGCACCCTGGCTGGGCTGTGTGGGGCCAGGTGCCCTGCTCAGGTCTGTCCGTGGACACTGGGCAGGCTCTGGGGCTGCCTGGACACACAGCAGCAGCGCGAGCCGGGCTTGCCCTGGGGATGTCAGCAGTGGGAAAGGCTGGGGCTGGCTGCTCAGCTCCCCCAGCCTGGGCGCACACAGATCCCCCCTCTCGTGTCCATCTGGAGACTGGGTTGGATGCTGCAGACCTGCTTCTTGTGCCAGAGGAGCACCAATGGTGATTAAAGGTGTGGCAACCCGTGGTTCCGTGGGGAATGGCACAAACTTGTGGAAACCTTGCGTTTGTACTGCGGGAACTTGCTAGTGCTGCTGTGATTTTAGTGCCAGGCACATTGCTTGTCCAAGGACAGGAGGCAGAATGTGTGAAATTCCATGTATATAAATATATATCTGGTATGTGTGTGTGTGCATTCATATCTGTATGTGTGTGACATTTTTATCCTGAGTGTGGAACAGATTGTGTGTGTGTGGGTGGAGAGAAGGAATGGCACTTGTTGCAGGTACTCAAACGCTCAGAATGGGACCAGAGTATTCCTGGACAGCCTGCTCTGAGTGGAGGAGCACAAAGCAGGTTGAACTGGGTGAGTGCCAGAGGTCCCCTGCAAGCGACATCATCCTGTGATTCTCTGAATCGCGAGTGAAAGCAAGTCTAAATATGAAAGGAAGTGCAATTGTGTGGAAACTGAAAACTATTTCAGTCTACTCATCTTTCTGAAGCTGGAAGATGAATGAGGCACACTGGGAAAATAGTGTAGGTGACCTGTCCAGGGAAATTAAATCTCCTCAGTTTGTGTTTTAAGAGGCTAATTAGGAAACCACATCTCTCCGGGCTGGTGCTGACACTCTCAGTATGATGGAATTTCCAAGTTCCCTTTTTTCTGCTCCTTTCAAGTTACAGAGACAGTGAATAACTCATCTCAGCAGCCCAGCAGGGTGTACATCCCCTGAGATCCCCTTGTCTGACAGGTTACACATTTGTAGTGCAGGTCGTAGTTTTGATAGATGCACTGACTATTAATGTGTGACTGCACTTGGAGCAGCTGAGGTGTGCTCAGCTATTCACAAAGTTTCTCTGAGACAACTACAACTGCATTTTATTAAGCATTCCCTTTTCCCACTATTGTTATGGAGAACACCTAATTTATAGCTAACTCTTAGCTCCCTCTCCATCTGTAATGTCTTGACTAAATAGGGTTTTTAAAAGATGACCCAATGGCAGAGAGTTCATCTTTTTCTTTAACCTGCTAATTGTACATTCTTGAAGTAGAAGTAGAGCTCGGATTTTTCAGATGGACCATGTTTCCTCACGTCCGGCTAGAATGAGTCATTAGTTTCTGAAGGTTTCATCTAGCAGTTCACCTTTTCTTTTGCGTGGTTCCTGACAGCACCTCTCTGTAGTTTTTATTCTGTCGTTTGCTGATGTGCGTCTGCAAAGATGTAAACACAGAGGAAAAAATTAATTTGTCAGTAATTCCTTATGTGAGGAGTAGTATCTTGAAAACACCTGAAAAATCTTTCCTTCACTCTGTTTCTTCAATTCCTCCTTCTGTACACATATTCATTTACACATACAAAGTACTTAAAAATGTTGTCTTTTCAACTCACAGATGCCTGTGACTTTTTTAAACTTTTGTTATTTATCAGAGAAAACACTGCCACTCTTGTGAAAATATAAACTTATACCACTTACACCACCTCTAAAGAACTAAAAATGTCAAGGGGGCCATAAAAGGAAAATAACACAGTTTGTTTTGGAAATTGTTCCATGACAACTTCTGTAATCATTTTGACAAAAGTTCTGTAAACTGAAACCTTTGTACTTTTTCAATTGAATGAGCTCTGAAGGCACAATGCATCACTGGAAATAGAAATTAAAGACTTTCTTTTTATTCTGGGCGAGAAGCTCTGCACTCTGTGCCTCCTGAGTAAAGATGTTCTCTGAAACAAACAGAGAATTTGGGAGTGTGATATATTATAATGTGCGCTGCTTCCTTGACTTTTATCCTTTGTGCTGCTCTGGAAGCAAAACAGATCTGGCTTCTTTGCATACTAATAAACATTGCTGTTTGTAATTATTCAGTGGTTACAGTAGTACTCCTTTGAGATGAATCTTTGCTACATTATTTACTTTGTTCCAGTTATTCGGAGGCTTTAGTTCAACTGTAAAACAAGGCTTTATTTTTGTTGTGATGTTTATTACCTCGGTATTTTTTCCATCTGTAAGGCAAGGATTGGAGCAGCTGTTTAGGACCTGATTCTCTGAAAACAGAAGTCACTTTACAGTATTTTGAGTTTAAAAAATCGTGCAGCTGGTATAAAAAAATTCACTTGGATGTTCTATGGTTTTAGTAGAAGTCAAAGATCATCCTCTACACCATTCTAGGTCAGAGTGCAGAAACTTCTTGTGTGTTGCCATAAGTGATCAGATAAATGATATTTATTTTATATGATGGAAGATGTGTAATATTTAGAATTTTTGTTTAGATAAGCATCCCATGTTTTACTACATCTGTGATCCTTTCCATGATGTTTGCCAGGTTTTCATTTGACAAAGCCAAAAATACAACCGATTACAAAAACCTCATTTCAGTCGGAGTTAATTTCTTTGAACATATGGTACCAGTTATAGTCTCAAACAGGTACAGAAATAAGAAGAAAAAAAAGCTAAACAAGTAGATAATTTGAAGAATAAACACCTGTAATAGAGGAAAACTTCAAATTGTGTTCTTTAAATCAAATCATGACCAAAGCAGTTTATTGATTTATTTAACGACATGTAATTAATTAACTGGCAATCAGGGAATCAGGCATTCAGGCAGAATCAGCCAATCTGTAGATAAGGCACAATAGTTGACATTTGTGAAATATTCTTATTGAACTACAAATTTCTGTAACTAATCGCTGGAAGTTTCTGTTTTCCCTGCACACTTGCCCTGTTCTGTAGTCGCCCCTCTCCCTGTCCTTGTTGTGGGGCCCAGCGCAGCCCCCCCGTTCTGATTCCTGCTTAGCTGGGGTTTCCGTGCTGCTGGGGGCTCTTCTGGCTGACACCCGGTCAAATGCCCCACACATCATCTGTCACCCTCCTCTTGCTTCCCTTTGTTACACAGTTTTCATGTTTCTTGGATATTACTGTTCAGCTTTGTTTTTTCCCTTTATCGCTGTTTAATCCAGCAAAGGGCTTTAGCATTGTCATTTCCAGGGGGTCCTTCCTCAGTTTGGGGGGTCTGGGTTTTGTTTTTCCCCAGCTGTTGTGCAGCCCTGTGCCAAGAGAGGGACCCTGGAATTCCCCCCTGGAATCGAAGTCACTCCAGGAAAGCAGCAGGAAGGTGGCTCAGGTTCAGATGTGGAAGTGGGAAGAGTTTGGGTTCATTGCCCACCCCTTGCTGCTGTGCTCATCTTGAATTTTTGCTTTACACAAAGATGACATCTGCGGGAGCCTCTTCTTGGTTAACTTCTGAGTTACTTATTTTTCTTTTTATTGAAGATCACATTTCTTTTAATGAAGATGAATGCAGGGAAGGCACTGGCAGGGTGAGAACGGCGTTCAGCTGAGGAGTCAGCTCTGCTCCATCAACATCTGTTTCATCTGCTTTTGGTGCTCTCCTTTCTGTGTGCTGTACTCCTGAATAGACCCTGAAATGCAAACAATTGCTGATCATGCTGCTGGCTCTGATAACATAACTCATAATGTTGCCCTAATTACTTACATTATAAAACTGTCAGGTCTGGAACATTTGGTCTCTCAAGGCAGCTCTCCAATTAATCTTTTCCTTTTTTATTAGAGATCTTGTTATGTGATTGTCTTTTGGGGAGGAATTAGAAGGTTTTATGTTATAGTGGTGGGTGGGGTTTTTTTTTAAGCCTTCAGTGATAATAGAGCAAGAAGACTTCAGAGTTACCCATTTTTAAAAATTATTTTTATTGCAGCATCTGAAAGGATGCTGTCTTTACTATTAATGCCCAACTGCTGAGGCAAAAATCATAGAACAAAACAGGTTGGAAGGGCACTTGAAAGATCATCTGNGCTTCGTTTTCCTTCTAAACAATGAAATTGTTTACTGAAAAATAAGCTAGCATATCATTGTGCTTTACTCAGGTGAGGGTTTAAGCCACTAAAATACAATATTAGCTTTCTCTATCTAGACCTAATTCAGTGATTTTTAAACTATTTCATATAAAGTAATGGTTCTGATATTATCCAATTTTGCCAGGATCTGGGTCTGTAGGCATAAAGCCTGTGCCTCTGCTTGTTAAATAGACGTTCAAGACTGATCAATGTTTTTTTCCACTCTGAAAGTCTTGATATTCTTCAAATTAGCTTGCAGAAAAAAAAATTAAATCCTGTCACCCTCCCAAGATGACAGTACTGGGGTTTTTCTCTGTCTATAAATCTGGAGATACAAAAGATGACAATGATAAAAATGTGATGTAGATTCAAGAATCTGTCTGCAATATACTGTCCTTTTGTTCAGTGCAGCTCTAATGCTTCTTTTCACCTTGTTTGTAACTATTTCCTTTATAAATTACCATAAACCTGAAAAGGTGGGCTATTTTTTAGGCTTAACATATCCAGCACAGCCTTATTTCAAAATCTAATACAATTATGAACACACCGTAACTTTTGGATGATTAAATTGCAAATTGTGGGTGTCCACGAGGCAAGCAGATATATTAAATTTGTTCACCTTCATAACTCATCCTCACACACGCTGGATATTTTTCAGGATCACGGCAAGCTGTGCTTGTTCTGCCTGAGGTACATTCTACAGTATTTATGGTTTATCAGATGTACAGGAGATCTTCCTCAAGGAGATACTCATACATCATTTGAACTTCGGTAGTTATTACATTGTTTTAATAGAAAAATGCTATAAATGAATGAGTTTTATTCTCTCTGAGACACTTATATTTTTGAACATGACTTTTTCAATGATGTTATTTTTTCGTTCTATGAGAACATGAACTTCTTGTTTATTGCTCACTGATTTTATAAACATATCTCCTTTTCTCCTTGAGGAGCTATAAAGAAAAAAAAGGTCATCAAGCAGAAGCCAAGTAATCCAAGTGTAGTTTTACAGAAGTTTTGTGGAGTACATGTAACACCTGTTGAAAAGCTAAAATCAAAGTAATCAAGACAAACACTTTCCCTCCTATTTGCATTCCATTTGAATGAGGAATATAATCTACAAAGAAATATTTGAAAGTGAGGTTTTGATTTACAGCTGAAATTGAGGGGTATCTGGCTTAATCCACGTGGAAAATACCTGCAGTTGCTGTGGGCTTAGACTGGGAGCTCATCACATAAAAAGACTGAGTCCTTGTGTCGTGCAAACAGACCCAAGATCCCCCGAAAGCAGGTGTTTCAGTGTTTGTGGATGGAGCTGGGAGCTTTTTTCCCGGCAACTTCCTGCAGAGCTCTCCTCTCTGATGCTGACAGCGCCCGAGAGGCAATGCTGCAGGTGCCAGGCTCACCCGGCTGCTCTGAGGGGCTCCATTTGTCCCCTTCTCCATCTCTGTTGTCTTTGTGACTGCAAGACACAACCCTTAGGTGCTCATGCGGTAAATACTTTTTTTTCCTGCGGGATTTCCTACTGCACTGTGCTTGTCTGGGACTCCTGACCCCCAGGCTCAGCTGCTGCAGGCATTGCAGAGCTGTGCAGGAAAGTTCTCTGCCCACAGTGGGATCTCCTGAGCCATGAACATCACTGTGCTCCCCTTCCACAGCATTCCTGACACTGGGAAGGGCTAAAGAAGGCTCGGGGGGCTTCAGGCTATTGGCAAGGGCAGTGACATCTTAGNCTTTGTGGAGAAAAGGAGCATTTCTAGCACCCTGTCCAGTCATGTTTTAAAAAGCCTCCAGTGATGGGGATTCTGCCACATCCATGGGGAGGTTGTCTCAGAGCTTCCTTGTTTTCACTGTGAAAAAAAAATCATGTATAAAGGTGAAACCTCTCCTGGTGCAACTTGTTGCTCCTTGTCTTCAAAGTGCGGCTCCTTGTGCAGGCAGAGCCTCCATCCCCTCTGGAGCTGCCTGCTCAGTCCTGACCACTGCCAGGAGGTCACCCCTCGTGGGAAAAGGGTTGCTTCAAATCTACCCAAAAGCACATTTTCCTCATTCTTCGGCCCAGAGAGGGTGAAAGCCAACATTTTGATTGAAGTTCCAGATCCTGAATTATAGTATAT
>WBMY01010411.1:214804-247090 GCA_013397315.1 Donacobius atricapilla
ACAGTGGGATCTCCTGAGCCATGAACATCACTGTGCTCCCCTTCCACAGCATTCCTGACACTGGGAAGGGCTAAAGAAGGCTCGGGGGGCTTCAGGCTATTGGCAAGGGCAGTGACATCTTAGGATTTAGCTTTTATATTTTTCAGATCCTGCTTTAGTATATAACCCTAAAGCTCTATAGCCTGTCAGCTGCTTTTCTTCTCTTTTATTCAGACAAAACAATTCCTCTCCAGGCCTGGAACTCAAGGACACCTCACTGTCTCAGACCCTGAGAGATGTAAACAACAGTGAGTTGTGGGGAGCAATCTGGGGATAAATGACTTCATTACCTGAAGCTGTAACTGGAGGATTAACCGCTCCTGTGTAAATGGAGCAAATTTATAATTGTGTGAAAAACTCGTGACCATCTCATTGTCGTGAAAAACTCATTGTCCACCTTGGGTGCGTCCCCTGGGAGCCTTTGACTGCCCAAGGTGCACCTCCTGAAGGCTTTAATAAATACCTGCTTTTACTCTCAGCCTTGTCCAGCCTCTGCTCCAGGCAGCCGCTCCGAGGCACCAACAGAGACAGGTTTATTTCTGCATGCAATTTAGGAAACTGGTGTGTAGTGCAACAAAAGGGCAAAAACCCGCCCCCTAAATGCATATCAAATCACCTTTGTTAAGCTACAGCGTGCTACCCAAATCTGCAGCAGTCTTCCCAGGGAGTGCTGTTTGAATTAGGAATGGTGAGAGTAGAGAGAATCGGGAATATCCACAGAATGCTTGGAGCTAGCAGGAGGGGGAATTGAGAGAATCTGAGATTATTTGCACATGAATTGGAGCCACTGTGTCTCCACTTACTGGGACAGAAACAGGCCCAGGTATTGCTGGTCTTGTTCCTTTCCTGTCACAGGTGGAAGAGGTGAGGAAATTTGGGATGTCTTCTCCAGAGAACTTAATATTTGCTTTTTTTTTTTTTTTCGTTTATCTTTTCTATGACTGTACTGGATAATATTGCAAAGTCATATAAAATTAATATTAAGTTTGAAAGAGGGTTTGTTAATTACAGTATTTAACTGTTGTGGTTATTGTTTCCTAAGAGATTAATGAGGTGAATTATTGTCACATAATTAAACTACAGTGTATCTAATCTCTTCCATACCCTTGTGGTTTACTGTTATTCAAGTATCACTTGAAGGTTAATTTTACTTAGCTGATATATATTTGACTTTGGCAATGCAGTTTATATCTTATATCAAAATATGTTTTTAAGTCTATTTGAAAGTCATTAGGCAACAGCTTTGCNTTGTCTTTGTGACTGCAAGACACAACCCTTAGGTGCTCATGCGGTAAATACTTTTTTTTCCTGCGGGATTTCCTACTGCACTGTGCTTGTCTGGGACTCCTGACCCCCAGGCTCAGCTGCTGCAGGCATTGCAGAGCTGTGCAGGAAAGTTCTCTGCCCACAGTGGGATCTCCTGAGCCATGAACATCACTGTGCTCCCCTTCCACAGCATTCCTGACACTGGGAAGGGCTAAAGAAGGCTCGGGGGGCTTCAGGCTATTGGCAAGGGCAGTGACATCTTAGGATTTAGCTTTTATATTTTTCAGATCCTGCTTTAGTATATAACCCTAAAGCTCTATAGCCTGTCAGCTGCTTTTCTTCTCTTTTATTCAGACAAAACAATTCCTCTCCAGGCCTGGAACTCAAGGACACCTCACTGTCTCAGACCCTGAGAGATGTAAACAGTGAGTTGTGGGGAGCAATCTGGGGATAAATGACTTCATTACCTGAAGCTGTAACTGGAGGATTAACCCCTCCTGTGTAAATGGAGCAAATTTATAATTGTGTGAAAAACTCGTGACCATCTCATTGTCGTGAAAAACTCATTGTCCACCTTGCGTGCGTCCCCTGGGAGCCTTTGACTGCCCAAGGTGCACCTCCTGAAGGCCTTTAATAAATACCTGCTTTTACTCTCAGTCATGTCCAGCCTCTGCTCCAGGCAGCCACTCCAAGGCATCAACAGAGACAGGTTTATTTCTGCATGCAATTTAGGAAACTGGTGTGTAGTGCAACAAAAGGGCAAAAACCCGCCCCCTAAATGCATATCAAATCACCTTTGTTAAGCTACAGCGTGCTACCCAAATCTGCAGCAGTCTTCCCAGGGAGTGCTGTTTGAATTAGGAANTGATATATATTTGACTTTGGCAATGCAGTTTATATCTTATATCAAAATATGTTTTTAAGTCTATTTGAAAGTCATTAGGCAACAGCTTTGCCAAAATTATCCCTTTACGCTTTACAAGTGAAGGTAAGGACATAAAAACGAGTTAAATCACCAGAGTCACACACAGATACAAATTAAAAATATCCCCTAAAATGTTTTTGACTGGAATTCCTCAATTCCTGGTCAGAGGTTGTGTCTCAGGCTGCTGAGATCAGCTCACTGGTTGTTGCCTGGGGTACTTGGGCAGGAAATCCTTTTGTGTTGCCACACAAAAATTAGGAACCTGCAGTAATACTTTTATGGGGAAAGACAAAACTACAAAGTTATCAAAACATACCTTTTCTCCTAGAGAAACAGATTCGTTTATATGCTTGAAATTTTTTTAATCCCCAAACCTAACCTTTTACCTCCTTGAGCAACACTCAGCATCATTTAAATTCACTATTCCTGATTTATTCTCATGCTGGATCTATTTAAAATTAGGTATTCTATGTATTATACTACAATAGAAAAGCTGCTATTTTGCCCTTGTATTAGTCACAGGTTTTTTACATCAATTTTTTGCTTTCTCTTCAGTGAGCCTAAGAAATTACCTACTCTATAACTCTGTAATTTCCCCTAAGTTATGGTGCCAAAGATTTGAATCTCTTTTCTCTCATTTCTCTCTCATCTCATCTCTGTATAATGTGGACAAAATTAAAATTCTTTTCATAAAATTATAGATAAGTGTAGAATCAACCCCAAAATGAGACCTTTTAAAAAAATAAGAATTCAATGGCATGGAATTTAATAGCTTTTGATATTCATCCATGGGATAGAAGCTAAAGCAGTAAGTGGATACAATTTTGAATCCAGCGATTGCCTCTCTTCTGAACAGAATTCAGAAATCTTTGATATCTGAAAAATACAACATTCTTGGGCATTTAATCTAAGTTGTATTTTATTTTTAGAGATTTATCAGCCAATATTGAAACAGTGAAATCACTCAATAACTTTCTTGGTTATGACCCTCTTAAAAGACATCTCATTTTACATTTCTAGAATAATTTCCTCTTCTACATACTTGTCACCATAAATACCCCACAATTTTTAAATTTTTTCTCTGTAATGAGTTAGAAGAGGATCCTTTGTGTCAGGCACAATGTATTCCAGCTTCCCCCAGTTTTTCCCCCTGGCACGTTGTCTTTGTGGTCGCTTTGCAGCGCTGGTGGGGCTCCTTGAGGAGCCTCTCGTGGCCTGCGTGCCCTGGGTAAGGTACAAACCACAATCAGCCAGGTCGCTCTGAAATTGTTTCGTCCGTCTCCCGGGCTTCTGCTGCCTCAGAAATCGTGTGCCATCAGCAAATGTAAGGATTCTGAACACGACACGCCAGGGGCAGGACTCCAGAGAGCAATCTGAAGCTCCCGGGAGCTGCAGCGGCCCGGCGCGCTCACTGCTGGCCTGCTCCTCGCTGCTGCTGCGTGACTTTGGATCGGCTGGAATTTGTTATGTCAGTCCTTTGCAAACATGTTCACCTCCTTTCAAATCAATCTGCGCTGTGCTGTGTTGCCAAATGCTTTTCTGAGTTCCAGATAAATTGTCCATTCCATTGGGATTTTCTCCAGGTAAGTAACCTGTGAAAGGAATTCGAGCTGTCTGCCATGACCTCCTCTTTTCTCGGTGTTCAGCCTCCTGTCATGGTCCTCTAAGTCAGGCATTTCTGAATCTGGCTTAATAACTTTCTGTCTTTTGCATAGCTGAGTGCAGGATAAGAAGCTTGGGCTTTCTATGGTCTAGGAGCCTTTTAAAGTAAAAAATTATATTAACTGCTACTCTAGTTCTCAAATACTCCTTCCCTTCTTCCTTCCTTCCTCCGTGAGTTATCACAAAACCTGCCGAGGGCTTTCCTTTTCCCCTTACCATTTTTCTACTGATTTCTCAGTTGTAATTCAACTAGGCCTGGAGCTTTGGCAATGTTTAATAGTTATAATTGCCTAATTAAGGTATCAGCGCTGGTAGACCAGAAGCCTTCTTTCTCCTCTGTCTTTCCAGATTTCAGGAGTGTGTTCACCACTTCTGTCAGATTCTCCTTTGAGTATTCATTATGAGCTGTCTATAAAGATATGAGTAATCTGTCTCTTTATTTTTAAAACTGCTTTGCTTGAAGATACTTCTCCCATTCCTGTCAGGCTACAAGGAGGTGAACAAAAAACCCCCACAGTTACATGGAAAAAATGTGAAACAGTGGAAATCTGTCTTTTTCTTTGCTTTTCAGGAAAAATATAAACTGTATAATAATGGCATGTGTGCATGAGAGAGAGGAAAGGAGAGGCTTGGGGACTGACTGTAACCTGTGGTGATAAGAAGGGTAGAGATAATTAACATTAATTGGCAAAAAATGAAGTCAAATCCTGCCAGGTGAGCGTGTTTTGCTTGTGACAGTCCCTGCTGGGGGATTGCTCTGTCTTTGCTCCAGCCCGGGAGTTTTTTCTCCCATTTTTTTCTCCCTCCTTCCCCTGTCCCATGGGGGACAGAGCAGTGACCAAGAGCGGGGTGGGGGCTCGGCCAGCCCAGCTCAGTCCTTGGGCCAGGTGTCCAACGGGAGGAGGCAGAGAGTGACAGGGTGGGGACACTGGGGGGACCCTGCCCTGCTTACCCTGCCCTTCCCTGCGGGGTTGCAGCTCTGGGGCGCCCCTTTACAGCTGTGGGATGTGTGTTCCTTATCCAGGGTGGGAAACGGATTTGTAGAGACTTCTCAAAGCCTGACAGAAAGCTCACACAGTCCTGTGCATCTGTATGCAAACTCTGAGATAAAAAATGCTGACTTAGAAATGCCATGGAACACAACAGACGTTGTTGAGAGAGAAATGGAACTAGAAACAAGTTTCAAATGATGGCCTTGCAAATAGGCTGGATATTTTGGAGGAATAGAACTACGGAATATGTATGATAGTANCATAGACCGACAATCCAACACCAGGGATCCATCTCCAGGCCAGAAGGAAATTGGCTGATGTGCACCTGTACAGGAGATTGCAGCTTTAGAGTTTCTGAGCGTGTTCAATGTACGGGCAGCCATTTAGAATGTTGGTATGATTTTTGTATTTACATAGTTCCTCCTGATCTTCTCAATTCTTGGAGAGTAATTCAAACTTGACTGCACAAAAATGATCCAAACCAATATTTGAAAAACTCTTTTAAGCTGAGCTGTCCTAGCTCAGGAGGGGTTTGTCGCTTAGAGTTCTCTTACAGGGTGCTAGAGATTTAAATCCGTTTCCTTGCAGAACGTGGGAGGGCATCTTCAGTCTGTGATGAAGCATGTAGGGATTGTGTATCCTAAAGGAAGCTCTTGCAGAATTCCCTGAAAGCCAGTGGCAAAGGCAGGGGAGGGAACTGCCAATCTGCTCCCCTGCACATTTTGTTTTCTGTGTCTGTAAATCTTGTATTTGGCTCTAATTTATCCTCACATCTATTCCAATAAGTTTCACATTTTCTTTCAGAGAGGATGCCTAACATTCCATAGAGGATTTGTACTCTTTTCCTTCTTTTGCCCTTGTACAGATATTTAGATGTTTCCTCTGTAGGAGAAAAAATGTCATTGAGTCCTGTGTCACTTCACGTGTGTGAGGATTGGGTGTGTGACACTGTGCCACCTCCTGCATTACACTGATGGAGATAAATTGTGCCAAAATTACCCTTGCATCACTTTGCTCTGGTAATTGTCCAAGTCTTACAGTAACAGTTTCTGGCATGTCCAGTGGGTGAGTATGAGTTTCAGAGTGTCAAATTCAGTACAGTTTTTGCAGCAGTGTTGTTTTCTAGCTGCTGATCTTATAGCTAAGTTGAGGGAAATACACTATTTTGGAAACAGGGATGTGGGCTGCATGGACACCTCCGCTAAACAATGCAAAGAGAATAAAGCTTAGTGGCACAAAACACAGTGGAATTTGAGGCAAAAAAATTTTTCAGGTGGAAACCAGGATCTCATAAAATTAAAATGATGGAAGAGAAGAACTTCATCACTTCTGTTCTGGACAGAAGTGAGCGGGACTGGAAATCTCTGGAGGAGCAATGTTGTCTTTCTAGGAGAAGTGAGGCCAAGACCAATGAGGATGGACCTGATGATAGGAGGGGACTGCTGGCAAAGGCAGCGAGACTGGGGAGCAGGGTGCAGCGATAACTGGGGCACTACAGCACTCTGGAAGCTGCAGGACAATATTAATGTGCCTGCTTTTAATCACGTGCCTGGGAGGGACAGAGAAGACTTCAGGAAATTCAGCTGTTTGCACAGGGACTGAGATTTTACTGCCAGGCTGGGGCCTCCCTTTCAAGCTGGGGGATAAAGTGGGAGCTCTGCAAGAGGAAGAGGCAGGGTAGGGGATGAGGTTTGTGGCCACTGTCGTAGGGCAGGTACAAAGAGGGATGATTCCAGTGGTATTGCACCAACTTAGGGTCACTGATTTCTAGTGGGGGGTGATGGATAACCATACCGGAGGCACGATTTGCTGATGTTGCTGAGAAAGACAGGACAAAGCTTCCCATCCTGACTGTGCTACCATCATTCCCCTGGCTCTCAGGATGCAGTTTGTAGTTCCATGAGCTGGACTGGGATTACAAACTGCAGAAGAGAAGCCAGGAGCAAGGCTTTTAGCTCAGTCACACCTGCCTTGCTCTCAGTGTTTTACAAAGGCTCTGCCAGCTCTGCACCAAACAGATCAGAGCTTCCCGTGTGGAAGATCCTTGTGGCTGGCAGGCAAGACCCATGGCCAGGCAGGCAGAAAACCAGGGTAAGTCACTGTTCAGACACTGCCTCCTCACTTCCCTTTCAGGTTTCTCTAAACACAGCTACCAAGGAGTGTAAATGGATGCAGCTTCTCTGCTTTTCAGTGCCACTGTGGTTAATTACAGTAAACTTTTCACAGGAAAAATGCTTACATTGGTTACTTAAGAAACACTTAAAATAATAGTCTTCAAAAATGTTCTTAACCAAACATTACATTATGAAGACATCTATCTAGCCCATAGAACAAAAAATATTATACTGGTCTCATCAGGCACAGTCATTTTTCCTTTTTTCAACATTTGTTGGGCATTAGCAGCATTGTTGTGGCAAAAGCTGATAGACCAAAAAATGCTTATAATGTATTGTAATTAGGAAATAGTTTGGCTTCTGATTGTGATGGTGTGAATTGTAACATCTGTACCGTCTCACCCTTCTCATGAGACTGAAAATGGAATAAAAGCTTTCAGCGTTCCTGTTTGCTGTTCATCTGCTTCTTAAATTTTATCAAGTAATTCTACTTATAATTGTGACACTTCCTGATTTTTGTAAAAACTGGCACCTGCCGTGTGTAGAATTATAGCACAATTCAGTGTTTACTGTAGGAAGAACTGATTTGCTGCTCACTTTACCTGGAAATGTCTGAATTTATAAGTGGAGTTATCCCGCTGAAACACACAATTACTGGGGATGTAGGTAGGTGAGAGTAGAGATTTTCATTTGTGTAACAAGAAGAAAACCCCAAATACATGTGATTTTCCTTGTTATGGATGCAGAAAAGTACCAAAAATAACCCTGACCAAAAAAAAAAGAAGAAAAAAAGTGGTTGTCTGCCTAGATTTTATCTGTGATGTCCATTGGTTGTAATGAAGCTGGGGAAAAATTTCTGAGCAAGCACAAGTAGTCACTTTTAACCTGCAATGAAATTTGCCTGTGCTAGAAAGAAATTGAATCTATGGCAGTTACTCAGCTCATTAGCAGATGAATGCAGCTTTGGTGATTCTGAATGCGCACAGAGCACCACGCTTCCTTCTTCCCAAAACAAGGGGAGGTCCCAAGTTTCCTGGTGTGACATTTGGCAGGGCTCTTGGAGGCCAGGAGCAGAAAGGGATCACAGTTACTTACTGCAGTTCTGGGGGCTGATGTCCCTGGCAGGCACTGGGATGCGCAATGGTAGAATTGAATCCTGGTTATCCTCCTGTGCTCAGCGCTTGGGGCAGGGGGAGGCTGTCCCCTTCCTCCAGCACAGCGTTATCATCCTCATCCCCAGGTCATTGTGGCACCTGCTGCAGCCACAGAACCCCAAACTGCAAACCAATCAGTTCCCTACAAAAGCTGGAGACAGCAACGAGGGGGAAAGGGGGAATCCTGCCACTTCCTTTTGCTCTCGGAGAAGGAGCAAAGAAAGGCTGTTCCCTGCTGGTTTTTGGTGTGCAGTGTGAGAGCCCAGGGCTGTGCCCAACAGCTGGAGCAGAGCCTCTGCAGGCACTTTATCCTGGAAAAGGCATTTCCTTACCTGGACTGCTTCAGGGGCTTGTGGGTGGTGAGCTGGGATCCTTCCGCAGGCCAGGGGAACTGGGGAGCTGGGATCCTGTCTCACCCCCCAGGAACTGGGGAGCTGGGATCCTGTCTCACCCCACAGGGGAATTGGGGAGCTGGGATCCTGTCTCACCCCACAGGGGAATTGGGGAGCTGGGATCCTGTCTCATCCCACAGGAACTGGGGAGCTGGGATCCTATCTCACCCTGCAGGAATTGGGGAGCTGGGATCCTGTCTCACCCCACAGGGGAATTGGGGAGCTGGGATCCTGTCTCACCCCACAGGGGAATTGGGGAGCTGGGATCCTGTCTCATCCCACAGGAACTGGGGAGCTGGGATCCTATCTCACCCTGCAGGAATTGGGGAGCTGGGATCCTGTCTCACCCCACAGGGGAATTGGGGAGCTGGGATCCTGTCTCACCCCACAGGGGAATTGGGGAGCTGGGATCCTGTCTCATCCCACAGGAACTGGGGAGCTGGGATCCTATCTCACCCTGCAGGAATTGGGGAGCTGGGATCCTGTCTCACCCCACAGGGGAATTGGGGAGCTGGGATCCTGTCTCACCCCACAGGGGAATTGGGGAGCTGGGATCCTGTCTCATCCCACAGGAACTGGGGAGCTGGGATCCTATCTCACCCTGCAGGAATTGGGGAGCTGGGATCCTGTCTCACCCCACAGGGGAATTGGGGAGCTGGGTTTTGTCTCACCCCCAGGAACTGGGGAGCTGGGATCCTGTCCCACCCTGCAGGAGCTGGTGCCCTGGGATCCTTTCTCACCCCGCAGGAATTGGGGAGCTGGGCTTTGTCTCACCCCCAGGAATGGCTCTCTGGTGCCCATGCCTGGCTCTGGAGCCCAGGCTCAGCCCATGCTGCAGTTTCCCAGGCGGAATTGGCAGCCCCAGCTTGGGAGAGCAGAGCTTTGGCATTGCCAAGGAGCACTCAGGACACGAGACAAGGGCAGAGCTTTGCCAGCAAGTGTTAAAGTGAACAACAAAGCCACAGCAACTTTAGCTGTCGCATATTTACTGTTTATCTTCCTGAGACCCAGGCAAATTAACAGCAGCCATCTCATTTTTGTTTCTTACAGATTATTCTCCTGTGACTTTTAATTAAAACTTCCCTTAGGCACAGAAGAACCAGTGGTGATTTCTTTTTTTTCTGGACTCTCTCAGCTTTAATTACCTTTTAGGATTTGAAATAAGCCTTATGTTTGCTCCAGATCATGTTTACTACAGAAGGAAGTGGCAGAGGCATCAGCAGGGATATTTACTATAAAATCAAAATTTCACATAAAATATATTTAAAATACAGTCAAGTAAACATTCCCTTCCCCCTCCTAAAACCCCTATGGCCAGGTTTAATAGTCTTTCATGTATTTTAGACGGTATAACTTGTGTTGAATCTCCCATTCCTGCACTATTCAATTTTTACTGGGAATATGATTACATTGAAATGAGACTCCATCGGAGAAATAAGATATTGGATGGTCAGTAGACCAAGGCAAATTTCTGAGCAGTTTGCATAAATGTTTTTCCAACCATAATAGCAGCTTCAGAACTTAAGCAGAAGAGCTAACCTGTCAGAATGCAATTTCTATTCACTGCTGCTCCAAACACCTTGTTTACCAGAGAATCATCCCGTTTGTTTTGTGTCTACTTGCAAATAAATCTGATGTGGAAGGAGCTCAGATGGGTATAATGTCATTCCAGCTAGAGAGAGGGGAGGTTCTCAGCCACTAATAGGTGTGTCAATATGGGGCACAGTGAATTCAGACACTGTTGAGGCACGTCAGTGCCAGGGAAAGTGGGAGCAGGGGGAGTTAATGGGATGAGCTCCCCAGGACACCAGCGGGGAGCAGGCAGCGTGGGCTGCAGTGTGAGCAGCAGATGAATAAAATAGTCCTAATAATTTCCTGCTGTTGGCTGGAGAACTGCTGGCAGGTCTGCTAAAGACATTGCAGCGGGCCTCAGAATAGGCAGGAATGTGTAATGCTGAGAAGACAAAATATTCTTGGGAAGCATCTTAGGACTGAGGAGAGCCCCCTTATGCCTTCCTCAGCAATGGGTTCCTTGGCAGAGAGACTCTCTGCAGGTGGGTAGGGACAGCTCAGGGTGTATTTTATTCATTTTATTCGTTTTAAGGACAGCTCAAGGTGCATTTTATTCAAGGTTTTGGGGTGTATACACGTATGTGTACACATGTATTTCCAAAGGACACAATCCAGGCTCATCCCAGCTCATCAGGGTGAACTGTGCAGCTCAAGAGGCACTTTCTCATTTTGCTTTTTTGTATAGAAGTGAAGAAATCTCTGAGGGGAATAAGGCCTTCCATTGCCTTATTGAATTGATGTTTTGGTGGCTGCTGTTAATCAGATGATAATATAACTGTTGGCTTCAGCCTAACGATTTTTTTAATATCATTGACAGGCTGGCTGGCTGCTCCATGTGCTTTTCAGACAAACAGGAAATAGGGTTGGAAAAAAATAAAATTAGCTTTTCTTTCATTTACTTATTTCTGAGCCAGTATATTTGCCCCAAATGCCCAAATAATAGGCTTAAGTTTTGCTTTTCAGGTATTTTAGCCATTGAGGAACTGCACAGGCAGATCACACTTCTGGATTTAAAAATGGACTTGATTTGAAATTATCTTTTCCTGCTTATATATCTCTATATAATGGGCATTCTGCACACAAATTGGTTTTTCACAGATGAATATTCTGTGCATTTAATTTACATTCTGCATATGGTTGTGTGCAGTAGAGCTATTTAGCATTAAAAAGAGGAAGAATGGAAGAAACACTTTTTAAACTAATGGTATAAAGATAAGTGGAGTGCTCCTGTTTACCCTTGCTAACAATATATGAAGCCAAGGACATTCATCAAGAAGAAAGGCAGTAATTAATTAAGTGAAATATGATGCAGTGCACAATTAACATGTGTTACAGCATGTCAGTAGACTCATGCCAATAAAACAGTAATGTCAGCTAAAGGATTTGACATTTATGCGGATAATAAAATATTGACAGTTAAATTAGGGTGGGTTTTTAAAATCGTTTTCTGAAAGAAATTCTTTGGCTTAAAAACCTATGGCAGTTATCATTAGGAAAAGCCATCACCAAGAGGCAGCCTCTTCCATAAGAATTCAGTGGGAGTCAGGCAGTAAAATACCTTATGAAACAATCTGCCATCAACTTACTGGAATCCCTCACTGTAGAAATTGTAGAAAAAAATGGTCTCTCATATATAGAATTTTTTTTTTTCTGTGATAAACAGTTTCTTCCTTTGTATTTAATCATCTCCTTGAGTTCTTACAAATGATGTCTCCATCTGAAGGAATGACATCACCTCAGTCCTGTGCAGTGCTGTTCTCCCCATCCCACGTGCTGCTTTTCTGGTGTGTGCACATCTCACTGCACCCTCCCGTGAGGGAGCCTGGACGTGGTGGGTTTTGGGTTCTGTGAGAGACACAACAAACTGTGATCCCCACCTTCTTTTATTCGTGCCAGACAAACTGGAGGCGTAAGGGCTGTAAATTTGGTGATAGCCTGCAGGAAAGCTTGAAAAGTAGGGCTACACTTTCTCTCTTCTTAATTGCATTATGGTTGCTGAAGGGAAAAGATCACGTGGAAATCACCTTTCTGTCAGAAAATCTTGGACTTTCTATTTCTACAAATAAGCTTAAGATTAATGAAACTGAAAGCAGCAATCTTGGACTTATTAGGGCTGCAAATAACCTTAAGATTGATGAAAATAAAAGGAGCTGGTCAGTTCAAAAAGGCTTTTTCCCCCTATTTTTTCTCCATTTTGGTTAGACTGCACTACCAGGGGTACTTTCTGAAGCATTTTTCTATATTAAAGGAGAAATTCAGAGGAAAGGCTTTTAAGAATATCCACAGGTGAACAGATGGAGACCCTTCTGTCTTTCTGTACCACTGTTTCAAGGGAATTTTAGGATAGAATTTTCTAACCACCCGTTCTTTGATGCATCAAGATAAATCACAGGCATATTCCCTTAAAGGTTCCAATGGGAGCTCCAGTCTACCTTGAAATTCTCCACTGGAATAATTTGTAGGGATTGGGGTCAGGGAATTGATTTGCTCGAAAGCAGTTTATTTCAATTTGAATATTTTGAAATGGTGCTGGGCACCTTCGGTAGCGTGCCTGAAGCAAGAAGATCCTGTTACCATGGTTTCAGGCTGAGATTTGGGTTACTATGGTGTCAGCCTTTCCTTCTTGCTATGCAGGAAAGTAGAGTGTGACCTGGGCAAGGTCATGGAGACTTAAATCCTCAAAGAGGCTAAGCTGGAGCAACAAAATTAGTCACTGCAGAGAAGGGTTTTTAGGCAGCTGGTGCCTGAAGGAGAGACTCAGGTCCTACGTGTGCTTTCTTGGGAAGTGCTGGGTTCCAAGGCAGGGAAGGCAGCATTCCCTCTGGACAGAGGGGCCTGGCAGTTCCGTGCAAATCCCAGCGTTTTTGTCCAGCAGGGATTAACATCCAGGCATCAGATGGATCCTGTTAATCAGGATTAACATCCAGGCATCTCCTCTTCCAAAAGCTGTGGTGGTTGCATCCTCTCCCTGCAGCAAAAGTGCACTGTCCCCCGTTCCAAATGGGATGTGGGTTGAGGACACAAACAGTCCCTGGAGTGAGAGCTGTCACCAGGAACGTGTTATTGTTGCCCTTCTGTTCTCCTTTGTCATTTTGATTGTTCCCGGTGCTAAATGTGGGGTTTTATCTCTTTTATTTCTTCTTTTTTTTTCCCCTAAAAGTGAAGCAAGCTGACCTTTCATTTCACTGCAATAAATTAATTCCCTGTATTTTTATAAATTAATTTCCTGTGTTTTGTTCTAGCTGTCTTAAGCAGTTTATAAAGCTTGGGGTTTTCTGCTTCCTTTTTATATCTTCGTGTCTAGATAAATTGACCCAATGCTCAGAAACCAAGCAGTTAAAAGGGCTGGCACACTCTAGTGTGGGGTGTTGCTGAGGAGCTCAAACTGGGAACGGGTGCCACAGTTGCAGGGATTGGATCATGGCAAGCCAAAAACTCCCTCAGAGCTTTTTTCCGAGAGAAAGCATCAGCATCCACAGGAAACCCAGGCTGGAGCACACCACAAAGGTTTGGGGTTGTCTGTTCAGCACCAAGAAGAAGCCCCAAACCTGAGGCACAGCTGTTCTCCAGGCCCAGAGAACCTTGCAGCAAACATTTAGACAGTGGCAGGGGTTCCTCACTATTGGGTTAATAGCCTCGTGACTGTTGGGTTCTTTTTTATTGCTAAGTGTGTTTGCGTTTGGTTTTTCTTCCCTCAAATAGGGTTTTTAATTTTGCATCCTGAGATTGGAGTGTGTAAATTCCACTTGAGTCTTCTTCCAGCTTCTTCAACCCTGCTGCAGTATTTGCCTTTTGAGGTTTGATTTTGGCTCTCTCTCTGTAATCTAGAGAGAGAGTTACATCAGAGGGCTGCTACAAGGGTGATATCACAGCATTCTGATGCCATGGTAATAGATGCAGACTCAGTCTCGTATCTCTTGATTGCACCCAGAGAAGTGCCAATTTATCTATTTCATCACAGTGAAGCAGCTCTTCCCTCCTGAGAGTACAGTTCTTCTGAGTGTTATTCCCAAGTAATGACATTATCTCTCCAGCTTATACCTGGAGGGGAATTATGTGAAGTAGCAGTGTAGTATAATTATTTCAGTGAAAAGCTGCAGCCCTGACCAAAACAAACAAGAAAGCAGCTCAGTTCTAGTTCCACACCCATGCAAACAGGTACAATAATCAGGGGCACAGCAGTGACTTTCATTATTCTAAATCAGTCTGACTGGAAGGTATCCGAATGGCACTTTGGAATGCATTAAGGACATTGCTCCTGAAGGAAATTGTGTTACTTGGAATGAAACAAATGTTTAATATTTCTGCTTTCTCTCGCTTGTCTCATCTTGTTTCCTTGCAGACTCGCACCTGCCGTTCTCCCCAGGTTTCTCAGGGCTCTTGGGCCACATCTCTTTAGCCTCATTCTGGGTGTTATCATGTGGAAGTATGGCAAGGAAACCAAACAATCCAGGGAAGTGCGGTACTGGAAATCAACTGCTCCTTAATACTTTGTTTCTTGCCAGCACAGGGGACAGGGACAGCATCCTGCCACAGGATTAAAGGTGTTATTCAAGAAGAGGACATTTGTGGAATGATTCTTTGCTTTCACAATCTTGATCATTATTCCACTTCACTCTTTCCTGTGTGCTAACCCTCTGTTCCTTCTGCATTTTTGATTTCATATTTGCATTTTTGATACCGTGAGAATCCTGCCCTGAGGAAGGAAGTGTAGAGGTAGCAGGAGTGAGCGCAGCCCTGGCTGATGCCTGTGCTGGGCTGGTTTGTGCTGCTGGCACTATTGGGCACAATGAAAAGTTATTTTAGGGGGTACCCAGGTCTGGGCTGCCCACAGAATTTATTTTGTCTGGGCAGTGTTTGGGGGATTTTCTAAAGGCTCGGCTCACAGCAGGGTTTGGACGTAAAGATGGGGGTAGTGTTGAGAAGCAGATGTGTGAATATGAATTTTGTTTTCTCTGAAAAAGGAAGAGTATTTCCTGAAAAATCAGAGCAACCCATTACATTGCTAAATGGAATTCTTCATTGTTCTATTTGTTATCTTGCTTAAATTTAGGAGTTGCCAGATATTTGCTCACTAGGGAGTAGAAAATCAATGACAGAGGTAAATGTGCAATGAATCAAAACCATTCCAGATTTCCAAACTAGAAGATGATCGTTGTTTTAGACTTCTCATGATCATTGTTATTTAAAGAGTAACCAGGAATGAAAAAGGCACATATTTAAAATAATAATTTTAGTCCTTTTTTTGCCCTCCAGTAAAATTTGAAGAGTTGCTATTCTTTTTTAACCTAGTAGATTTTAATAACAGGCTTGCAAGTTCAAAGCCCAGAAGAGGTGGCTGAAGCTCAGGGAAGAATGAACTGAATTTCAGGTGGATCAGTTTGCAGTAGCACTCAGCACGCTGACAACAGCACAGCCCTGACTGTAAAGATGGACCTGGGAGCTGCTGCCTTGGTATTCAAGTGGAGAACTTTGCACTAATTTAAATCATTAAGATGAGCTGGCACACAACAAGTTGGAGCCCCAGGGGGGGTCTAAATGTGCCAGCAGTTTATACAAGTCGACCTCAGACTCTCTCATGTGTAAGCAAGTCAAGGGGCACCATCTGCAGCTGGCCTTTGGAGCTGTTAGGGGTCATGGAGAGCTTGGGACTGAATTCCAACCAGTTATTTATGGAAGAAAAAGAGAGACTTTAAATAGCCACACTTTTAAGTGAATTATTCCAGGCTTTGTGACAGTTAAACATGCAAGCAGCCTCTTGCAATCTTGCTCATTTTCGGACATATATGTGATTAAACTGCTGTACACTTCTGAATTGTATTGCAAACTTCAGTTTCCTAGGTGAGGAGTGTTCAAGTTTGTACACTGAATCTTTTTTCATGAACTGAAGTGCTACAGCTGCATATTTTACTTTATATTTCCTGCATTGAAGGTAGGCTTTTAAAAATGTCTTAACACTAAACAATTTCATATAGCAGGACTGAGGTGGCTGTCATTGAAATCACTCACACACCAAGTTATCATGACTTATACTAGTATAAAGTGAGAACTTGCTGTAATTATTCACTTTTTAATGTTTGGGTTTTTTCAAGATGAAAACCCAACAAAATGAGGCACAAAACTTTACAGTTGTTTCTGAGGCATTTTGAGAGGGTGATGTGATACTGCTAGAACTGACTGCTGATTAGACATCATGGAGCTGTGATGAATTTCATTTTTCACTCCGAGAAGTGTGGCTCCTAACCTTCTGAAAATATAGGTGAAGTGACCTTCTTCAAGCAAAATATCTATATCATCTATACCTATATCTTATCTATATCTATACCTGTATCTATATCAGCTATATCTATCTCTGTATCTATATCTATATATCTAATCTATCTATCTATCTATATCTATAGATCTATATATCTATATATCTATATCTAATATGTATCTATATCATCTACACACCCCCTGTCTGATACAGGCACCCCATAGGGTTACAGGAGGATAAAACCTTGTTTTTTCTACGTGTTACCAAAGGTGTGGATCCCTTACATGTTTCATCCCTTGCATGTTTCTCCTCGAATATCCACTCAGGCTGTTCTTACGGTAAAGGTTAATTGCAGGAAAAGGTGTTGTCCTGATGTTAACACAGGTCCCATCTGTTAAGTGCAAGAAAACACGGGAATGCTGTTACAGCCTAGCTGTATCTTGATGTAGAGCAAAAAAAAAAAAACAAAAAACCCTTCCTTGCCTAAAGAGAATACAGAAATTGACCTTTTAAAATCAATGTTGGGAAAAAACCTAAACACAAATCATTGCACTTTTGTAGTGATGTGGTTTATAGTACCTCAGATTGAATTCACCAAAAAGATTTTTATAGAATACAATGGGAATAATATTATTCATCTGTGAGGAACTTCATGAAGTATTTCTTAGCTGTAATTAAATCACCAGTTGGGCTACAGTCATTGATTCAGCATCTCAGATAATCCTGGGTGTTTTGTGCACTGTGATAATGGCACTGCGTTATGAAGAACTGACATTCCTCACAGGTGTATTGTAAGGTTTGATCATTAGTCAAAAAAGAGAATAATAATAAAAACAACATGGGAAACCTGTCTGTTGGAAACTATTTGAGCTTAGCTGCCTTCAAACCCAGAGTGCTATTTGAAAAGTTAGTAAAGGAAATAATTTAGAGTCTGTTGCCCACAAGAAAAGATTATCTGACTTCTTGTAATGAACTGACCAAGATTTCATGTCAGTACAGGCAGGCTGACAAGAGTATTGGAGCCTGTATCCCCACCAGAATCCAAACCAAACCTTGAGCTGCCTGAGTAAATCTTTAAGGACATTTAATCCTGTCACAGATTGGACAGGATTTCCCTTGCTGTAAGGGAAAGTCGTGTCTTGTGGTGGGGTTGCAGCCCCTGTGACTGTGATCCCTCACACCATGGGGTGATTTCTTTGTCCTCTGCCTCCTGTCAGAGTCCATAGATTGCTTGTGGGCGCCTGCAGCCCTGTCTGCTCTCCTTTCCATTTGGTAGATTATCTCCACAGGAATATTTCCTGTTTTGCCTTGCGTATTTGCATGTCTGTGGTAACTTTACATCCATTCCTGGAGCCTCCTTATGGAATTAGCACTTGGCTTGTGCTCAGGTGCTTCTGGAACTTGTCAGGACTTGGAGCGATGGCAGTGTTGGTATTCCCTTTCAACAATGAACCACTTACTCACTTTCTTCTATGCTATTTTTATTTTAGCCTTGTCTCTTGCAGCTTGTCAGGAGTGTCTCTATTCATGCATTTCTTCTGTTTGCGGATCTGGTACAGCTAAATCTCCCATCACCAGGCTGATGGATAGATCATGGCCACACTAGCACAAGATGTTTCGTTTTCCTCCTGCTTGCAGCACTCCCACTCTGACTGCTGCTGTGTGTGGCACAAAGCGCCTGAGGGGTCTTATTAGGAATTTAGGAGATAATGTTGTGCATGATATTTTTTTCTTGATTCTTCTCTGAGCAAATGTGCAGAACCAAGAGCTCTGGACTCAAATGCCTCACTGATCCCTGTGTGCCTTGTAGTAAAGAGTTGTCATTTCTCTCACCGTTTTGGCTGTTTGGTGTCTCTGACTCCTGACCAAGAGGCTATCGTTGTTTGGGACAGAACTGCCAACTGCTTTCATTGTGGCCACGGGCTTTGGTCACGTGCCCTCCAAAATTTTGATTCTGAAAGTGCCACTTGGAAATTTCTATTTCTGCTGGTTAGGAATTTATATTTCAGACACTGCTGGAAGCAGCAGTCCAAGTGGATCTATTTATAGCTGTCATCACACTCTCACTTCAAATGGAAAAAAATGTGATACTGTGACATTTTAAGAAAACAATAACAAAAATCACAAATCAGTGGAAGCACTATTTAGCTCAGTGTAATAGATGAATAACACTGTGGATAATTTTACCACTCCTATATTTAGGGAAGCAAGGCCCTGTAGTATGTTGGTAACAGCAGAACTTGATCAATGTGAAGCACCAGCTGGTGTTCTATAAATGCAGATCTTAGGGCACACATCCGAAGAACTCTCAAGCTCTGTGAGCACCAGAGAAATTATAGCCACTGCCACCAAATGGGTCACTTCATGGAAATCACACTCTGGGGTGAAAGACATTTCCCTTTCGCAGCCAGAGTAGCAGGGTTAGCTCAGTGCTGCACCTGGGAATGTTTCCCCAAATGGACCCTGGATTTCTGTGGGCTGGGCAGGTGAGTCCTGCCCAGGTGTGTCCTGCTTTGTCCCTCCCCAGGGCTGGGAAGGTGTGTCCAGCCAGAAGATGTTACAGCTCAGAGCTCGGCTTTGACAAAAGAAATGCTTGAGCCTGAGGTAACTGAAATACAGTCCTGTGGAATGAGGGGTCTAGACAAAAGTAATAAATGCTTACCTGCTTCAGTCCCAGAGTTTCCTGGAAGTTTGGCTGTCACTGTCAGTTATGGATTTAACTTTCTGAAAATTCTGGGGCGTTTTCCTTAACTTTAGTGCTGGTATAAATGTCCCTTAGTTTGTAGAAGCAGTTGTCTGGGGAAATTGGTCCAGCTAAATTGACATTTACCTGTTCATAGAACAGGATTCTTTGTTCCCTGGGGACTCTTGCCAAGATTTTCATACGACTAACAGAATAGAAGGGTTGCTTTTGCAAATCTCTGGTTCCTTTTTTATGGGAAGTGGGCAGCTTGGTGGCTGGGCCCTTTTCCTTTCTGAAGCTCAGTTCAGCATTGCCGGGGATTTAAAAGGTGCCCAATGCAGGCACATGCAGGATACACCTCTGGAACTTGAGAGAACTGGGAATCAGTTTCTCTACAAAAAAAAAAGCCAATTGTTGCTCTTCTCTTCATGCAAATGTGTGACCAGTCCCTTAGTTACTCCTTGTAATAAATTTGCTGGTGACATCTTCATTGCAGTGACTGCAAGGGTATTGTAGTAACTCTTATTTATAACATCTTATTTAGACACAGATTTTTATCTTCGCCATTTTAAATCTTTTACTATTGCACAGGAGTGGCAAAAATAATTATCTTCTACTCAAGATTTCTTTGTTTATCATGTATTCATAGTGTTTGGGAACAAATGAGCATTGCTGGTGTGAAAGGTCTGTTTTAATGTAAGTTGTTAGACAGATTCCTAGCAGCAGAATGAGAAGAAATGTATATTTTGACAAAAAATAAAGGTATGCATCCAAAAAGTTCTACACACCTGTTCTTAGTTTTGCCAACTATTACGTTAGGTGACAATAGTAAAAAAAAAAAATCACATCCTAGTGCAGATGATTAAAAATAAGAAATAGCCCCTCTGTTTGCTCTATCTATACCACACATTTAAACTTTCTCCCAGAAAGGACTATAATCACGGAGCAATTGAGATCCTGACCATAAAACATATGCAAAATCCTTTCCACCTTTCTTTAAGAGTAGTTGTTAAAGCACCACAGGTTTCACTCTGGCATGTCCTGTTACTGGGCTGTCCAGTCGTGACAGTTTTGGCTGGGATGGGGTTCTTTTTCTTCACAGGAGTTTCGGGTTTGTCACCAAAACACTGTCGATAATACACGGATATTGCCTTGACTGCTGAGCTGGGCGGCTCTGGGCTGAGTGAGGGCTCTGGGGGGTGTTAAACCGAGCTGAGGGCTCTGTGGGGTGCTAAGCTGAGCTGTGTGGCTCTAGGCTGAGCTGAGGGCTCTGCGTGGCTCCAGGCTGAGCTGAGGGCTCTGTGCGGCTCTAGGCTGAGCTGAGGGCTCTGTGGGGTGCTAAGCTGAGCTGTGTGGCTCCAGGCTGAGCTGAGGGCTCTGTGTGGCTCCAGGCCGAGCTGGGGTGTCTCAGGCACAGCAGCAGTTTGTTTCGAGCTCCAGCAGAACGATATGCTCAGCTGTCCATGCAGGTAGGATGCATCACGGGAGGATGGCAGCAGGGGCTCAGATCCATCACTGTAATCACTGGCCTGTCCACACCGACTGCTTCTTTGTGCCACACATAAGCACAGGTGGCAGGAATAAGTCCCTGTTTGCCCATTTGACAGTGGTGCTGACATTCTTTTGTCTGTGATCTCCTTTGCCATCGTTCCCACCTGTTCTAATTCATGGCAAAACTTAACAGCAGTTTGAACGGATTTTCTTTTTCAGTTCTCTCTGCTTTATTTGTGGTGGTTTGGTGGTTTTTTCATTATTATCATGGCATGAAAGGTCTTGTAATCACTCCCAAATGGCCATATCTGGTAGAAAGTTTGATAACAAGCATTCTAAAAAATACGTAGTTCCCATGTTGTATTAGAATAGCTTTGTGCATGGATGGATTGTGGCTTACAGCTCATCCATTTCTCTGACAGAGACATTTCCAGCTCCCTCTCTTGCTGAACTAGGAAACTTCTAATCCTTTATGTGAAGTGCATGTATGTGGAAATATTAATATTTGTAAGAAAATGAAATCAGATGAAAGTGTGAACAAAATGAAATTAATTAGGTTATTGAAATAGGAAGATAATCCCATATTATCACCTTGTCCCCTCATTTATCTGCAGCTTGTAAAAGAAGAGAGAGGCCATGGTTTTGCTGCAATATTATTTTATAGTTGCATGAGTTTTCTTCAAGTACAGGGAGAGGTTTTCCAAAGATTTTGCAATCTTGGTTCCAAATTCTTATGCATGAAGGAAGAATTGAAATATTCATGTGACAACTTTGTGAGAGGAGTTAATCTCTCAGCATGGAAATGATGCCTCTTTAGCAGTGAAAGATGATCCATGCCATCCATGGGGTGCTCATAAAACATTCCATATGCCAGCAGAATCTGTTTCTCTTTGTCCTTAATAAGAATGTCTCATCTAATCGTGATAAAATGAAGTTTAAGCTATTAATAACTCATGTTGTATCATTTTAATGAAAAAAAGAAATTACACTAAAAAGCAGAAAGGTGGGAAATGTTTGGTGAGGCCACACCAAGGGATGAGCAGCAGCCAAATGGATCTTTGGCAGGTTTTCCCCCCATCCCCAGAGAAACTGTGTAGAGCTAATTCTGGGTTTCAGTAATGTTAATACTGAATGTCAATGATAGTGTGCAAGACAAGGAAACACAATATAAGAAGTTTTCAGTTCCATAAGACTCTTGAAGAGCTGATGGGATTGCCTTCCTTTTCCTTCAAGGGGTAAGAAAGAAATGAGGAGAGGCTATGGCTGATGTGGAAAATGAGCAGCAGTATTTTACATGTCCCATCCTCTTTACTCCGAGGTGAAAGAAAGCACCAGCTGCCAATAACAGTGTAAACAACAGGAATTTGAACAGTATGTCTGCAATTTTTTTTCAATGCTTTTGCTTTAATTAGAGAGTATTTTGCTGGAAGTTTAGGCTTGCTCCTTCCTTCACTTTTTCTTCGAATCTCTGTTATCTTCATGTATTTATCACAGATACATTTACTCAGTGATCTTCATTGTGAAACTGTCCCTAGGGGAAGCTGATGGCACTAATTGCCATTTTTAGTGCTAGAAACAAGCAAAGCAAAGTTTCTTAAAAGCTTTTTGCATTGGTTAAATCCTACTTTCCTAATTTTCTCAAGACTGAAGTTAAATCAGACCTGAATCCTAAAGTTCTGACATAATCATCCACTAAGATATTTCAAACTTATCTGTGTAATTCCTGTAAGAAACATGCTGGAGAACAAAAGTGATGTTTCTGGCTTAGAGATTTTTTCAATAACTTCCACAATGCTGGGGGCTGGTTTTACAGTGCAAGTCACTCGTGGTTTCCTTGCTTCCCTCAGGCATGTGTACAAGATCCTGCGGTCTTTGTGTGCCCAGAGCAGCCCAGTCCTTGTGGGCATGGTGCAGGCTGTGGGCAGGGTCCTGTGGGTGATGCTGGCGCCCTTGGACAGGTTTGGCACAGGGCACTGGATCTTCAGCTCCTGCAGACCCAACAGCATTGCTGCTCTGGAGTTTGTCTCCTCGTGGGGCACTTTCCCAGAGACTTTCCATTGCTGTTCTCTGTCCCCTCCTTCTCTCTTTGCATCCCTTGGTATCTGCAGGATCCACTTGCGCAGCGAGTGCCGCTGTCAGAGAAGTGAGCCCAGTCCCCCCTCCAGAACTCCTCCCTGCTCTCCTCCCGGCACTGCAGGAGCACTCTCTCTCAAGATGTTTGGAACCCTGCACCTGGCAGCAGCTGGCAGTGCCATGACAGGTCCTGGAGCTTTCATTTGCAGATATTTATAGAGCTGGCAGCTTCCATTTATTGTTCACCGAGGTCTTGCTTCTGAATGTTCGACAGAAGTGTCACTGGTAATCGAGTCATGGGCAGTTTAATCTCATTAGTCCCCAATTACATCCTGAGCCCAATGAAGGGAAAGGCAGGGATCGGGTTTGCAGTTTCTCCTGCTGGAAGTGTTCTCATTCCCCAGTATCTGTGGGTGTTTCTGCCCCAGACCTCCTTGTGGGGAAGGCATGGACTGGGATTGGCCCAGACTCCACAGATCTGCATTCACACAAATTACAGCAGCGCTGCCCAGTACTCCAAGGCAGCTTTTATGTCTTTGGGGTTGAATACTTGCAATCTATAACTACTGATTTTCCACATTAAAAATGACTGTAATGTATTTTAAAACAGACAAAAAACCCCCACAGTTACTTATCCCCACCTACCCCATTGCCCCAGCCTGGAGTGTTGACTGGAACTCCAGGATTCACTCCTGACCAAGGTCCATTTGCTTTTGCTTTTTTCCCTTTTCTTTTCCACTGATATTCCTGGATGGGTAGGTTTTATTGATGTCAGCTTCCATGACTGTCAAGGAACAATCTCATAATTTTCAGCTGCCCCTGTTTTAAGAAAATAAATCAAGGACATAAAGCTTTTTAAGACAGTGAATTGATGGAAGTGTAGACTGATCATTTATTATATCCAGCACTACTTTTGACCTACACAGAGACAATGCTGTCTGTTCCTCTGCACGTCTGTGGATTCCTTGGGTCTGAGTTCTCCCTTTACCATGATGTGAACATTGCTTTGTCCTAGGAACAGAGCCCAGCCCAAACGGGATGAGCTGTGGCAAATAACAAGAGCTGTGAAGAAGAAGAAGAGAGCAGGCAGTAGCATAGCCAAACAATGATGTTAGAATTCCATAAATTTCCCTTTTATAGCAGGCATGGCTTCAGTAACGTGGGTCATGGATAGCAGTGTTTCTGTGATCCTTAATGGAAAGCAGATTTTTTTCAAGTCAACAACAAAGATCATCTGGATTAGCCTCATTAAAGTCGGTGCAATTTCTGGCCAAAGGATTGTATCTATATGTTCTAGGAGTAACACAGCATGTAATATCTAACAGCACTTTGCAGTGATTTATCGCCTCTAGTTTTCTATGATTTTTAATCATTAAAGAGTATGTAAAAACATATTTTATACACAATCTTTTATCTTACATTTATTTTTATATTTCTCCATAGCAATTTATTGCAATAGATATATCACCATTACTATAGACATTTATAGTGCCATTAAAATTCAATGCCACCATAAATTTATGCTCCTTAAAGTTTGACATTTGTAACAGCTTCCACAAGGGCATATTTTATACTGAAAGTGAAACTTGAAGTAGAAACTTTTCTTAAATTTAAGATGTAGTCCAGGAAAGATATGTCTTTTATCTGCTTTTAATAAATTCAATGACTTGGGTGACACAATGTAAGGCTCCACTTTTGGATTTAATTTGCTGAAGACACTTCAGACAACTTCCAGGTAAAACAGGATCTGCAAAACAATATTATAAAGCTATTATTTACTGGCTGACACACAAAGCATAGATAGTATATAATGAGTTCCATGAGTATGAATGAAAATCTTGATTCTTCAACTAGAAAAGTTTAAAAATGACAATTCTGAATATGGAATGTTTAAGACTGTTTGAAGATCATTGCAGAACCAGGCAGGAATTTCTCTCTCTCTCTCTCTCTCTCTCTCATATTAGTTTCTTTATTCATAGAAAAAAAAAAAAATAGACTGCTGAGTAAGTATCAGCATAGAGTTGAATGTAACGTGCAAGTGAATAGCAAGTTGATTTTCCTGTTGCTAATATTTTTTAGTAGAGATTTAAAAGGGAAAATATGTTTTCATGGTTCAGAGTATGTTAATAACAGTCAAAATTACCAGCAACCTTTCCCTTGCACCCCCCTGGATTCCACACGGGGGGATGTATCATTTCTCCACGGAAGCATTTTCCTTCAGAGATCCACCAGAATCCAGCAGAGACTTCAGGTACTCCAAACAGAGAGGGCCTGAGCATCCGAGAACAGCAACGCCATGGGATTGCAGCTGTTGGGCAGGAGAGTTATCAGGGACTTGTTTGCCTTCCTGAGACCTAGAGGTGTACTCATTTTCAGCCTGTTACTAATCAAGTGGCAAGCATTACCAAAATTTATTTTTATATACAGAAAAGGTATGAATTTAGTTATATGCAGTGTGTGAGAAATGTTCAAGTGGCTGATATTTGCACTTTTAAGAGCTGCACTGGTAATATCTAAGAAAAACTGAATGAGAAACAGGAGTTCCGGTGTAGCATCAAGTAATCACCTTGAATTAGCAACAAATCTGCATTATGTTTACCAGGAGTAATATTTCTATAAACCCAGGGGCAGATTTGATAGCCCACGAGAGGAAGGTGAGAGTGCTGCACAAGGGAAGCAAAGGGAAAGATAGAAAAAAATCAAATTGTCAGAAGCAGATTTTATCATCTTTATTTCCCACTGTGGTTTATGAGATGAGCTGCTCTGAAAACAGAGATTGCGAGGTGGTGATAAAGCATACCACAAAACAACAAATGTGCTAGAAAACCACTTTAATATTTCAATGTCAGGAATCTGGAGTTTGTCATCCTGTCATTGGAGTGTGGGGTTTTTTACCACGCGCTCAGGAATCTGGAAGCTTCACAAGCAATGAGACAGGAAGAGCAGCTGAGCGCTCCTGGCGAAGTCAAAAGCAAAAACTGGATTTCAGGAGAGAGGGTTTTGACACAAAGTTGGTGTGGAATGTACCTGTGTCCAGCGCAGTTCACTGGGCTGCTGCTCTACTCAAGGCTCTCTCTAGAGTCCAAATTAAGGGAGCTGCAGGGTTTGTAGTCATTAGTGGTGCCACAGCCCCTTCCACACAAAGAGACTCGTTAGTGCTGTGGTTCTGAGGAGCTGATGTAATTAGCCAGCTTCAATTAGCCCTCAGTTCCAACTGCAGCGAGAGATTCCGGGAGCAAACTCTGACTGAGGTTAACCAGGTTATGGGATCACCAAGGATAAATAACCACATCAGGAACAGAACTTTGCTAATGGAGGTTTTCCAGTCTACCAGACAAAAATGTTTCACTTGGGCTGCTGGAAGCAGATGAAGCCGAAGGGGTTCATTTTGAGGGGGGTGGAAATGTATATTTTCCAATTGTAAATGGGATTACTTGTTTGGGTGAATCTTCCAAGAAAGCCTGTGGAAAGTTCTTTATTGATTGGAAAGTTCAAATCAGATTTGGATCTCTTTAAAGCCAAGTTTGAATGCTTCCTATGGGGTAATTGGCAGTGATTTCCGTCAGAAGTTGCTGTACAGGAATAAAGCTGGTCTTTAGCACAGCATTTCCCTGTGCTCTTTCACCTTAAGTCCTGCTGTGGTGTTGGGCCAGGGGCTGTGACCTTTCAGGTCCTTTTTCCTTGGCAGCAGGTGAGGGACTCTGGGATTTGCCAGAGGCCTGTGCCAGTTCCTGCTGCAGGCAGGACGTGTGTGGTGTTTAGAAAAGCTTTCTCATGGCCTCCTGTCCTTACCTCACACGGTTTTACCTCCATTTGAACATAACTCACAGCATTAAGATGAATAAACCTATCATTTTATTTCCATATTGCATATAGGGTATCTAATCAGTATTTATGACATGTAAGATTAATCCCACTCATGAGGAGAGGCCTTTATAATTCATTAGTGCCATCACCTTGCTTGGGTTACAAACTGTTCATTTCACTCAAGACAGAAAAACCCATGTCCTAGGAATGTTCATCATGCCTCTTATTTGTGAATTTATTACTCCTCTTTGTGGGAAAATTTTGAATGTAACTATATTTTCAGTGGTAATTATTGCATCAAGTCTTTGACCATTTCCGTGAAAATGTGCTGATTTGGCAGAGAACAGCCTGGTCCTTTTGGAAACATCTCAGAGCTGGAGAAACTGGAGATGTGGTTTGAGTACAAGGGGGAAAAGAAAGTGCTGTTTGAGGCGTGTGTTTGGGGCTGCGTTTGCTTTGCCTTTCCCTGCTCTGCCAGGGGAAGGGACCCCTGGTGCTCTGGATCTGCAGTGGTATCAAAGCTGCCCTGCCCCTTTCTGGGCATAGATGCTTCTTTGCCTTCTTCATGCACAGAGACACAGGGATTTTTGGAACTGGAAGTGAAGCCTGACATGATCATTCATTTTACTTAGCAGTTCCCGTTTTGATTTTTTTTATTTTGTTAGCTTGTTTTTTGGAGTGTGGTGGTTTTGCTTTTATTGATGTTTGATGAGGGAAAAAAGACACCTAAACTCCTAAAACCATCACATGGAGTTATCTAAAAAGGACTGGAACTCTGCAACCGTCCAAAACTGGGGTTTGTTTTGTAGTGATCTTGGTCAGACTTCTTTCACTGAAACAGTTCCCAGTATATCATCCTTTCAAGAGCTGTCTTCTTCCTTATATTGAACTTACATTTTACAGCACATGACAAATTCTGGGGAAACATCCCATGATTTGATCAGTTTTCATTCCACATTGGAATATTTTGTGAAATTTTAAAACTTTAATAGCTTTGTTTTTAAGAAAGAAACAAAATGTTTGGGAGGTCCCAATGACCTGATTTGATGTGTTTGAGGGAGAGCTGCTTTCCCATCAATTTAACTGTCCTTGTTCAGGTTTGCAACTTGCTTTTTTTCCTAGAACATCTTACAATTGATTTTCATTTTTCAGGCCGGCTTACATTGCTTTCCAGTCCTTCAGGGACTAAATTTTGACCTATGTTGAGCAGCAATATGTAGAAAAATTGTTTTCCATGCCTTGCAGGGTTTTCTCATGTCCTTTGCATTGTTGTTATGAGCCAGGAGACGATTCAAAAATCAGGGGGATTCTGACTCTTGTGCTGGTTGAGTCCCATGGGTCACACTTGGACAATAATCACTTTGTGATCACCCTCAGTGACTTGAATGTGGCTCTTTGAAACATCCATTCATTACCTGAACGTGATCTTTCACTCTATTCCTTGCACCTGCGGGCAGAGAGGATTTGTTGCAGAAAGCTGTGCAAACAGACCTTGCTGCAGTTACCCGCTCTTCTGAAAAGTTCTATCTGAAGTTGGTTAATTGCCCTTTGCATATTTGTGTGAAGCAGATACTGTTTAGAAAGAGCAGGAGCTGTTTGACCATGCTTGAGCTGATGCCTGTCTGTCAATATATTCTCTCATGTGGAAAAAAAGTGGTTTTTATGAGGCTGGAGCTTTCCTGAGGGTGAGCCTCCCGTCTCTGCACAGGATTAAGAGTGATAAAAGCAGACTAGCCAAAAGAAAATAAAATGCAACAAAACACAAACATCAAAAAAGCTGTACCAGGGGCCATCTTGTACCATTAGTATGCTGAGAAGAGTTTTGGTTGCATAATAACTGATGATTCATCCGTGGTAAATTCCTTACCCCAGTTTATGGTGATTTCTGATATACCCTCCAGTTTCTATAACTTAGAGATCCCCATCTAAACTAAACCTCAGTTAAACACTGCAATAATGGTATAATTTGTCTCCAGCCTGCCAGTTCTATTAAATTTTATTAGTGTGGGAAGTTTGGCAAAAGCCACGGTGTTTACACTGAGTGAAACACAGAACTGCCCTGAGTCAAACAGCAAACTGCAGCAGCTCTGCAGTGCCAGCTGTGGTGGCCTCGGGGACAGGGCTGCTCCTGCGCTCTGCTTCCCACACCCTGGAGCGCCCCAGGAGCTCCCAGCTCCATCCCCAGTGGGACAGGAGGGGGATGCAGGAGAGGCTGGGCTGGGGGCACTCACCGAACCCCTGGGCTCTTCCCAGCTCAGGCAGCGGCTGGCTGCTCTGAGACGTCTCCTGGTGGGAATTTCCCCCAGCCTGCTTCCCCCAGGCAGCCCCTGCAGCTCCCGCTCCAGCTGGGAGCCCCTGGGTGGAGAGCTGAGAGCCCAGAGCCTCCCCCTGCACACATCTGGCACAGCTGCACAATCTCTCCATGGTTTAGGACCGTGCCTGACCAGGGGGGTCTCACAGGAGCGTGCAGGGATTCAGCAGAACGGTTTTGGGGCAGTCTGCCTGGAAATGGGACTGCAGCCCCCTTGGAGACTCCTGTCGCCATCTGGGCAGACCCAGGGGATCTGGGTCAAGAGGTTTGATTCCCCAGGCAAGCAGGGCCTTATGCAGAGCTGTCAGGAATAGAGTGAGTTTGTTTGTTTGTTTGTTTGTTTTGTTATTTTGTTTTGGTTTTAAACAGTCCATGAGCCACAAATAAAATTCTGCACTTGCATTTAAAGCTGAACCTCCCCTCAGGATATTCTTTCCCAGCTAAAACTCATTTTTGTTGACACCAGAAGCGTACTGAGGCATTTGGCACCTTCCTGTCAGCCTCCCCTGCAGGAGCAAGAGGCAGAGCCAGGACCTGAGCTGGCGGGAGCTCTCGGGCCCTGGGTGTCAGTCCTGGGTGGGCTCAGAGCCTTTGCAGCCTGGGGATGCCCTCCAGGTGTGTGACAGGTTTTTCCATCAGTTTAGCAGTGTCAGTCTCCAATGACCTCCTGACAAATGAGATCAGAGCTCCAGTGCAATCAGAGGGGGTTGATTATTCGGTGCAGCCCTCATTGCTTGGAGAAGACAGAATGCAGAACCAAAACCAGCTCACGGCTTGGAATATAAACAACAATCTATGAAGGCTTCTAAATAAATAATGCCATTAATCCAGAGTGTGCTTGGGGTTTTGTTTTTGTTTTGTTCTATATGTTGAAAGGAATCCGAAGCAATAGTGTTATTTATTCCCAGAATAATGTTACTATAGTAACTATTGTACTTCATTGTTAGCTGTGCACTGGAGTTGTGAAATTACTTGGGGGGAGATAAGAAAATTGTCCCATAATTGGTTGTTTCAATGAAACAGGTGTTTGCCTGCCTGGAGAGCCCGAGTGCAGCAGAGGCTCCGAGAGCTCTGTGAGCGGCGGGAGAGGAAGGCAGAGGAAGATGCTGGATGTGCAGTGACTGGTTCTGCACTAAGTTCTCTTTGTTCGAAGTGTTTCGGCGCGGCTGTTTTGTGATTCGGGCTGTGGGGTAACCATGGAAACAGAGACTCTACACGTTGAGGACTTGAACAGGGTGTTGTGAGAGTCCTTCAGATGGGCTGAACTCGGTTATTCGAGATGTAAAGCTGCACAGAGCTCACACGGGAAGGGGGAAAACTGCAGTTTCGCTGTTTTGCCCAGAGTGTCCTGACTGCAAGGCGGCCTTGCAGCTGCCCAGATGTGAAATCTGCTGGGACTGTGAGGTGCAGGGGGGAGTCCTTTAGGTGCTGTGGGATTGGTCCCGTGCATTGGAAAGCGGGCACTGGTATTTGGGAGATCAGTGTGGTTTCACCTCCTCAGGCTTCATGGGATTATTGGGAAGAGGAGAGGACAGGACATCACTGTCCTACAAAAGCCAGGCACGTTGTTAGCTTCAAGGAGGTCCTGAACAGGTATGAGGAGAGTTGGGAAGCATCTGCTTGGCCTTCATTTCCTTTTCTGCTTTTCTGGCTCAGATTTCCATACCCACTGCTGGTTTTCCTGCATGTTCCAAGGTGGTTCATGTGCTAAAACTGTCTGTGCTCGCAGAGTGAAATTTGGAAAGTATTTTACACTGGCTAAAATTATATTTAGCAGCATAGTAGAATCCAAATCCTTGGAAGATTCTGTTTCCTGTGCAGGCTTGGTTTTTTAACACTGTAGTTAGTGCTGTGCTACAAAAATATTTCCATGCTCCCGTTATTTTAGTGGAATTCTAAATTGAATCCAGGCAATTCATTAACTACAAAGCCAGGGTGGGGGGAAAAAACAAAACACAAGCTTATTCTGGGGTAAACAGGAAACTAATTATATTGGTTAAAGAAAACCCCCAAACCCACAACTTCTGTAAGATAACAGTGAAGAGTAATTCTGTATTAAAAGTTAAGAGGTTTAGGCATTTAGAAAATTATCGTGATCTACTGAATTTCTTCAGGTGTTTCAGGGTTATGAGGGCTATGGGAAAGGATTATTCAAACAATTTGGAAATATTAGCGCACGCCAGTGAAACTTTCTATTATCAGTGACCACGACTTCTTTTTTTTTTTGTCAGAAAAAAAGATTTGGTTAATTAATGTATCCCTGATTACTTTTTGAGTGCAATATGTGGTAGGTAATATGCAAGCTGGTTATTACCTTAGATTCATTTTTATGTCAGTCTGAATTATTAAAGCAATTATAATTCGCCATTCAAAGGTCTGAAGGAAGTAATATATGCTTTAAATTTCATGAAACACTTTACTAATGAAAATCCCCAGCGATGTTAAGAGTAGTATTAATGTGCAGAAGGTGAGCAGGGTTTTAGCTGGTCTGACAATAAAATGTGATAGACTGGAAGAGTTCTTTATGAATAAATTTTAAATTAGTACATGTCTAAACCACTTTTGGATAGAACGTAGTATTTGCTGTAAAAGAATATGGTCTGTAGCAGTTACCCATGGGATTCATTGACATATTTCCAATTAATTGTTAGAGTGAAAACCAAAATGAAACATAAATATATCAAACTTCTGAATTGGAGTAAACTACTTCCCTGCAGAAGGGTGGGCATTGACAATATTTTCCCCAAGCCTAGATCCTGTTACCCACATCAGTGTCCTTTTTATTCCCTTCTATGATGTATTCCTTGAAAAACAGAAATTGAAAAAGTAACAGCGGCTCTCTGAAGTTTATTCTGGACTAATACAGGGATTGGGGAATATAATGGTAACAAAAATTATTGAATTTTGTTCTTTGCAATACATATTTTGCACAAGACTAAATGCTGTTGCCCTAATAACTCAAACCCCTTGAGCAAACGTTTTAGTTAAAAAAATGTGGCGTTATTTGTAGCTTTTTAAAGGACTGTGAATGGCACAGGGGAAGAAGGAAAAGTAAACCAGGATTATACAGGCATTTGTGTCCCAAACATATGTGTTTTGTGAAGTAATTCCACTAAGTTCTTCAGATAAATATATATTTATCTTAAAAATCAAGTTGAGCAGCATGCCAGCAGAGCCAAAGCAGGTTTTTGCTGTCGCTGCTGCTGGAGGACAGAAGCAGTGAGGGTGCTGCTGATTTATAGCAGCTCATTAGACCAGGGTGGAACTCATCTCCTCCCCAGCTGCAATTCAATGCCCAGACCCAGGGGAAAACAAAACTTTCTCCAATTTGCCATTTTATTTCTAAGCTCCTTTAGTCCAAGTGGTTGACTTGAACCACAGACTTGAAAATGTCTTTGACAAGGTTGCCATGCTGAGAAAGTCTTGGCCACAATCCTACACTCCTTGTACAAAAGAAGTTTTCTTTCTTTCTTTCTTTCTTTCTTTCTTTCTTTCTTTCTTTCTTTCTTTCTTTCTTTCTTTCTTTCTTTCTTTCTTTCTTTCTTTCTT
>WBMY01010411.1:247266-378547 GCA_013397315.1 Donacobius atricapilla
TTTTTTTTTTTTAATGGACACATTAGCCCAGGGTGGAACTGATCTCCTCCACAGCTGCAATTCAGTGTCCAGACCCATGGGAAAACAGACCTTTCCTCAATTTGCCATTTGATTTTATTTCTACAGCTCTTTCAGTCCAAATGGTTGACTTGAACCACAGGCTTGAAAATGCCTTCCCCTCCTCTTCATCTGCACTGCTCAGCCCTGAGGGGAAGCTTCCCTCCAGCACGGGATAATCCAGCCCTAAACTCAGCCTCCTGCTCCAAGGGGAGCTGGGGGGGCCGGCAGGAGCCCCTGCATTCCCTGTGCCCAGCACCCTGCAGCTCCTGAGCTGAGGAATTCAGCTCTCCGTGCTCCACCTGCCAGGGCAGGGCTCGTCCTCCACCTCACCCTGCCAGCTCAGCTAATGGCCCTTCAGGAGCCCAATGGATCTTAATAAAAAATGGAAATGGGTTTGCCCCTTCATTTTAATTAACATTATGTCTACATTTCGATGATAATAGATAATTAAGTGAGTTACCTTGACATTGGAATGTTCTTGGAAATAATTTACTATGCAATTTCATTAGGTTAAAGACATTTGTCTATTTTATTTTGAGTGGAAGTTTCATCATAAATATTTCTGAATATGATTTATACATAAGCTAATTATCATTCCCAGAGTCGGGACTTTCCAAACTGCAAAATTCATTGTGTGCATTTTAAAAATCTTTCTGTGATCATATAGAGAATGTATCTATTACTTCAAAGAAATATTCCCTTGTTGTTGTTTTTTTTTCCTGAAGTCTCCAGTCATCTGTTATTCCGTAAACACATAATGAGGCACACAAGCATTCTCATGGAGTATTATTATTTTGGGGATAGCAAAGTTTGGCTTCATAAGGGGTGGTTTAGTACACTTCAGAGAAAAGTGTTAATCAATGAAAACGGTTCTTCAATAAAATCAGAAAGAAATGCAAAGAGGCAATTTTTACCTGTGTTTTTTCACCTAAATGGTTGCCTTTTGGCCAGCTGTGGTATTGCCCTGTAGCATCCTTGCTCAAGCAGAAAATGAAAATGATAAAATGAACTTTCTAGGCTTAGTAAGGACCACGTCTTGTTCATAAATCTTCTTGCATATCTATTTAAAAAGAAAGGGGGGCGATCCATCAGAAAAATCCTTCAGTAGCAGTTTTGTTCCTCAGCTTCTTGCAGGGTCATGGCCTCAATTCACAGAAATGCTTAACTGGGTTTTGTGCAATTGAGAGACTCTAAATGCTACTGCAGAACTTCTGTACTTGAGGGGTGCCCAAAGCTCACCTAAATAATGACGGGATTGCCAATTGGTACTACTGTATTTTTTTTTTTTTAGTTATTAGGGGTAATTCTATCAAAATATGCATTTCACATATCCCATGGAACGGGTCATTAAAGACAATAATTTATTGGTAACTTCTGATATGTGAGAACTAAGAGAAAGCCACAGTTTCCTTCAAAAAGGTTGCCAAATACACTGCAAAAAACACTTCTAATGTCAGATTTGTAGAAGAATTTTTGAGAGATCAGCTACTTTTGTGATGCAAATTATCAGCTGCATTGTGGAAACAAATTCCACAGTTGTTTGTTTTGAAATATTGTGAATTGTCCTGTCCTGGCACTGCTGGTTTGCACACTGTGGACAGGAACAAGGGTGGGGAATGAAGAGAAAGAGAAGTGAATAATATTTTGAGAGTAAGAATTTTAGGACAGTACTTAAATATATGATGTGATATAGTGATCTGTGAAAAAATGTTCTATTGCAGGAAATACAGTGGCAGTCATAATCAGACAATTAAATGGTACAAGAATATCAGATGTCTCTTGGAAACTCTGTGGAGTATTGTTTGATAACATTGCTTTGCCTGTAATTAATCTCTCTGAAGCCTAATCCTGAAGCTGATTCTCTCAGGAAAACTGGAAATTCAGGACCTGGGTTTACTTGGGGCTCCACTTTGCCATTGATTGAATCATCTGCTGGATCCGTGGGAACAAAAGGGCAATTTCAGTTTCCACAAAGCAGATGAATCCATGTGTTAATATTTGAGATGGACCAATCTGTAACAGTCGGTGACACATTAATTTTTCTGCGCCTCTCAGCTAAAATCAGGACTTGTTTCCACTGAAACATTTGAGAGAAACCAGACAGGCAAAGAGTTTGCTGCTTTGTCTTTTCCCTTGTCCTGTCCAGCCCCATCCCCCTCCTGCATTGAAATAAAGGACACAGCCTCAAGCTGCACCAAGGGAAATTGAGATTAGGAAAAAGTTTTTCACAGACAGAGTGATAAAGTACTGGAATGGGGAGGTGGTGGAGTCCCCATCCCTGGATGTGTTTAACAAAAGACTGGATGTGGCACTGGTGCCATGGTCTAGCTGAGCTGTTAGGGCTGGGTTGGACTCGATGATCTTGGAGGTCTCTTCCAGCCTGGTGATTCTGTGAATTCTGTGAAGATAATTTGAGGCTCCTTGGGGTTTGGAGATGCTGCATGCCACAGGTGTCCTGCCTCCCTAGGGAAACTCCTCTCCTCCCTGGCTGGTGAGTTGGCACAGCCCGCTGAGCCACCACTGCTGGAAATTTAGGCTTTGTGGGATTTCTCCTTGGCTGGTGCAGGGCAGGCGTGGTGCAGCGGCTCTGTGGGCAGCAGGGAGGTGCTGGCAGTGCCACGGGCTGGTGCAGGGCCATGCCACAGCTCCCTGGGCAGCTGCTGCCACGAGCACCCCTGGGCCACCTCTGTGCCGCCCACCCTGAGGGCACAGCAGCAGTGGGGACAGGGTGGGGTGAGCCCAGTCTGGGGGGACACAGTGGCCCCAGTGAAACCCTCAGAACTGGAACCTCCCCCCTGTCTGGCCTGCAGCGCGCAGGCAGTCCTACCCACAAACCCTGGGGATCTGGTGAGTCCCTTTGCTTGGGAGTTTGTTCCTCCAGGACTGGAAACTGAAGATCTCCCTTAAGCTCCTTTTACCCACCCCCACAGGACATCTCAGTTTAGGCAGCCACCAGAAAAATAACACCAGTTTGTGCTGGCAGCTCCACAGCATCAGGTTTCTGCCGCAGAGGGATGCTCTGGAGTGTCACCCTGATTTTCCAGCCCTCTCTTTGTGTCTCACTGTCCATAGTTCTTAGGTTGTTTCTCACACAGGGGTGTTATAAATAGAAGCAATGCTTTCCTTTAGTCTAGGTAGTTTACATTCTTTGTCTTAGAGCTATGGACAGCGGATGGACAGTTGTCCTGACCAATGGGATGGGGAAAGGTGCCAACCTTCTCCCTCAATCCCTGGCCTTTGTAGAAACACTATAAAATGGAGTCAGATTTGTAATAAACAGTTCATGCCTTCTCACCAGAGTGAGTGTGTGTGTGTGTGTGTGTGTGTGTGTCTAACAACGACACTGAAGAACTATTCTTGCACCTTTTCTTGTTTGCTTTCTCCCCTCACAGCTCTAATGAGGAAATACTCCACGTTTGAATTTTCCCTCCTTTTAAATATTGATTCATACATTGACTTTAATGGGAGCAGAGCTGGATAATGCTAATTATTTAATAATTAATACTAAATCATTCCTAGCCTAACCTAAATTACGGATCAAAAATCTGCTCACACTGGCGGAGCTATTTAACAGAGGAAAACAGAAATGAGCACAGTATTTCACTTCCTCTCTAAAAACTATCCCTACTATCCCTGTCATCTTTCTGCCCTCTCCAAAGATTATCTTTCCATCATTAATTTGTTATTAGGCCACCTAACTGAAGTAGTTAGCAAAAAATTTACTTATATTTTCATGGGGGAGTCAGGCTTGCCAAACCCAAATAGAAAGGAAGATTTTTGTAAAGGCAGGTCCTTGGATCACATCATTAACATGCATGCTGAGAGGATGAAAAAGATTGAAGGTAACACTACAGCAGGATGTTTTTTCTACTGCAACTTTTTTTTTTTGTACTTTAGGTACCACATAACCTCTCTAAAAATCTGAAATTGAAAATATTTACTCAATACTGACTGCATTCCAGTGTCAGCGCTCTTCATTGATTAACATAGACACTGATATTGAAAATACTATGTATCCTGTGTGTTATCCATGACCATTATAAGAGAAATTTCCATGAAAAAAATGTTTAAAGCACATTTTACAATAGCTTAAATAAGTCAGTTCTATAGTTCTTTTTCACAAGTTTTTTTTCTGTGCTGCAGCTAATATGACTTTCAGATCAATTTAAATATATTCCCAACTTTGTCACATTGAATAGTGCTACTCCATACAGAATATATAAAAATATAAACCATTCTTCAGATCTCAAAGGGGAGCCAGTTCACAGTCTGAGGGCAAGAATGTTGGCACAACCTTTGTGAACACCTGGATGACACAAAACACAGAGATGGCTGAAATACCTGAAATTTGTCTGCTTTTGGGAAGGAATCCTGTCTGTGCTCTTTCTGTCTCTGCATAAAAGGAGCCTCATTTCTGAGCCTGCAGCCTCACTCCTGCTCCTGTGCCGGTGTCAGTGCTGGCAGCTGATGAGATGTTTGACTCCAGCTCTGACATCAGGGTGATAGACAAGGCTGCCATGCTGACAAAGACTTGATCACAGTCCTACATTCCTTGTACAAAAGAAGGGGGGTTTTTTTCCTTTCTTTCTGCCTTTCTTTTTCTTTTTTTTTTTTTTTAATAGAACACAAAGTATGAAGGCTCATCTAAGTAGGAAAGATTCATCAAAATCTCTAATTAAATACATGACAGCTGGTGAATTAGAGCATTCTGTCTTAGCGCTGCCATCCTATAATACTTCATAATCCTGAGAGTCCAAAGTATGAATTAATTATGCTTATAAGTATCCTGATAACCAACTAAAGGGGAAAAATAATCAAAAGCCACCCTGAAAGGTCTCTGAGAATGTAGGCAGTGCTGCTAATCATGAGTGACTACAACCAAATTATTCCCAGATTACCAGGCTTTGGAGAGGCTTTGAGAAAGAAAATGCTGGTGTTACAAGACTATCTGGCAAAAGAAAGTGCTTGTTTTTAAAACAATGTGTTAAAAAAGCACTTTTAGAAGTGTTGTGGTTTGACCCCAGCCAGCAGCTAAAGCAGCACGTGGCTGCTCACCTGCTCTATCCCCAGTGGGATGCGGGAGAAGTCAGAAGGATTAAAGTGAAAAAATAGGAGAAAATCAATGGATTTAGATAAAAACAATTCAATAGGTAAAGCAAAAGCTGGAAAGTAAAGCTAGGAATTCATTCCCCATTCCCCTGGGCAGGCAGGTTCAGCCAGCCCAAGGCAGCTGAGTTCCATCCCAGTGACTTGAGAAGACAAAAGTGTGTCAGCCCCGCTCAGCAGTGACCAGAACAGCCCTGAAAACAGGCGGTTACCATCCCTGCTTCCAGCACAAACATTTGCTCACCAGCTACTGGGAGCAAACCCATGCTCTCCCAGCCAAAACCAGCACAAAACGCCATGTGTTAAATACCAGCCCCTAACAGCTGGCTGAGTCCTCAGCCTTGCAAGGATAAACAGGATTTAAAAAACCCCCCTAAAGTCACAGTTTCAGATTAGTCCTGTTGTCTTCAAAAAATAGAAGTTTAGAGACAAATCTGTGCAGGTGTTCACGTGTTGTGAGTTTGTTTAGGTTTACTGGTGAAGAGGTTTTGGTTGTTTGTTGCTCCTTTAGGGGAAAAGAAGAAGAATTAAAGCAGGAATTTTCGTGCACTTTGGAATACTCTTAAACTGGAATACTCTGGGTTTAGGGCATGTAATTTTTTAACATTGATAGCCAAAGATTAAATGGTCCACAAAAACATTCACTTTAAAATTGCTCCACCCATAATCCAGATCTGAAACTGATACTGCTAAGGAAAAACTTTTAAACAGCCCTAGATGTTTGTATTCAGCTTCTCTTTTTTTTTTTTTTTTTTCCTATCACAACGTAAGGGTTTTTTTCCCTTAGGGTTTTCTAACTTAAATTTTTTTCATTAAATTTTTTCTCAATAAAATCTACAAAATATGAAACATGTATCATTATATTTCTCTTCCTGTATATTTTGAACAAAATTGGACCTGTATGACAGACCTTACAGAGGCCTCTTCCTGCCTTTTTATTCACTGGTTTTATTGGTTATTCAAGGGCCATTTAATTACATTGAAAACACACTTGGGTTTTTGGATGCCTCAAAACACACGTGCAGTGAATTCTTTCTGTGTGAGGGTTCTTCCTCGTTGTGCTCAGCAGATGGTCAGGTGTCAGTGTCACAACTTGGGATGTGAGGCGATGACTAATTTCAGGCAAGCTTGGCCTGAAATCCCTGAGTTCACATATTCCTGAGTCAAGAACACTTCTTTGGAAATATGTTATGGCCGTCTTTTGAAGTTGTTGTGCTTCAATCCGCTAAAATTGCTATTTATTTCTCACAGTTGTTAACTGACTTCATTCATGAAGTGAAGCCTGGTTGCTGTTATTAGAAGCCAGAGTAAAACTACAGTTCCAGCAATTCAGGTATTGGGTCCTTTTTGACCTAGTTTGTAGATGAATTCTGTATGGAACAGGAGAGGGGGGAAATGCCAAATATTTCTCATGATTAAGAGGACTTTAAGGGAACCAACAGATTTATTGGATTCTCTTTGTAAGAGGTCCGGTGTTACTGAGGAAGTAGCCCATTCAGTGGCATGCTTGGATGGAGAGGAGCCACTGTGTAGATTTTAAGTAAACAGATTTCTCTCTTGGAGGGTTCAGCTATTTTCCCTAATCCATCTGCTGGCCTGCCATTTTGATGTAAGAAATGGTGGAAAAGACTGCTGATCCTGGATCAGCTACACAAGAATGACTTCCACCAAATGAGACGCTTTCATCATTCTGGTGGGCTGAAGAATCACTTGTCACAATCCTGAGAAATGCTTGTCATAGAGGCAGAGAATTACTCAGGCTGGGAGGAGCTGCGGGAAGCTCCTCGTCCGGCTTCCAGGCGCCTCAGCCCAGCAGGCAGGCACTGTGGTCAGGTGTGATTTATCTCCGCAAGCCCACGACAAGTGGCGCTGGTTCTGCCTTTGCTGCCACCCTCCCCGCAGGCCTGAGCAATGAGCCCATCCATCTCCCTCCCTGGCAGCCTGTCTGCCTCCTCCAGCCTCATCCTGCCTGCTCGGAGACCTCTCACATCCTCCCCGGTGGGCCTGGGCTCCTGCTGCGGCTCTGCCAGCACAGCCCTGCAGGGTTTGTCCCCAGAGAGCTGCTCTGAGCTCCTGCGCCCTTTGGGAATGCTTGGGATCTTTTTTTTTAAGCAAATGGGGTTTTTTTTGCCTAAATATGGCTCGTAATTTCCATGATTCTTGTCTCCGCCTGGCTGCAAGGCTCCTCATCTGGGCTGTGTGTTCCAAACAGTGGGAAACTGGAAAGGTTGTGCTGGCCCGGCACAGAACAGTTGTGCCTGTGAGAGATGGGCACGGGCTGCCCTCCCTAAGGCACCAAATCAGCCCAGCCAGACACGTGTCAGCCTGAGCTGAGCCAACCCTTCCACCACCTGAACCCTGAGCTGTGTCTGGGTGCCTCGTGCCGCCGCAGTTCTCTGCCACTGCAAGCACCACAGCGGGGAAAAAACCAAACCGTGCACATGGAAATGCCTCTGAACTTCACGTGGGATGAGCTGGAATGCAAACAAACGCACACCTGTCAGAAATTCTCCTGGGCAACTTGAAATTTGCTGTTCGGTTTGGTTGCCAGTGCAGGTGCCAGCAGATGGCACTCAGGAATCTGGAATGTTGTTTCTGTGGGGCTTTCTGTGACCGAGGCAGCTCCGCAGTGCTGGGACCTGCCCCTTCCTCACTCCAGGGCTTTTGTGGCTCCAGAGGGGCACGAACTCTCAGTGGGGACAACTGGTGACTGACGTGTGGCACGATGTGGTTCATCCTTGGCTGGGAAAACGCCGAGACCTGGCTTGAACGTTCTGAACTCGTTGCTGTAAAGAGAGCTGGAATGTTGTTTGTATACTAAAATACTGTGTTGGTTTATTGTTGTTTGTATGTAGGTTGAGTAATGCTGTCCAGTGGCATAGATTGCATCATTTAATCAGTTTTCAGTTTTGATTACAGCTACCAGCAGGAGACTCAGAGTTGCCAACTGTAATTAAATTGTAAAAAAACCCCAAACCAAACCAAAGAACAGAAGCAAAAAACAGTTCAGAGATAATTAAAGCTGAGAAACGTTTATTTTCCTGTGAACTTTTGTACTGCTGTGTGAGGAAAGCTGAATATTTTCTGTCTTCAAGCATCCCCTGCCTTGGGTTGTTTGGATCTGGGGTTAGATCATCATTTCCATCTTAATGCAGAGCTTTGCCAATGACTAATGCCACTAACACTAGATTAATCTGCATGAATTCTTTTCAGTTCTTTATTCTGATGCTGGTCCTGTTGCAAGCAAAGGTAAAAGTCTGCAGTGTCCTCTTTCCAGGTGCCATTGGAGTTTTCTCTCACATCGGAAGCAAAAAGATAATGCCACTGCCTTGTACAAGGAGTGGATTGACCTCCCTGGCTCCTGGTGCCTTGTGTTTGGGTTTATCATCTTTGGAAGGTGATCTGCAATGAAAAGATAAGGGCTGACCCTGTGTCTCAGGTAAAGGTTGGACATTTATAAATGTACAAAACCCCACTGGAAGGCTGTGTCAGAGCCTTGGTCTTTCAGCGAACACAAACCTTTTATTAGGAATCCGGAGTTTATTCTTGGGCTATTTATATGGTTCTGCACAATCTTGTTTAGTTTAAATAGCTTTGCCTCTTCTCTGGGCTGCACTTTTCTTCAGTATTTTTCAGGTTTGTCTTAATAGACAGGGTCCCTCAGTGTTCTTGTTGCTAAACTCATTTGTGATCTCGCAAGGAAGACCTGATGATTACAGATGATAACGATACTATTCCCAGCCCCTCTTTTTTAATGTTTTCACTTAGAAATAACACAACCCCCTCAGTAATAACATGAATTTTCAATCCCTTGATGAGGATCCTGTTTCTTCAGCCCTATGCTCCATAAATCTGGAGAAAAATCCACTGGTGGGGGGAAACTTCTCTTGTGCCCTTCTCCACCTGATGGACTTGCCTTTTTCCATGTTGGGTCTAAAGATGAAAAAAGTCTTTAAAGTTATTCCCATGCTCAGATGAACTCCTGATCTGCAGTCTTAGTCAGGAAGTACCTGCACATTTAAGGCTTTCCACCAGCAGTAAAATAATTTATTTGTACCAAACCCACATGAAGCAAAACTGGGAGGCCTGGGCAGGCTAAACTTGGGGATCTGAACCATTTTGGGTTGCCTCACTACAGAGAAATGAATAGACTGATGTTTTTTTAATGTAGATGATGATTTGCTTGAAATATTCTGAACTGTCAGCTTGGCAGGATCTTCATACACTTTTGTTAGCTAATCAAAGACAGATTGCAGGCAGGAGCCATATCTAAATTTATTAAGAAAATTAATAGACCATTTAAATTTTACTAGAATTAGGCTAAGATACAATAAGCACTTGCACCAGCAGATCCTCATTAGCAGCGCCATTGACCTGGTGCCTGGTGTGTAATGGGGAATTGACATCTAGATTTGGGGACAATGGTGCTGTTAATATGAGTTTGAATCATTAGGAGGGAACAAAAGACTAATTTTATACATGTGTCAGATTTTACTTTTCATATTAATTTCATTGTGTGAAATTATGGACCATTATGGACTGCCAAGTTATGGTTTCAAGGCTTTTTTTGGCCTAATCCAGGAGTTTTGCTTGCTCTCTATTCTGTTAATCTCTATATACTCCGGCTGTGAGGGGAGCTTTATGTATTAATTTATTCACGTAATATTTTTTGGAAAGTGATCAACTTGCTGGGTGTTGAGGCCCTAATTCTGCATTTTCCTGAGTGTATCAGTCTGTCTGGGTTAGTTTACCATGAAAACAGATCCTTGCAAAGTTTCAGCAGATTTAAGTTGGGTTTTAGCACGCTGAAGCCTTCATGATCATCTGTCTCTGCCTTATGCTGGTATTTTTAAATCTTATGAAAATTACCTCCTTTTTCTTTATTAGGAAATATTATTATATTTCTTTATTTTCTTTATTAATATTAATTTATATTTCTTTATTTATTTTTCAAACCTCCATAAAGTTTCTGGTTGGGTAGGGTACTTCCTTGAGGTGAGTCTTCACTTTCCAAGAAGCTGCCTCAGCAAGCCTTAGTAAGAATAAGTGTGTGCAGTGGGAATTGTTTCCCCCAAGAGAACTGTTCAGCACTTTAAAGAAGATTATATAATTGAAGCCAAATTATTTTTAAACTATTTTTTTTTCCATTTTGAAATTGTAACCGTGATCAACACTGAATTCTGTGTATAAAGTTCTGAACACTGACAAACAAGATGGCCTGGATTTAAAAAGTTGATTGTGTCATTCACATGTGCAGGTAATTTATGAATTGTGCTTTATAAATAACTATAGGCATGGCATTGGTGATTTGTTCTATGGTCTGGGGACAAGAATGAGGATTGATAGTGTTCTCAGTACAGCTTGTGCTTTTAGCTGCACATGGCCAAACATGCATTTAAAAATATTCCTCTGTCCTTTTAGATGATGTTACATCTAAGAGGTATTGCAAAGAAGCTGTTCAGCTCTGAGAAGCTCCTGTGCCTGTTGCCCAAATACATCTAATTTCCAGCACGTCAGCACCAGCCTCAGCCCCATTCACAAGTGGAGTGTTTTGTGATGCAGGCAGCAACCAAAGCCTTTTGGCCTGGGAACGGGAGCCACTCGAGCAGCAGCCCTCTGCTGCCGTGTGCCCTCAGCTCCTCGCGCTGCTGGCTCTGCTCAGGGGCTCTCTGCTCCCTGGGGAGCTGGGAATAGGTGAGAATTCCATGAGGTGTGTGGATTTGAGGTGGTTCCTGCGCCTGGCAGTGCTGTGGCAGCAGTGGTGAGGAAGGAGGTGGGTCCTCACTGAGGCTGCTCGAGGGGTTGGTGTTCTTGGGTTGGGGGGCAGCTCTGCCTTCCCCTGCATCTCCCCGGTGCTCAGCTCTCCGTGGTCCGAAGTGCAAGCCATGCAGCTGAACCATTTTGGGCTTGGGCCATCTGGCTTTGATCTCCCTTCATTTCTTTGTGGAATCAGAAGAGTTTGGTGCCCTGGCAGGAGCTGGAGGCCGACAGGAAGCGATACGATTGACCCTGCTGCCAACAGCTCAGGGCACGCATTTCAAAGCAAGGCAGTGTTTATCTGCCAGCTCTGGTACGATATTTAGAGTTCTACCAAAGTGGCAGAGCAAAACTTGGGTAAGTGAATGTCACTCTTCTCCCTGGTCTGCAGCTTTCAATGTTTCTTATCTTCTCTCTTGCTGCTCTGCAAACACAGCCCTTATCCTCTATTCCCTTCACACTCTCCCATCCATTCACACATTCTGCACTCCTGGCTGCCAGTTGTGTGCCCAACTGCTCAGCACAGCCAGCTCTGTCCCTCAGGCAGGAGCTTTTCTAATAGTTCAGTCCCACCAGGCTAAGCCAGCCTGCAAGCCCTGCCACTGTTTGCCATCCTTTCATTCCAAAAAGGACTTCAATCCCTTCAGTCCCAGTAGGTAAAAGCAGATATTGAGTGAACTGAATCATTTTCCTTCTATTTCAGAACTATTAGAGATATTCCCACAGATGCTGATGGCTGCTTTACAATTCCTGGGATTATAAAGGAAAGGAGTGAATGTTGTTTGGTTTTATGTAAGTTTATCCTACTTATTCTGCATACCTCATTTTCTTTCCAGTGATGTTCAGGCCAATGAACAGTGATCCCAGACACTGACCCACCTTTACAGCAGGTGTGAAGCAGCAAGCCTTTGAAAGCTTCAGCTTCTCATCCTGAGCAGGAGCAATCATCCTCCTGTTTGTCCTTCCTATTGAACACTGAGGTAACTCATCTTCTGTTGCAGACAGAGCTGGCAGCTCAGGGATTTGCAATTCCAGTGATTATTCCACAACTTTTAAATTCTGCTACTTGTAGGGAAACCAAAGCTGGGCTAACCGTGGATGTATCATATGAAAATGTGCCCTTCCTATTTTGTTCCCCTTGGGTTTTGCTCATGGGAGAATCTTTGGAACTTGCTGAGGCAGAGATCTCTAATCTTACTGAGCAATCATGCTGGTGCTAGAAGGATGTTAATGATGTTTTACCACCTAAGAGGGTGATGAAAGGAGAGCATTTGAACACCTGAGCATGTATAATTTAAATGTAATAAAATCACAATATGAGTTCTAAGTAGAAAAATTAGCATCGCTAATTATTGCTTGCTGATTATTGCTGTAAGCTGTTCCTCAATCTTTTTTCTTTTTTTTTTTAATCCGTGCTGTTAGTGGATCCAGAAATCAGGATAGATACCTGACACCACATGTACTCAAATTTCTGGCTGTCACTACGTTCAGCTCTGTCTCTGTCAGTGATGTGAGGCACAGTTTGATTCGGGGTCCCTGAGAGGGAAAGGCTGGGCAGAGCTGGGAGTCCCGGAGCGCTCCTTGGAAAGGGAACCAGCCTGCTTCTGTTCATTAGTCTCTCATCAAAAGTGCAACAAGGAATGGACCAAACCATCTCAATTAGTGCAGATGGGGTGTGAGATGAGAATACTCACACATCATGTGCTACTCATGCACTGTTGAGAAAAAAAAAGTTATTTATAACGTAAGTACAACCCCCTCCTCTGCTGCTGCAGGATGGCCTCAAGGTTACTGAGCACATGTGTGACATAAATGCAGCAGAGCATCTTAATTAGATTCTTTCACCAGAACTCCTGACCTTCTGTGTAGCACATTAATGTATTTTACTAATTATAAATGCAATTAAAAAGTACTGAAATAAAATTAGGTGAATCTATCTAATTTACATTAAGCACTTTCAAATTATGCAGATTTTCAAAGTCTTTTTCTTTCTGTCTTTTTTTTTCTTTTTTGCCCCTTACAATTTGTGTTTCAGGAAAAAATTGTCTGCATTAAAACAGCTGGAAAACAACCTTGTAGCAAAACAAATTTCTTTTCTGGGATTATTCACAGTGTGTGAGTTAATTTTGCAGGCAGTAATATGCTTAGCTGTCGTTAGGGCAGTGACTCACACAATAGAACCCATATGTGCCCTGGCTGCAGCGCTGCCTCCTCTGCTGCCTGGGTGCTTCTCCAGTTTTTCCTCTTGGGGATTCAGGTTCAGAGGCTAACTAGGAAAAAATACTGATATAATGGTCAAAAATAGAGATTTATGAACAACGAAGGGACAACGAAACCCATGTGTAACACAGGGGAAACATCTGGTGTGCTCAGTCATTAAACCAGGCTGGCTGTTATCTCTGCTGCCTATACATTTCAGTAGTACTCTCATAGAGTTTTAGAGTTTTAGACATGAAAGTAGAAAAAATAACAACATTTCATTATTATTTTTGTCAAGTATCTAAATGGCAGCAGGCGCCAAGCAGCAAACAACACAATCCTTACCCTGGAGAGCTTCTGATCTAATTTTAGATGGGCTGCAGAAACAGAGGCAGCTCTAAGTACTGAACATAGATAGAAGCAAGCTTAAAGGAAGGAAATTTGTAGAGCTACCCAGGCATTTTAGTTCATGTTGCTTGTTCATAACCTCTTTCCATAGTAAAAGATTAATTTCTTATATGTGTGTATTTTAAAATGAAAATTCTCCAGTTTTTCACTTAAAAAAAGAAGTGAAAGTGTCTCTTTTTTTTTTTTTTTGTCCTGTTTTATCCCTTCCCTGAAGAAGTAATGGAAAAGAGTAGCAGAGAGCAGAGGAAGAAAAACTGAAATATGAAGAGATTAGGGTAAATGAACCAATTCAATGTTCATCTAATGCCAAATGCCATGCATAAGGACCGTACTATTTTCCTGCTATTTTTTTTCTCTTTTCTATGTGTTTATTGAGTTTTGAGTCTCTCCCAATCAAAGTAGAAAATCAAGAATAAAGCTTTGCTCATTGCGGGTGCTCATTTTTAGCCATCTGACTGGTGGTACCACAGGGAGCACCAGGGTGTGGGCTTGATATTTCTGAGCCTGAATATTAGCTTGCTAACCACTGCTAGCTCCTTTCCCAAGGGAAAGCTGCCAACAGTTTCTCTTTTCAAAACATCTCTCTCCGTGTCTCAGCACAGGCTCAGCAAACAATGTTCCCTTTGCCAGAACAACTGTCCCAGGGGTTGTTTCCTATTCCTGAACCAATGGAGAGCAGTGTCAGTGCCATGGAGCAATAACAGACCTTTTTACACAGCGTGTTCTAAAAGAAACTGTTGGGATTGTAAATAAAGCTTCTTTCTCTGCTGACAGCTCTATGGAGTTAATCTATTTTGTGTCCTACCGTGGCACTGGGGTGCTGCTTCCTCAGTGAGTGTCTGTCAGATCTACCAGAGACCAAGAACCGGAAGGGAGAGAGAGGCATGTGAACTAGTTCACTGGTAAAGTGAGAAGTGTAACAATTCATCCCCAAAGATCTTCCCGCTGGACAGATGTGGAGTTTCCTCCCACTTTTCTGGAAACAGCAGGCACTGTGCTGCAGAAACCAACCATGAGTTCCTGTGGCCTTTGCCTTGGAGCAGAGAGCCCCTTCTTGTCTCTTTCCCTGAGAGGAACATGGGGATTTCCAAGTGGAATTTTGGTCCCTAAAACTTTGACCTTCGCCCCTTGGCATAGCAGCCCATGTAGAGCATTCACTTTGTATCTCGCAGCTCTTTTGAGGTCAAGTAAATACTTCAGCTTGGAGAGCTGCACTATTTAAATACAGGTGTTTTCATTGATGTGTTATAAATTAAGGTTTCTGCACGGGTTAGTGGAAGGAGGAGTGGCTCCAACTTCAAATTATCCTCTGGAAGATGTGTCCTGTACACTGAGACAAGGGACATGTGGGGATGGGAGCTCTTGCCTCTCCCAGAAAAGATCTCGGGGAAAGATCATTTTGGGGGAAATTTTGGAGACATTTTGGGGAAGCAGCTGCTACTGTCCCAGAGCAGGGCCACTGCCAGACCTCGGCAGAGCATCGTTGCTCTGGCTGCTGAGAGCAAGCACTCCCCAGGAGCCAGGACATGTGCTGTGTGCAACAGCAGGGACTCCCTTGAGAGAAGGTGCCAGCAGATCCCAAATCCTGCTCGGTTCAGATCCACCTTTAGGCTGGAAGTGCCTCTTGGAATCAGCCACTTCCCTCAGCAGCAGCCCGTACCAGGGGCAGGAGGAGCAATGCGCACCCCATGCTGCTGTAATGCAGGGATTACCTACAGAAATGTTCACTGGTACCACTTTTCTGTTTGAAACATTAGCACAGGACAGGCTTTGGTGTCCTTTTGGCACAAGTTTATAAATGGGAGCAGGAATTGCTGGGTGTTTTTGTGAGTTCAATGTTTAGGAAATGTTCAGATAAGGACCTGGAATATCTGAAATATTTTGCTTTCAGCTTTCTCCTTCGCCAACCCCAAATATATGTAGTGACACATCACAGTTAAAAACCAAAAACTTTGGAAATTTAGGTATTTCCATAAAAAATACATATTGTTGTACAATCCAAATTCAAGTGAAAGCTTTTCTCATATTTGAACCATGCTGGAGTCTGCCGTCAGATGTGGTTGTTTGGTACAAGCAATCCAACAATGAATTATCAATAAAGTTTGTGTGGTTCCTAATTTATTTTTTAAACTTTAACATTGGATTGTGCATAGTTCAGAGCATGGTCATTTTAAATGTGACGTTTGCTAAGGGTGAGATTTGATTGTTCCATCAAGAGTGAATGCAGGGTAGAACCCCAGACTGGCACAGCTTGGTAGGAGCCCCCAGTTGCCCTCCATGGCCAAGCTGTGGTGGTGTCTGCCAGCACCTCTGATTAGGGAATTAAATCCTGCCAAGTGCTGTGTTTGACTACTGGTGTGCTCTGCTGGCATGAGATGGATTTAGGCACTGGGTTCAGTCCTCTGCTGAACAGAAATCTCTTTAACTGTGAAATTCTTCATGGGGAAAGAGATTAATCACATTTTAATATTAGGGGAAGGAAAGGTTAAACTATTTGTTTGAGTGTGTGGCTGAAAAACTATAGTAAGAATAGGATATTTAAAACTGCCCTCTTTTAATTATGTTTTCCTTAGATGTAATTATTCTTGTTCTTCTTTTTTGTTGAACTTTATCATAGGGCCTTGTCCAAAAATTGGTTAGGGTTTTTCTTCAAGCCATGGGGATGTTTGCAAAAGAGTATTTGTTAGATGGGAGTTTGTAAGGCTTTGAAAGCCTACTTTTCTTCTGGGAATATGGGTCACTATGCAAGTAGGATGGACAGGAGCTGTGTGCGCCAAATTACATTGACAAAGAGCTGAGAACAAAAAAAAGATGAGACTTAAATAACCTACCTGAAGTATTTAAAAGCCAATTATCTGTTTGCTATTTGAAATGTCCTGTGCGAAAACTTTTAAGGCACCAAACAACGAGCTGGACTTTGCAGGCTCTGCAGTGAATTATGACAGGCAAAGTGCTCTGGGTAACAACTCACCAGCCTGGATAATAGAGTCTTTCACTGAGAGCACGAGCATGCTGCCTGAGACACCGGGGTTATCCTTCTGGGGGCTCAAAAAGAGATGTCTGGTCCTTAACGCTGCTTGCTGCGTGGCTGGGGGAGCTGGATGGGTGAGTGTGAGTGTGAGCTGTGCACTGACAGGAGCTGGACGGGGTGAGTGTGAGTGTGAACTGGATGGGGTGAGTGTGAGCTGTGCAGTGACAGGAGCTGCATGGTGTGAGTGTGAACTGGATGGGGTGAGTGTGAGCTGTGCACTGACAGGAGCTGGACGAGGTGAGTGTGAGAGTGNTGGTGTGAGTGTGAGCTGTGCAGTGTGAACTGGATGGGGTGAGTGTGAGCTGTGCAGTGACAGGAGCTGGATGGTGTGAGTGTGAGTGTGAACTGGACGGGGTGAGTGTGAGCTGTGCACTGACAGGAGCTGGATGAGGTGAGTGTGAGAGTGAGTGGGAGAGTGAGTGTGAGCTGTGCAGTGGGAGCTGCACTGGGGCCTGGCTGACTCCAGGGAGGTTCTGGACCCCGGGGATCTGGCAGCAAATTGACACAACTCGATTCATTTCAATTAAATCCCACCAATTTGCACACACTGAAGACACGGCCCATTATGTCCTCCTGCCTGCACTGGCAAGGAATCCAAGTGTGTGATTAAGAATATAAGAATGCTCATTACAGTTAATACCTTGTGCTTAAAGCCATGAGCTTCAAGTTAAGCAGGTATTTAAGTGCCTGGTGGGATCAGCAGCAGAGGCAGAGCTGCCTGGTGCCCACCCAGGTGCCCTAACATCAGGGCTGGGAATGGCACCTGCATTTCTTGGGAGCACTTTCCTCTTGGTCAGCATGTGGTCAGCTGCATTGACCATGGCTTATACTATTTTCTTCTGCCTCAAACTTGTTTCATGGGTGTAAGGATAAGGAGAGAAGTATCGAATCGTTTCCTTAATGACAGCCTTTCTTACTGAATATGGCTTGTTTTGATCCAAAGCAGAAATCTGAAATTCTCTTCCAAACCTTGCCTTGGAGTCTCAGTAAGACCTTTCACAGGTGATATCATCTTTTAGCTCACATAATCCCATGAGTATAATGTTTATGGATTTTTTTTAAGAAAGACAGAACTAACATTTTAATTTTTGTCACTGCATATGCCAGAATATATGGTTCAGTGAGTCCCAGGATACATTTTTCCTCTCCCTGTGTGCTTTTAAAAGCAGAGCCCAGCTTGCAGAGATCTGTGTGTCAGGCAGAGCACATCCCAGGACTCACAGAAATCCACGTGTTCCGGTGAGGATGGACTTGGCTCACCTGAACTCCTTTTACCTGCAGTGCTCCTGCTGGGAGAAGCCAAACCAACTCATCTGGTGTGTCCTTAGGAGCTGCAGTCAACAACCTTGTGACAAACCCAACATCTGCAGGGTCTGGTGGGCTGTGGGGCTCGTGCACCTTCCACTGGCGTTTGCAAACAGTAAAAAAGACCAAGAACTCACCTCTCCAAATGTGGAATTTTACAAAGAGTTAATCTTGCACATTATTTTCACATTATCTCTCATCAGTTATACCTCGCTGCATTCCCTGTCTCCTGCCTTTACAAGCCCAGCTCAGGTTAAAGAGAAGGTGTTTGTCTTCAGGAAAACATTAAAAAAAAAAATCTCCAGCTCTTCCTTGCTCACTAATCCAAGCGGAATTCACCCTCTCATTTCTGTGACAGCCTCACTTTGCCAGACACAGGCACTTAGCAGGTGTTTTCATCACGACATTAATAATAAGAATTGACACGTGCTAAATGAGGAATCCCTTGTTGTGCCTGGTAGCACTGATGGATATTTGGGGAAATTGACAGCTCCTGAAAAATGTTTTTGCCATTACCAGCGCTTCTCTGACAGATTTTTAATGGCTCTCGCAGAACCCTCACTAACTTGAACACTCTTGCAGATGAAGTGGAAAGTGGTGAAATGTGCTGCTTTAACACTTTTATAAGTTAGTGAAACATGGAACACTTTGAGATATACTTCTAAATCATGAATTTTTTATTTTTTTTTTTCCCCTGAAAAGATTTTTTCCTCTCTCAGTCCTCAGAGATGGGAACGGATTAGCTGAGGGGACAAGCATTTGTTATGGTACACCAGGACCCAGCTATATAACCCCCATTAACCTTAATGGGAGCCACAAAGCTCATCCTCCTCATTTAGATGGAAATATCGCCCTGCTCATGGGGGATCAATTGCACTCTGGGTTACCTGGTTTCAGTGCCTCATTCAATATGGGACTCCGTGCCATGACCCTGTGAGGCTTGGGCTAAAGGAAAGGGAGGACATAAAACAGGACTGGGAGAAGAGGGATCAAATAAAACTGTAAGAAAACCAAACCAAAACCAAAACAAAAACAAAACCGCGGGGAGAGAAAACATTCTAAAGGTTGTAATGCAATTCATGTTAGAAGTTCCAGTGACATTAATTGCAATTAAATCACCAGCACCCTTTGCAGTTCAGTGTGATACTGCAGAAAATCAATACAAAGATAACAGTGCAGCGTGTGCAGGTGCTTCTGAGAATTCTCACATTGAAAATGATTTTACAGGAAGAATGTGTTAACTTTTCTTTTTTGAACTTCCCTGTAAAGAACAGAGCAAGATAATGAAGATAGTGATCTTTGAATGTTCTCATTTTTGGCTCCTCCCTCCAAGTTAATCATTGCATCCATAAACCTGAGCTACTCAGGGTGGTGTTATCAGGAAAGCCTAAGTGGAAGAGATGCTCATCTCTTTTTGAAAGTCAATTAAGCTTATGTGCCTAAATCCAGTGTTTATGTTTGAATCCCTGTTGATGGCTTTATTGAAAAAGATCTCCAGTTGCCTTTTTAAGTGATAGGAGGATTATGACTAAGTATAGCAAAAGCTCAGTTCTATGCTGACATCTCTTATCTCTCACTGATGAAAAGAACATGCATCCTGTGCCTCAGAAGAATTCTATAATTAAGGAAGGGGACCAGAGAGGACCTGGCAAAGCTGTGAAAGGAATGAGTTTATGGGGGGAAAATTGTTCAAGTTTTTATTCATGATTTGAGGCTGCCCAGCACAGATAACAAAAGACATGGAGGCGAAACTTTAAATAAATATTGTGCTGCCATGGCTGTGATTTCCAATATGCAATCTGCTTCATTAATGCTAAAATAAGACCCCCTGCCCTCAGGTGGAATACAGTAATCTCAAAGCTAACACAGGACAAGCCGTACTGGCTTCCAAACACTTCTCACAGCTGGAAAATTACAACAGACCTACAGACAGAATTCAGGAAAACTGTTTCCAATTGTTTATTTTTCAAGGCTGGGAATAATCATTTTTTTCAGATAATCATGACTCTCTCATCATAAGACTTGGCAATTCTAAGCATGCAGCAGCACCACTCAGGAGACAATTTTGTCTACTGCTTCACCAAATTATTCCTACTGTTTCCAGCACTAGAGCATTGTATGCATGGATAAGAATAGAGTTGCCCTAATCTCTAAATTAAGGGTAACAAAAAAACTTAAAAAAACCCAAGCGAAAACAAAAGAAAAAACCCGACCCCTGCTCAACCAACCAAACAAAATCCACAAAAAACCCAATAAACAAACCCAAACAAAGAAACAAACAGAAGTAAACAACACTCCCCCAAAAAACAATCAGAACCCACTTCCCAAAACTTTTGATGTTGGTTTTTGGTATTGGGCATTTTTTAGGTTTCTTAGATGCCAAATATCATGATGCATGGCTCTATCTAGGCTCATTTTTCAATTGTGAGTACCTAATATGTAAGAAAGTGAGTTGTCAGTTTGGCCAGACATGGACCAGCACTAATTTCTCAAATCCTGAGGCTGAGATTTCATGAAAGGGTGACTCTTCCTCAGCAGATGAGTGCAGAGGGCCTCCAGGAGGGTCTTTGTGACACTGTACAGCAGCCACGAACCTCTGCACTTTGTCCTAGGTTACACTGTAAGATATGCCCAGGGTTTGTATTCTATCACCATCTCCATGAGCTGTTGAAACCAGCTGGGGCAGTGTTTCCCTTGTCCCCACCCTCCGGACTATCTTCTGTTCATGGGCCCATTCATGCTCTGCTGTATGACTCATGGGTAACTCCCTCAGGAATTATCGCTGGTTAATGGGCAATCAAGGACCCACTGCATGAGTCATAAAATTACATCATTCCATTGTGGGATGCTCCACCCATGGGGAGGAGCCAAGCATTCCCACCTGGATATAACCTGGGATAGCACAGGGGGCCCTTAACCCACTGGATTCCCAGTGGACAGGAGCTACCGGACCTTTCTATGGGATCACTGCTTCAATGAGATCACTTCATCCAGACCGCTACCGCTGCCCTAACAGGTGTATTATTGAATTTATTTGATTTTACTTTTTCCCCCCCCCCCATTAAATTGTATTTCTGACTTGGAGTCTCTCACTGGTTTTGCTCTCAAACCAGCACACACTGAAACCTCCAGTTCTGCATTCCAACAAGGAAGCTTTAATTGGACTTGAGTCCCGTAGGTTACGGTGGCACTTCACAGCCCTTTGTGCTGAGATTGTCTTGTTTTCTGAGCAGTTTCCAAGGTGCTGGGAGTGTGCACACCCCATTCCAGTTATCCCATCTCTCCCTCCTTTCAGCAGAGCTCAAAGCGTGTGAAGGGTCTCAACACCAATCCAGTTTATCAAGCTGCCACTCAGGGCAGTGCTGGGATGGTTTCTCCAGGATCAGTTCCTCCTCACAGACATGGAAACAGCTCTCTGGCTGCCCCTGGCTGCAAACAAACCTTTAGTGATGCCGGGCAGAAGGCGACCAGCCTGCAGCTCCACTGCTGGGGTCACACATCTCATTGACAGCAAAGCCTCAGCCCAGGCTCCTCAGAAACCCCGAGTGCACAGGTCAGGAGCCAGAGGCTGCAGGAGGAATTCAGGCTGGAGACAGCCAGGCAAACATCTTCTCCCTGATCAGACTGCAGAGAGAGCGTCATCGGCGCTGTGCAGCTGGGTCACTGGTGCAGGCACCACTGCAGGGCCCAAATGATCACAGAGATCTTTCCAGGATTTGGGCTTTTCCCCTTCACAGTAGCTGGGTCTTTTCTATGAGCTCTTCAGGCTGGTTGTTCTATTTTAAAACTGCACTAGAAGTGCCAATTGCTGGTGTGTAATCACATCTGAATGCCTAAATTTCCACTTCAGCCGTGGTATCTTGGGATCCTCTTTGTAAGTGGTGATTTTAGTTCTAATAAATCCTCCTGGGGATGGTCACTGGGATTTTATTTTACTGAGAAATGGAATATAGAGATATGTGAAGAAAGGCATTTTCAGATACTTTTAGTTCCCCTTTGGAATGTTCTCCAGTGCTCTGTTTACTGTGGCTGATTTGTGCTTTTCCTCCAGTTATAAATAACTGCTAAAGACTGATGTGTTTACTTTGTTTAACCATGGCCATGATGGGTCGAGGACACATTAAATCATCCTCAGGTTCTTATTTGCAGCCAATTCTGAAATAACCAGAGTAGTGACATAAAATTACTTCATACTGCAGAGATTTTTATATTGGCTTAAGCCTCTGGAAGTCTCCAGTGTTTTACACAACACACTTTAATGGTGAAACAGTGACAACAAAGATGGAAGTCCATGTGGAATAGTCTAACAACCAACTCAAGGTTTGTTTAAGTTGCAAAGGTATGAAAAGGGATATTATTTTCTTCTTGATGAGTTTACAGATCTTGATGTCATATATTCAAAGTTTTTCCATATTTTAGAAAAAGTGATGAATGAAGGTACACTCTTATTCTGATGAGATTAAAAGGGAGAGGTGTTCTTTCATGGCAATTCGTACAAATATATCCTCTGTGTGTGCACATTTGTGCTTCTGCTCTGAAAACACCGTCTACAGGTACCTCTGTTACTTCAATAGTTTGATCTGTTTTTTGTTTGGAGTTACCTGCAAGCAAACTTCTTTGTTCATAATAGTGTGTTCTCATCAAAAAGGAGAGTGATTATGAATGTCAAACTTGTGCTATTATATGTGGTACACACAAAATTAATGTATCTCCTTTCCACTGTCAGTTGTACATCAGCCCAGGATCTGCAACATCTCCTTCTGCTAATATAAAACAAAGATTGTATCACTAGTTTATTGTCTGTAATTAGCAAGGCCTTAACGACATGTGTCCGGGAATTACATCTCAATTTGTTTGTATTAGAAAATAAATGGCACTCAGTTGCGTTCCAGTGTCGCTGTTGGACACACAAACACACACACACACACACTCACTTTGGTGAGAAGGCATGAACAGATTTTTGTTTATTACAAAATCTGACTCCACTTTTATAGTATTTCTACAAAGGCCAGGGACTGGGGGAGAAGGATGACACCTCTCCCCATCCCATTGGTCAAGACAACTGTCCGTCAGCTGTCCATAGCTCTAAGAAGAAAATATGTAAACTAACTTGAACTAACAAAAACATTGCTTCTATTTATAACACCCGTGTGTGAGAAAAAACCTAAGAACTATGAACTGTGAGACACAAGAAGGCTGAAAAATCAGGGCGACATTCCAGGACTGGTGGGTGCTCACTCTGAAGGTATTTACAGGAATCAGCCTCTAAACCTCACTTCAGATCTTTCTCAGATGTCTGAGAAAGAAGATAGGCTTTCTCCTGAGGGTTAAAAAGTCTGACTTCAATGACATCCTGCTTGAGAATGAGCTGCAGAGTTTGGGACCATTTCTGGAACACCACCAGGTAACAGCGCAGTATTGAAGTCAAACAGTGTGTAGGACGGGAATCTTCCCTGGAGGAATGAGGCAGTGCAGGGGCTGGAGAGTCATCACACAAACGTCTGGAAAGACGAGTGGTGCTATCTTGAAAATCTTTTTGTTTGCATATAATTCATTGAAATTATCATTCTCACAGTGGTTTCAATCTGTTTTAAGGGAACTAATTAAAATTATACAGATCCTATTTATTAATGGCAACGGGAACAGGAGATAGTGCAGCTGAAACTATCAGAAGTCAGCCAAAAGAAAATTAAGGCTATGGGCAGAGGGTGGACTGAAAACAAACCCATTTTTTGGAAGGATTCTAAAGGCACCTGAGACTCTACCCACTCACTTCCTTATAAAGGTAGATAATGGTGTTATATTTCCTCTGAGCTGCTGTAAATTTTGCTACCCTGCACTTGGAGAAAATAGAAACAAATATTCAAGTTCTTCCTGAGCATAGTTTCCTGGTTTCCCTTCTCAGACACAAACATATCCCGTACCCATAAAACTACATAGCTGAAACTCAATTTTTTTTCCATAAAACTGCATTTTATAATGCTCTGGCACAGATGTTTTGGATCCTGTAAATTCCCTTGACTCACCTATTATGCTTCGCCTTTGGTTTTGAAGGTGATTCAGAAAAAACCCATGGTCTTTATTTCTCTGTGAGATGGAATTTCAGTTCATCCTCTTTTACCAAAATTATCCATAAACTGCTACAGATCTATGTAAAAAAGGTGTAAATTACAGCTGTTTAGAGGATGGGTATGGGGCATTTCACATGGAGTCTGAAAACTCTTTGCATAATATTTTGAAATGCGGTTTGGTGAGATAAGGCACTTTGTTTGTTATGAATAAACCAGTCTGAGGAATGTGAGACAGGCAAGAGCTGTCTGTGCAAAATGGCCAGTGCAAAGGACAGGGATTCTGATACTTAGGGAAACTATCTGGGCTTGATCCCAGAACTATCTGGGTTTTTTCTCTCCATGCTATCAGTGTTTAGTGCAAAGAAGAGCAAGAGACAGGATGAAAATTCCACAAGTGCAAATTATTACTTTGGAACAAAGTATAGCTGTAAAAGTCTGAGTAAAACTAAAAATTGTTCAGAAAATTTTAAGTAGGTGGTGCCTTTAGGTAATAGAAGCTTAAGGTTCTAGATCTGAGAGCAATTTATCTTCAGACAGAAATGAGTTCAGAAACAGTCAGTATTCACAAACCCTTCAGATCCATTAGAACATTTCATCTGACACCTTGTCAGAAACTGATTACTTTTAATGCTGTTCATAGTAACACATTTTATAGGCAAATACTTCAGAGACGTAAGGAAAATCTTAAAAGAAAGCAGAACTGACTGGGCAGCGCTCAAATTTGGATGGTCTGTTGTTAAGCAAGGTTACTCCTGATATTTGTCCTTCACCTTTAATTCTCAGAGGTTTTCCTCTAGAGAACCTTGCCATCCCTCTCTGTGTTCCTGGGAGGATGAATGTCTGTCTCAGTTGCTGCTTCTGCAGTTTACAAATAAACGAGTCTCAAGCTGACTGAATTTGGAATATTTCAATGTATTATCCCCTAGCAGAAACCCTTTCCACGACTGGTTATAATGTTTACTTCTGCCTCTGGGTTGTAAAGGTGGGCAAATTGGGTGAACATGAGTGGGAGGTGGAGAAGAATCCGCTGTTTATTGGCAGCCGTTCATAAACTCCCAATAATATTGTTTCATGAGGCTCAGGATGAGATCAGGGTGAGAGGCGGGATTTTTCCAGTTTGCCTTCTCCACAGTTCCATGGATATCTAAAGAGGAACTCATTTTCTTTCAAATAGCCATGATTCCCATTCTGTGCTTGCATGCCCTTCAGGGAGAGGACAACTACAAAGCTAAAGAAAGAGCTCAGCTTTTACAGACTCTGGTGTCAGGAGGACAGGCACAGGCAGTTCATGTTGTATTAATAATAATGAGGGTGAGGAGAGGCAGCCTGAATCTAACAACAACACACAGAAATTTTGCAAATGTAACATTGTGAAGATTTACAATTGCACCAGACATAATTCAATATGAATTCTTTATACCCAGAGTGAGTTAGAGCGTAAAGTGTTTGTCTTGCTGAAAGTCTCAAAGCTTTGTGTAATGATTCTTCAGGAAAATAAATAGATGCAAATTATTTTGCAGAAAAATGAAAAAAAAATGTAGTTTGGTGGAAGAGTCTTTTTTAGTGATTCTAGCTGAACTGCTCTGGAGGACTTGGTTCAGAGTGACTCATGGGCTGGGCTGCAGTGGCTGCCGTGCCCATTCCCACAGATTGTTTCTGAAATCTAGGTAAAAAATGCAACCTGTGTGAATTCACTCAGAACAGCAGAATTCTGACTGGCAAGGGATGCCAGAGTCTGCATTTTGTAAGTCAGTTACTGTGATTTATTATGCCTTCTATTGTTTCCAGTGCTTTTCTCTCTGGGTTTCCATTTTTTTTTTTCAGTTAAGTAAATTTGATAAAATATACCATCATGTGACAATAAGAGAACTAAACGGGAAAATAATTCACAGTGCAGTATTGATAAATGCCTGGTGCAGTAATAGCAATATGTCATCAATCACCTGGGCTCCTGTTTGATGGCATCATATAACCTAATTCAGGATGAACGTCCTCTGCTTTAACCTTGGTTGTGTTTGCAGCTTACTCTAGAGGAAAGTAATAATCCTTCATTAACTGGTAGGTGTGAAACATTCTCTATCAAGAGGGTAGAGGAGGAGGCAAATGAAAATTGGTTTCAGAATGTGTCCTGAGTCAAAATCAGTCTCTTTCTGCAGACGCATAAGCTGCATAAATTATTACTATTATACATTTTGAAGGGTGGGTAAGTGAATGAATCTTTGGGGTTTGCAGCTTTGCTCTGTTTCTCTTTGTTGCTTTTCTCCATCTGTATTCAAATGTACATATAAAAGATTCAAGGACACATCAAGTCTTTGATCCTGTAACAGCTTTAATTCTTCAGAGCCTATGTCTAGAGTCTTATGACTGTGCTTTACATTATGCATTAAGGTACTTGTAATTAGGAGCTTGTGGTAATGACCCATTCTCAGGCAAAGTAGTGCTGTTCCTTGTTTTCCATTAACTGCATTGAGGGTTTATTTGCTGAAAATTGAGTTTAATTTGATTAGCAGGAATTGTGAAACATTTGCAACACAAGGTATATTAGCATAGCACTTTGTTTGTAATGAGAGCCAAAAAGCAGTTAGGGGAAGAGCTAATTACTGAAGATTTTCCTTCTAATAAGGAAGGTCTAGCTAAATTTTAGTACTCTGCTCTCAAAATCCCTTCAGCTTTAACTGGTGGCTAAAAGAAAAACAAAATGCTCTGCAAAAGTTCAGCAGATGTTTTCTGAAAGTCACCGTTGGGACAGTCCAATAATTTACTAAAGAAAGAATTCATTTAATCTGAAAATTTGGCAGCTGGGCTTTCCATATGTTTATTCATCTGATAGTGGTGGGAGTTTGCTACAGAGCAAAGATATTAATGGTGCTCAGGAGGGACCTCCCACCCCTTTCCTTCCCCCCAGCCAGGGTGGTTTGTTCTGAACCAAAAATACGTTCTGCACTCACCTGACTGGAAGCTCTTGGAAAGCCCATCCCAAAATCTCATGAAAATACCACTAATAACTTACTGGGAAGGTTCTCCCACTGTTTTAAGTAAGGAGCAGTGGTTTTGTCCTGTGTGTTGAGTAACTTTCTGTCTGCCTGGGTCGCTGAGAGTGTTCAGACTCTTCCCGCGCAGGGGGAACAAGGATGATAAAGCATCCCTTTATCAGGGATAAGATTTCACACACTTTCATTGTCTCCAACAAGTTCCTCTCTGCCCGTCTGTGAGTTCCTTGGAAGGAGCATTGGCTTGTTCAGAACCTTGTGAAAGTCTAGGTGAAACACCTTTTCCATCAAATAAGAGTCAACAACCCAAGTCCCAGGTCAGTAAAAGACACCGCAGTACCAGAGAATATTTAAACCTTTATAAACCTTTTTAACGTTTAAATCAAATAACTTATTGATAAAATCAAATCCATGGGGTCCAGAAGGAAGATGCAGATAATTTGTTCATGGATCAAAGTGTTTCATTCTTGACATTTTCCTTCTGAAGAACAGGCACTCATCTCTTCTGGAAATTATTTCCATTCTTCTATCCTTAATTCTTCTGTGCTCCTGTCATTTGCATAAACTGAAAATCAGGAGGAATTCCTGAGTTCCTTACATAGGGTTCTTATCATCCTGGAAGTGTTCCAAGGTAAAATAGCCACTTCATTAAATACACAGTGGCTTTTCATCTCCATGTCCTCTCTGCCTGCTTCAAACCAAACATTCCTGCTCAGCTGTTGTCTCTTTTTTATTCCTTTATGTTCAAGACAATTAATTTTAGCTGTAGTGATGGCGTGAGCAAATAACCACATTTCTGTCAAAGGGGGATGCAATTGAGGCGACAGCTGACTTTAACCTGAATCTGTGGATATTTTTGCACATCCTGAGAACCTTCAGAAATGTTTGGAGCAGGTGATGGCAGTTTAGCTGCCATCAGCTGCTGCATGGTGCTGGAAATCCAGACCCAAATATTTCCTGCTTTACTAGGAATCCTCTTTTGTTTCTGCTCAAAACAAATTCAGGCTCTGGGAGCTGGTGCTCAGTTACTAAATTTAGCCTGAAATTATGGTTGATGGCAATTATTAACATAATTTTATTAGTAATTAATTAGTTGTGCTAAGTAAGTTTTCCTTATAACAACTTGCTTTATATTTCCTTGTTTGGAGTTTTGGTGTTGTAGTAACATTCCCCCATTAACTCTGTTTACATTACCCCTACACCCTTCTTTCTTCTCTTTCTTTAGCAATGGTTACTTTGCACAGCCTGCTGCCAGATTCTTTTTTGTCTTTTGCTTAATTATCCTGCTTTGAGTGGATGGAAACTGCAATTACAGTTAGCCAAATACGAAAAATACATCTCCACTCATCTTCTAACTTTAGTATTTGCATGAAGTTTTGAACAAATTTAATCAGAGTTCATTTGCACCTGCTTTGTGTTTGCTTTTCCCAAATACTCTGGCAGATGGGTTTATTGGTATTCAATAAGCATGCTGGCATCACGTTTTCAACAAATACTTCAGAATATTTGCAGAAAAAGAAATTTTAACTTTGATTATCCATGGAGGGCTGTTAATAACACTTATTTTATGGCGAGGCAGAGTTATGTAACTGTGTATTTACCCAAGACTGCTCCCAAACAAACTCCAACTCAGCTAAAGAATTAATCACAGAAAACATGGAGAGATTTGTTTCAGCAGCCCAGTCGGGGAGGCTGCAATGCTTCTCAACAGCTTGCTGCTGCTTTGCTCTGCAATGCCCGTCAAACGAAATCTGGGTTTAGACTTATTCCATCACCTTCATGGCCAAAGCACATCAAGCCCACAGCTGAAGTTACAGCACAGTTGTGCCTCGATGATTATTTGTGTACCTGCCCACACAAGCTGTGGTCTATATAGGCGAGCTTTCGCTGCTAAACAAAATGCAAACAGAGCAGGGTGAGAAGCAAATCAGGAGAGTTTGGGCTTGTGAATTCTTCTCTCTCCTTCCCTGCACAGTGGGTTGTGCGTTTTCCACCTGCTGCTGCGGGAGAGAAGGGGCTGGGAGTGCCCAGGAGCGCTGCCCGGGGTGGGTGCTGTGCAGGGCTCAGCGCAGCCCGGGCAGGTCCCACCTCCCCTCCTGCCCTCTCTGCCCCGCGCTGGAGCTTCCCTGCTGCAGACCCTCGGGGCTGGGGCCATGGACCCACTGAAAGCTGCAGGAGCTTCCCACGGGGCACATCAGCACAACCCCAGCAAGGAGTGGCACCAGCCCCACTCCTCACTGCTGCAGTCCCCTTCCAGCTGCGTGTGCTGCTGCCTCAGTTCTGACAACCCTCAGACAGCAAGTGAGGAGGATGAAGTCTCCAGTGGCATCTGCCTTAGAGGAGTGATTTGTCCTGCCAGACTTGTGCCCACTGGGCCTTTCCCTCTCCCATCTGGGGTGTTTAGGAAAGTGAAGTGCAGGATTTTACTGTGTATTTGTTTCTCAGCCTTCTTGCCTCCTGACTTGTGGAGAACTCTTGGTCTGTTAATTGCTGTAGTTTCCCTTTATTGTTATTTGTTATCCCCATGTGGTGGGGTTCTGCTGAAATCTGGTATTTTCAGCATCTTGGGTTTGGTTTCCCAGTCTTTTGCTTGTTGATGCTGCCACTGTTCACCCTGAAATTAATGTAAGTTTTCTTTTTCCCAGGGTGTTTACAGACTACTCCAAATGTAGCCCAGCAGGATTCTGGTCTGAACTGAAATTAACTGTCATACATAGGATTTGTTTATCTCTTCACATCCTTCTGTCACAGATGTTTGTCCTTTGGCTTGTTCCTTTTTCTAATTATTTTTTGATTATATTTTGAAACACCTTCTGTCTAACCAGTTTCTCCCCAAATCAAATAGTGCATTTCTTTCCCCTTCACCTACAGTGATTCCCCCCGACTGAATGTCATTTACTTCTGGTGGAAAGTGACCTTTGTATGAATCTGTTTCAGATAGGAGTTGCATTTTGATGCTATGCTGTTGCTTATTGTTTGTGAGTTATAAATGCACATGTGCTATGCTGTGTGTTGTTCGCAGTGCTACACAGTGTAAGGTGAGGAGGGTACAGCTCATTTTCCATGTTCATGCCCCAAAACGTCTTTCTGGGGTCACCACTAAGTCACAGGTAGATGATTGAAAATTCAGAGCCATGCAAACAGAGCAACCCTGACCAAAACAATGTGACAGGCCACCAACAGCTCCTAGAGCATATAATTTCCTTATTTCCCAGCCAGCCTGGGGAAAGCAAATGCATGAAAATAGATGAATTTCCCCAAATGACATCTCAGACAAGCATGGAAGGAAACCGAAATTGGGCTGCTGGAGCTGTTTGTGCCTTCAGCTGGTGTCTGAAGGGACCCTGCTGCCCTGGGTGCTGCGGGCAGGGCTGAGGCACAGCTGGCAGGGTGTGCTGTGTGTGCTGCTGAGCCCTCTGAGCTGCTGCCCGGGCCTGGGCAGGGCTGCAGAGGAGCTGCACAGGACAGATGGACAATGGAAACCGCAGCAGGCACCGGGCAGGGCTGCAGAGGTGCTGCACAGGACAGATGGACAATGGAAACCGCAGCAGGCACCAGGCAGGGCTGCAGAGGAGCTGCACAGGACAGACAGGCTGCAGGAACCACAGCAGGCAGCGGGCAGGGCTGCAGAGGAGCTGCACAGGACAGACAGACAATGGAAACCGCAGCAGGCACCGGGCAGGGCTGCAGAGGTGCTGCACAGGACAGACAGGCCATGGAAACTGCAGCAGGCACCGGGCAGGGCTGCAGAGGAGCTGCACAGGACAGATGGACAATGGAAACCGCAGCAGGCACCGGGCAGGGCTGCAGAGGAGCTGCACAGGACAGACAGGCTGCAGGAACCACAGCAGGCAGCGGGCAGGGCTGCAGAGGAGCTGCACAGGACAGACAGACAATGGAAACCGCAGCAGGCACGGGGCAGGGCTGCAGAGGTGCTGCACAGGACAGACAGGCCATGGAAACTGCAGCAGGCACCGGGCAGGGCTGCAGAGGAGCTGCACAGGACAGATGGACAATGGAAACCGCAGCAGGCACCGGGCAGGGCTGCAGAGGAGCTGCACAGGACAGACAGGCTGCAGGAACCACAGCAGGCAGCGGGCAGGGCTGCAGAGGAGCTGCACAGGACAGACAGACAATGGAAACCGCAGCAGGCACGGGGCAGGGCTGCAGAGGTGCTGCACAGGACAGACAGGCCATGGAAACTGCAGCAGGCACCGGGCAGGGCTGCAGAGGAGCTGCACAGGACAGATGGACAATGGAAACCGCAGCAGGCACCGGGCAGGGCTGCAGAGGTGCTGCACAGGACAGATGGACAATGGAAACCGCAGCAGGCACCGGGCAGGGCTGCAGAGGAGCTGCACAGGACAGACAGGCTGCAGGAACCGCAGCAGGCACCGGGCAGGGCTGCAGAGGAGCTGCACAGGACAGATGGACAATGGAAACCGCAGCAGGCACCGGGGCAGATGCACAGAGCCTGGCTGTGGAAAGGCCGGTGTGAAATGCATTCTACAGCGGCTGTTTGCAGCTTTGCAGCTGCTGCACGGCTCCTCCATCCCGAGCTCTCCTCTCCTTGCCCAGGCAGGGGAGATTAGTGGGGAGAATCGGAGAGCAGGGAGGAGATAGCACAGGCACCTCTGCACAGTAATTATCAGGGCTGTGTGACAACTCACCCATATGCAAGTGCAACTGCTGCAAATGGCGCGAACTCCGCAGACAAAAAGAAGATAATTTGACAGCATTAAGCAGAAAGCTCACACAGGGCTGATGGCAGAGAAAAGCACTTTGATTCTTCAGTTGTCTGAGCGGTTCAGAGCAGTGTGTAACTTTCCTGCCGGGCCCAGGTGCTTTGCTGGGTTGCTGTAGCTGGTTTCCCTCCTCACACACACTCAGGCCAGAGCTGCTGAACAAACCGTGAGGTCACTGTGGCTTCGGCACTGATGCTAATGGTGAACCCACGTGGGTAAAATAATTCCTGCCCCCAGCTCAGCCACCCGCTGGGTCCCCTCTTGCCCCGCACTTGGGATGCTCTGGGATAATCTGATTGCTCTCTAAATTGCTTATGTGAAATAAGCTGGGTTTGAGAGCGGAAAACAAATAACACACGTGTAGGTGAGGTGGTCGAGTCCTTTTGGGGATGGGACAAGGTGGGACCTTGAATATTCCGTAGTTCTGCTTCCAATGGTGTTAAAAAAGTGAGAGTTGAATTCAAGCTGGTTTGTGTTTCAAGACAAATTAATATGTAATCAATGGAATTGTTCAGGCAATCAAAGCTTATGCCCACAATATTTAAATCACAATTACAATGGGGAAGTTTTCTGATAAGCACAATTAAGATAATTTCTTTTTCTGTCACTTCATTCTTCTAAATTAACATTTTTTTTTCCCCATTTGCATTTGGAATTAAGTCTGTTAGCATCATTTGGATAGACATTATTTTGGTAATGGTGAAAGTTTTGTGATTTTTTCCTTCCTTTATTATGAGCCCTCTTACAAGGTTTTCACTGGCAATTAACATGTGAAGTGTGAGAACAGGAGAATAATAGGGGAAGATACAGCTTCCTCTCTTTGCAACAACAGGATAATGGCTATCAGGGATCCTCTCCTTGAAAGGAGAAATGGAATATATCTCTTAACAAGTAAGAATATAAAAAAATCAATAATACATGTTTTCTGCTAGTCAGACTTTCCTAGTACCCTTTCCAGCAGGGAAATGAAGGAAAATGTTTTAATTATTTTCAATTCTCTTTGCACAGAAAAACAACTGTGGAGAAAAATGTGAAGTGTTTCTCTGACAATTGGTTTTCTGTAGTGTACACAGCAGCAAAAATAGCTTAATTGTGTAATATTTTCTAGGAAATACATCTTTCAAATCTCCCAGGTAGAGAGAGATGGGATTTTTTTTTTTTACTAAAAAGCTGGAATTTGTATTAGGCTCTAAATGCAGACAGAATTCCAATAGAATCAGTGTTTGGCAGAAGTTTTATCCCACATTTCTCTATAGAAAATTCTCAGTCACCAGAATGCAGAGGATGCCTCACCTCTTGTGCTATCCCTTGTCATGTCTAGGGGTGGACATTCATTTTGCCTCAAGTTTTTAATATGAATTAAAACCTAATGTTTGCTTTAGGTGTGTCCCAGGTGCTTGGTTGTACCCGTTACCTGTCACTTGTCTTTTGCACATCATCATCAGTGAGTTTCCCTTTGGAGTGGAATGGGAAAGCCTGGAGTCTCAAAAACTCACGGGAGTAAAGACAAATCCAGGGCTAACGCATATAAATATTAATTGAAAGGCTGTGTAGAGGGCTCCCAACTTTGTTGCAGGGGTTGAACTCTGGATCAGTCTCTCCAAATTGGACTTGGAACTGCAACATACACTTTTTCCTTTTGATTTTGGACTTAGGTGGAAAAATGGACTCCTTGCTTTCTTCACATGGATTTGCATCTCTGCTTTTTTTTTTTTTTTTGCAAATAGAGACCACAAATCTCAAAAACTAAGACTAGAAATAATAACTGATTGCCTTGAATAACCTTTTTAGATTGACTGGATCTCTTGCAGTTTGTTGCTGGCTTTGATTTTAGCATCTCTGTCAGGGCCCTTATCAGACCTTCTGAAGAGCTGATGCTATTGTATGAAGCTCTATTATAACAATTTATCTCTTGATTGTTGAGATAATTATCTAAGTTATAATTTGCAGTTCCACAGGAGGCTGCAGACCATTAGGTTTACAAAAAGATACAGGAACAATTTCCCCTTGCTTACAAAAAAACCTTGGATTTTTTTCTTCTGCAGCTGATTAGTTGTATTGCATTGAAGCTTCAGAAATCTCAAGGCTGGCACAGAGTGTAGAACTCCTTTTTTCTCTGCCCCTCTCATGATGTAACTCTGAAGGTACTTTTCTAGTCACTGTCCAGTGTGCCAAAGAACAAACCCAGTGATATTGCAGGGAATACTGAAATACTGTTTGTGTATTCACAGCTGCCAGTCCAGATCTGAGAGATTCACCTCTGACAAGTTAATACGAGGATTTAAAAAGGCTGGGGGGCCTCCATCATAGGCAAGAAATAATTTGACATTATTTCATTTATTATCATGATGTTACTGAGTCACAGGATGATTGGTGTGAAAACAACAACTTGTCTGAAACAGCATTGTTCAGATTGGGATTTTTCTGTTTGTCTGAGGAGGCTTAAGGTTGCTATTCCACCCACTGTACCAGCATTTTATGGAACAAAAATATCTTCTTTTTTTAAAATATAGTGTTCTAGGGGAAATAGCATAAACAGTAGAACTCCTGAAATGTCAGAAAAGCCCTGGTACCAGCACTCCTGAAATGGCAGAATTTGCCTCATTCTGCAAAATGCAATTACTCCTGATGAACTGATGAACATTTTAGAGTAATATATGGAAAACATAGGTTTAAATCTATTTTAAAAATTCCTTTAGATTTAGTAACTGTATGAAAGACCTTTGAGAATTAATCCAGGTTTCCAAGTCAGAACTCAGAAAGGCACTTGAAGTGTTTGAATTGTTAACATTCAATAACTGACTTTTCTTTAGAATGTATCCAAAGGAATGGATTTATTTAATTAAAGTCTGTGTTAATAATTACACGTGGAAATTTGATTGATTACAGAAAACAACCCCAGTAGGTTTGGGTAGGCTTAGGTTGGTGCAGGAGCTGGGCGGAGGAAGGAGAGGTTTGCAGAAGGCTCTGTTCTCCTTTCTGGGGAGGAAATCTGTCATGTTTTATGTCTTTCATAGCCCAAGTTCAAAACTTGACAGCAATAACCTTCCAACTGTATCTACATGAATTGAATGTTATGACTTCAATGGAAGACAATCTCGTGTGAGATTCTTTTGGTTACATTGCAAAGTTTTATTCAAACTATATGAGGTTTTCTAGGAACGAAGCATAAAAGATGATTTTTTTTCCCAGGCCCTGGTTCAATAAAGCCCAGAGGCTTAAACATATCATTGTGAGCCTGTGACTGGACCTGAGCACAGAAATGAAATCTCAACATAATCTGTACAACAGGCATATTCTTACGACTTGGTTAAATAATGGCTTCAGAGAGGTAATTAAAGAGAGAGATTTTTCATGAATTAAGTGAAATCTCCTGCACAGAACTGGCATGAGATTCATGCATGAGGTTTCTTTTGCCTGGCAATAATGTCCCCAAAATGTTACAGAATAAATATGGTAGGAGAATACACTACAAAGTTACACAATGTGCATTCTGTTTGTAAGCTTCACAATGAAGATATTTGTCTCTCCATTAGTTGATATTTTCAGTTTCCCGAGAAGTTCTGCAGGATGTTAAGGGCAGAAAAGAGTCTTTGTCACATCATATGAAACAGATCATGAGTGTGAAGTGTCTGAACTAACCTTTCTTCAAACAGCATTACTGTGGGTCAGCAAAGTTCAAGGATTCTTCAGATCAATCTTTTTCTGTTCCTGCGCAAGAGAAATTTAGGACAGAGCTTATTGTCGTGAATAAGAAATATTCTTGGAATCTAAGCTGCCAGAATCTCCAAAGTGCACACTGTAAACATTTCACTGCCTCAGTGACAGCTAAGTGAGGATGCCTTGCTCATTATCCATAAAGAATATGTGGCACAGATGAGCCCAGAATGTAAATTTCTAAGGAATTGGAGAAAATATAATTCATTTTTCATGCAGAACTGTGAGATTTTTTTTCTGTTTCATGCTGAAAGGTTCATGGAAAATTAATTAGGAGAAATCTAACAAATATGTTGTGTTGGTAATGCTGTAAAAGTACTTTTCAATACCGAAGGAAATAAGGGAGGCTGCAGTCATTGAGGTTAAATGGAAAACGGGAGGAGCAAATGGGCCCTCAATAGTAGCTGTTCATTATAGAATTTTTAAATAAATGGCAGAAATTAGCAGAAATGTAAAGAGGGAGATATAGTTTACTGCAGTGTGGAGTGAAATGCAATAACTGTGTTAAAATTCACCACGGCTTCTGAAAATTTGTTAGCATTTTGCAATTCTGAAGGGAAAGGAGATAGTTGCACTCAGTGCATCTTTGCGGGCACTGTCACAGTTACATGTCTGTGTGCACTTACCAAAACATCAGCCGTTTCAATGACACATTTAATTTTCCTGAGAGATGAGGGATTTGCTGCAGTGCAGAGAGGAGCCTGTTTGTTTGCTGGCAGGTGAGCTGGGGCAGGCAGGATTTGAGTGTCCCAAAACAACGAGAGGCTGGTTGGTATTGCTGGAGTCGTATCCATTATTTACAGTTACTAGGCTGCAAGGGTATTTGCAGCAATGTCACACTAACCTCCATGAATTCTTGATTGAGAAATAAAAAATTAACAATATGGACTGATGGGAACACTGGTGGATAGAGACAAGTGGTTTTAGAGCAAGCACAGTGCAGTGCTGGCAGCACAAACACGCCCCCAACATCTCAGAGCAGCATTTAGCGCTGCAGAGCTTCCACACAGCATTCATTCCATGCCAGCCTGCCCTTCACACCTCCCCACACAGCTGGGACTGGAGATGATGCCTTAAGTTTCAACTTCTGTGTTTTTCAGATTCTGTGCTGCCCAGGGGTGCAGCTCTGAGCTCACATTTAGTGTCACTCAGCTCTGCACAGAGCAGGGAGACAAAACAAATCCTTTTCCTGCTGAAGACCAAGGACAACCAGTACAACTTTCAGGCCCAAAGGCACAAAGACCTGGGTGGGCTGGAGGGAGAAAACAAGAAGGATGAGGCTTCACAACCCGAAGCTGTAACTGGACAATTAAACTCCAGCATGCTAATAGACCAAAACTTATAAAAATGTGAGACCTCATGACCAGGGGTCCATTTGGTGTTCATTTTGTGCCCATTCTGGGTCCACCTTGGGTGTAGGCCTGGCCAGGCTCTTGTCCTGCCCAAGGCGTACCCTTAAAGGCCTTTCAATAAATCTCTACTTTATTCTCGGCTCTGTGCATTCCCTGTTCCAGGTCAGCCTTCCCAAGGCATCAGAGGGGTTGGCTTTTTCCTGCGGTTGCTAGATTTGCGGGGTCGTCTAAACTTCCCTCAGCCATGAAAACAAGATTCAGAGCAGTGTTTGAGCTGCCCGTCCCCTCTAGCAGGTGATGGCAGATTATCCTTTGGCAGCCTGAGGAGCTGCTTGTCCCCGTGCAGGCTGGGGCTCTCTCCCTGAGCCTGGCTGTGGGTTTGGGGCTCCTGGGGAAATCAGCAGAGCTGTGCCCTGCTGCGGTGGCAGAGAGCCTGCAGGGCAGTCAGGGGAAGCACACGGCAGGGGACAGCCTCCCTTTGTCAGCCTGTGGAATGACGGAGATGATTATTCAGAAGTACAAAAGTGAAAAGCAGAACTCTTGTGTGGTTTGTCTCTTAGTAACAGCTGGAGTAGGAACTGCCTGTGATGCCAAGGCTTGTGCTGAACATCACCAGTTTTAGCAGCTTTTTGTGTGGGACTGGGGGCCTCAGCCTGGCCTGCTCTCATACAGGGTTAATTTTTTGGCTGCTCCTGAAGCATCACCTGTAAACTTCTCTCTCATTTAAAGCAATCACCTCCCTCAGAACTAAAGAAATTTCAGGGTATAAAATGGAGCCAGCCTGGGATGGGAGACACGAGTTCCATACACTGTGCTCCCCACTGCAGTGCACAGCTCCGTGCTCCTGACCCACTCTGGCTCTAGTTTGGTCCCTTATGTGGGACTTCAGTGATGCCTTTGTGTTCTTTTTATTTCAAAACAGCAACTTCCAGTAAAATCTCCTTCAAGTGAAACTGAACTTACTTTTCTTTTATATTGACATGAATTCTCTCTGCAGAATCTGGTTGTTGTTGGTTTTCTGCTGGTTTATCATCTTGAACTGATGGAGCCCTGCGATGTTCCCTTGGTCTGAGCAGAAGGACCTGGCTCAAGGTTCCTAAGCAGGAGAGCTTTCATCTGCTCTGAAAGGGGTTTTCAACAAGACCTGGTTTGGTATTAGAGGGGTGCAATGTAATTGGAAAGCATTTGCATGGACTTCTTAATTATTTTTAATCATTCACTGTACATAAATCCTGGAGTAGAGAGCTTAAGAAAAGCTGATTTATTTTTGAATATTTTCTTGCACAGGGAAGATTCCAAAAGACAAAGCTATTTCTGCAGGACCCTTGAGGGACACCACTTGTTACTGCATTTTATTACATTGCTTAGATTTAAATTCTGGAATGTGCAGAATATTATTTGTACATTATCCTGCTTTTAACCACACCTTCAATGTCAGAGGAATCTCTCCTGAAGAGAATAGGTGTTGCTTATTGACAGTTTCTGCTTCCTAATTTAAAGCTTTCAGTAGTGCCCATATTTAAAGTATTTTACATAATTCATTGCACTATTTTCTTCCTGCCCTAGGAAATGATAAGCGTCTCTTGCTGTGATCTTTCACTCCAAGGATTAAGACTCTTTTCATATTCATAAATGTGAGGAATTCTAATAGCTGGTGTGTCAGTGAGCTCTGGGTGACGGTCAGAAGGGGCAGGGAGGCTGGGAGGCTGGCTCCTGCAGCACTGCTGGGAGTGCCACTGTGCTGAGCAAGGATTGACAGGGGACATTTCAAATCTCTCTGTCCCAGCTCACAGGGATGGAGGTCTGCAGCCTTAAACACAGCCAGGAGACAGGTTTAAACCTACTAATGATGAGAAATCAGGAGTGAAGGATTTGAATAGCTTACACCTGCGTTTGAGACGGAGCGATCCATCTCTTATTTTGTATGCCTATCAGTACTGAATGAACAACAGCTGTAGCTTAGAAACAGCTGAGACTTTCTCTTAGGAAATGCTTCTGTTAAGGGCTTTTTACAGCCCTGTCACAGTTTAAATGGACTTTCAAGCTGTGCTGATGTTAAGTCCTCTGTTTGGGGCAGGAGTGATGGAAGAATTGCTATCCATTTCCAGCTACAGTGACTGTCGTGTTGTCAGAAGTTCCGTATTCTAAAATATGAATCAAAATTCTGAATTTTCTGACACATGGCACTTATGTAGCTAGGTCTTGTCGCACTCATGCCTTTAGTGTAATTCATTTTGCAGTAGTAGCCCCCAAATATTGTAAAATTCCCTTAAAGGAATTACTTTAGCTAGTTAAAACTTAACTATACTGATGACAAATTTTAAACTTCCCCACAGACAAAGGGGCTGTGCTCTGCTTTATCCTGGTGAAGTATCTCCCTGCTCTCATCCTGCTGATCTCTTCCCTTTTTTACTCCTTTAAATGTGTTACTGCTGTGAGGTTATTAAGAAAAAAGTGTTTATTTCAGTTTAGACATCAAACTACCCCAGTTCTGCTCCCTCCCAGTCATGAGGCTGCTGCTTTCCCTGCTGACTGGAATCTTTGGGAATGGTGGTGCCCTCCTCCTGTGCAGTTTACCATGAGAATCTCACACCAGGTTAACAGAGCTATGGATATGCACCCTCAGCTCCGAGTCCTCCCAGCGAAACAATGGAAAAATACTTGATTGTTTCTCCCTCGGAGTAAGAGAGCGACCTGAACTGGAGATACGCTCAAGCTGTGAATGTCAGGGATAAATAGGCAGCTTACAAATGGCATGGAAAACTGTCTGTGCTGCTGAGAGGAAAAAAAGATTTGGTTTCTTATTGTTCTGCTGGCTTTGGGTTGATTTTTAAAAAAGAGAAAAGTGGTGTGTTTTGATGAGGATTATACAGAGCGATGGCTTTGGAAAGTGCAGGAGCTCTTTTCTTCCAATGTTTGCCTTTCAGACTGAATTTCTTAGCCTGGGCTGCTTGGTGTGGCTGGCTTTGCTCAGCTGGTGCAATGACAAGCAGGGGCAGCTCTGTCCTCGCGCAGCACAGGCCGGTGGCATTAATGTGTCAACATCTGCTCGCTACAGCAGAGGTACCACGACCTTGCTGTATCATCATTAATTTCCCCAAAACAAACCAGCCAGAACTAGTGCTGGTAGAAACAATTTGAAGAACAGCAGCATATACTCAAACTTGGTTAGTCTTAGACATTGATGGAGGGGTTGTTGCTTTTGTGACCAAAACCATCAGGACCACAAAGGTGGGGCCTTGCTTTGCCCAGGGGCTGTGGGCATGCTCATCCCACCAGGAGACTCATCCCTGGGAAAGGTGGGATGAGCACCCAGACCTGAGAGGACCCTGGCTGACTTCACGGGCTGCCGTTTAATCAGAACTCATGGGAACGCTGGCTGAGAGCTCTGTTTTCATTTCTGGGCCTCACGGCCTCAGAGCACAGACAGAGAAACGATGGAGGAGGAACGTGTGCCCCTGGGATGTGGGAATCTCTGCTTGTGCCAGGCCAGACCCTCACCCCTGGCAGCTGGGGGAGCAGAGCCATGCCTGTCCCTTCAGGACCTGCAGCGCACTTTGTGCTGCTCCCCATTGCTGTCCCTCGAAGCCAGCCCTGCTCCAAACATCCCCCGGGAACCCGGGCGCGTGCGATGGCGCAGGGGCTGCTCTCAGGGGGACCTGGGGCTCTCAGCAGGGTTATCTGGGAGGGGATTTCTGCTGCTCACAGCAGCTGGGAGCGCTGACAGGCCACCCCTGGGGGCGGCTGGTGAGGACTGAAGCGCCCTGGGCCACCACACGGGTCAGTCTGGCTGCCCAGCTCCTGCAAGAGCTTCCTTGCTGCTCCTCACTCACGTGTGGCACTCAGAGCTGCCCTGAGTACCGGGGCAGAAAGAACATCTCTCAGAAAGAACCTCTTTATGCATTAAAACTCCTTCCCAGAAAAGGGTTTTAATGAAGGTGAATCCTTCCTTAGCCTCGGGTTTGGCAACAGTTTAAATTTAAAGGCAGTTATAGAGGTAAAATTGAATTGCTTTGTCCCACAAGCTCTAATGATGGAAAATCAGATATATTTGTATAAAAATGAATTATTTATTAAGACAGATGAACAGACAAAAGATAACAGATGGAAGATCTTAATCAGAATTACTTCCTATATTGCATAAAACTAAAAAACATATAGTTGATTATAACATCATAAAACAGTGCATGATATCAAGGTATTTATATTAAAGCTGGCAAAAGAAAGGGTATTGATTAGGAGCTGAATGTAACTTACCACCAAAATAATGATAATGTACAGATTCCTTCACTTGACCCCAGGGCAGTGACCATGGAGTACTCATGGGAGAAACTTCACCCATTTCAGGAAAATGCATGGAAGATTTCTACTTTGTGAAAGTTTGATGTGGCTTTTATGGCTGTGAAGTGGATGGCTGTCAGTCAGAAATCCAGCTTACCTTGTCAGATGTCCCTTCAAACCAAGATGATTTTTGGCACTAGGGAGATGCAAGCCAAGGGCTAACCCCATGGCACCAAAATAGCTCCCTATGAGACATCTTGTCCTGTTTGAGTTGTCTGAGTGCTTAACAAACAACAGAGGAGATTTTATGGGGGTACAATGTCCGGCTGATGGTGGTGGCTGCTGGCAGCATCTCATTCCTGATGATGCCTTAGGATTTAGCTTTTATATTTTTCAGATCCTGCTTTAGTATATAACACTAAAGCTCTATAGCCTGTCAGCTGCTTTTCTTCTCTTTTATTCAGACAAAACAATTCCTCTCCAGGCCTGGAACTCAAGGACACCTCACTGTCTCAGACCCTGAGAGATGTAAACAACAGTGANCCAGGTAGCCCCTGCTGGGCATGCCCATCACCTGGCAGAGCTGGGAGATGTCTCAGCACTGGCAGTGCCAGTACCCAGCTCCTGTCCCCCAAAAGAGGCGATGAGACCCCGAGGAAGGAGGGCCCAGGGGTGTCCCCTGCCACGGGCACTGCCCCAGGGCTGTGCCCAAATTCATTCAAGGGCTGGAAGTCTGCCCAAGCGAGGGCTGCTGGGGGCTGCGGGTCGCTGCTAATGGAGTTCCTGGGTGAAGTTCATCACCACGTTTGACCTGGTGTTTGGGAGGCCGATGGTGTGTGAACGCGGGGCTGCCACGGGAGGGATGGGCATGCAATTTTCGGGGCTAATGATTGCGCTGACCTGATGTCCTCCTACAGCTGCTTCCTATTACTGCCGCTTAACTGGGACAGGGGAGGCTCAGGGGACTGCCTGGCTGTAATGAGCTGGCTGTGCAATTATGGCACTTACTGCAGGACGCCGGGGCTAAATCCAGCTCGGTTTTGCTTCATCATCTATTTTTATATGATTCTGGCATAATGTGGGCATTCCGAAAAATGTGAGTTTATTGCTCCTGGGTGAAATGGATAGTGCTAATAGCGCTGCTGAGTGCTGTGAGGCAGGCGTGGCCAGGGGATTGTTTCATTGCTGCCTTTTCACTCTGTCCTCTTGCCTCGGTGCTCTGGAGCCCTACAAAATTATTGACACACGAAAAAAAAATCAGCAGAGATCTATTTGTTTATATTTATATTCTGTTTTTTGGGGTTTTTTTTTTGTTTTTCTTTTTTCTTTGCTAAATAAGGCAGGAAGCATTAATGTCATTTTTACAAGAATCCATGGAAAAGCTGTAGTGGCTCAATGGTTTACTTGAAAATGCTTTGTTTACCTTGAATTTCGGATTTAGTTTATTGCAATTGCATTCTGGATCATGAACTTCTACCGTCTAATAAATATGAAAACCTACTTTTGTTGACTTCTGGAAATTGCCAAGATTATCATAGGCAGCAGGGCAGCAGTGCATGTGGATATTTTGCTAAAGGGACGGATAAAGTAGGTTGAGGTTACTTTTAAAAGGACAGCAAACAAAGAGCATACATTTTATTGCACACAAAACCTGTGTATTTTTTGTGGTTAACTTATTATGTATTCATGTTTTCTCTCATTACTTCATTTTAAGAGTAATAGAATTTATTCCCTATATTAAAGAGGAGCCATTTGGCAAGTTCTGTGCAGCTCAGGTTGCTTTGTAAAAGTGAGCTCCGATTTCAGAGACAAAGCCATGTTATTTTCCAACTGCTTTGTACCAGACACACAAATATACAGACTCTTTCATGAAAATCATTGTATAAGTTAGTTAGAACAAGAGTTTCAGGGATGGTTTTTCTTTTATTTATTAATTTTTCAGAGTTTATTCAGGTTACACTACAGAAATTTCTAAAAAGATGACATTATGACTGAGACTTCTTGTATTAAGTGAGCTATACATGATAACTACTCCACGTTTTGCAGACTGATTTATAGAGCAAATTTAGCTTAAAGATCTTAAACAGCCAATATTAACTGAGCATCACAAATACTATTAGGATGTAGTTAAGGGCAGATATATTTTTCACCAGCTGCTGAAGTCATTGCCTCTAGACTTACTGAGTTAACAGAAATTTGGAGTAACCTAATGCTGTTATCCATAGCAGTAAATAAACTGAGCAAAATTTAATTAAAGATACATATCTATGAAATATGAGTCTTGATTCCCCCTGTTCTCCCTTCAGCATATTCCATTCATGTATGCCTTTAATAGATTGGATTTTTTTACTGGGCACTCATGTGTAAAAGCCATAGGTAGTTATGTTTAGCCCTGTGGAAGCCCCAGAGAGCTGATCCTGCAGGATACCCCAGGAATTTCTCACTTGTGCTTTCAGGAGCAAGTACTGAAGAGCAGCATTTTACCCTCACAGCTTCTGTGGGGCCCAGGACATTGCTTTAAAAAATTAAATCTTGCAGTTTAAAAATGTAGGTGTTCATTTTCATGTCCCAGGCAAAAAAAAAATCCATCTGAGAGTTTTCTTTTCCAAAGAGCCTCAGTTTGGCCATTTTGTTTATGTTGTGAAGAGAGGAGTTGCTATAAATGAACCTCTTAAAACCTTCCCAGACAGTTTTTTAAAAATATCCAGGGTGTTGTCCAAGAAAAAATAGTTTTAGTTTGGAATTTTATTTGAGCATTAGTCAGAACAAGGGTTAAAACACAAATGAAAAAGCCCAGCCTGATGAGTTAACATTTTTGGGTCAAGTCCCACCTTCCTGACACTCAGGAGCTTTGGTGACCATTCAGGATTAGGTTTATAAAGGGTCATGTTTCTTGGTAGTCTTAGGTAAAGGAGGGGGGGGGGGATGTAAAAGTTAATTTTGCTTCACTTTCCAGAATGGCTTTTTGAAATCAAGAAGGAGGTGAATGAAAACTGATGAATTAACAAGAACAACTGCTTTAGCAAGAAGGTGAACTCTCTTGCATGCATATTTTTCTACGCTTTTGATGGAGAGATTTAAATAAGTTTAAAGAACAATTTAGATTTATAGCTATATTTATCATGGTTACTTCACTAAATTCGGCAAGATGCATTAGAATTCCATGTTTCAAAGGCACAGTGCTTTAGGAAGTGAAGTATTACAATATGGTTTGGCTTATTTTTCTAATTCTGTCAACACTGAAAGTGCCAGACAGTACATTGCAGTATTCCTAAAGGCTTGTTGCTTGGTTTGGTTTTATCGTTTTTCTTTCTCTTGTTCCCCTGCTGTTGTTTATCTCAGTGCAGCAGTGAGATTACAGGTAATTGCTCACATCATGGAGTCAGAGGCAGTGAAGAACCCTCAGCACAGGGTTGGTTTCTTCGCACCCTGTCTTAAAACAGCTCCAACGGCTCAGGTTCTGCTCAGTGGCCTGGACTGGGAGCCACCATCAGAAATCTGTTCTGAGTCCTGAGGAGCCAGGCTGGCCATTGCTCCAGGCAGGTAAAAACTAGGAAAAGCCAGGGGGCAATCCATCTCCCATCCCTCCTGACCCACAGGTGGCTTCCCAGTTCAATAAAAGGTTGCAGCACAGTGATTATCAAATGGAGATTTTAAATACTGAGTGACCAGAGTGACCTAAGGGAATGCGCAACTTATGCACCTGCCTGAGCTCAGTGAGACAAACTTTGAAGGTAGAATTTCACATTTGTTCAGATCAATGCCAGGACATCCACGGGACCTTGTCAAGCCTCTGCCCTTGATCCCATCACTGCAAATCTTGCTGAGTTCCCTTGTAGGGTGTTACTGCAGCAGGTTCAACAGGGGGTAAGCAGTGGAGGTGTTGGCCTCCAGGACTGCCTGTCTGTCAGGTATTTTGCGTCTAAAAAGAAATAAAATTGATTCTGTCTTGGCATTAACAATTCCAACCCCATTAATGCTATTTCTAGGTTTATACCTGTTCTTCATTCTTAAAATCCTCTATGTTTAATATTCCAAACAAGTTTCCAAAGTTCAAACTGCCAAAGATTGTTTTCTTTGGCCTATTTTGAGTGTTTATTTGCAGAATATTTTTTTCTAGTCCTGGCCTCACTTTTTTTAATCCTTTCTCTTGTTCCAGGGAAGGGAGAAAGATATTAAAGGTAAAAACTGTTGGTTTTTTTTTTTTAATGTACAGAATTCAGATTTGTGTGAGAAGGTGAAAAAAAAATTAAGAAAATGTGTTTTTTAGAAAAATCAGTGACAGAGAAAGAGCTTTGCACGTGGGTGAGATGGGACGGTTCAGTGAAGTGATCACTCACCTTCAGGCACAGGATAGATGAGAATCCTGGCTCAAAACATGTACTTTTCAATTTTTCCAGTTGTTTTTCTCCCCTTTGTCTCTGAACTTTGACACAGGGAATTTCATGTACTTTTAATTCAATATTGATACTGAATGAGCCGTCCAGTCTCATGTTTGAGGAACTTCCGTCGTTCAAGAAAGTTTCCTTTACTTCTTTCTGGTAAAGTGTTGTCTTGAGATATGTAACAAGTAGCAGCTATTTGCTTCCTGGTTTAGAATGGCAAATATTGTCCTGTTTGTTCTGGAGAGAGGGACTATGGATGCATGCACCTCAAATAAGACCTTTGTAAATGCTAAAAGCAGTAGACATTGTTTAAAAGACTCTGCTTTCTTTGCAGTGTTATCACCATGTTTTTGTCAGTATTCGCAGGATTCCTCATATAGAATGGGAAGTTCTGCATTGAGTACAACTTCCAGGAATAGCAAAAAAAAAAACATTTTAAAAGATGTTTTCTGTCAGTCATGTCTAGCTTGTAGCACAAGAAGAATAAATTCCATCTTGCTTGGGAAAGTGACATAAACCCATGGTTTTGTTATGTCACAGAGGGATTATGGTGAGAGAGACAAGGATCCCTCACCTGAGCCGTAATTCCTCCTGGTGAAATTGCTGTGGTTTTAACTGGGGCATAAAATGTCATGGGGGAGCAGCAGGAGAGAGAAAACGATCATCATCCCTCACAGAAATCATGGGGCAGAGCAGTGGATTATTGCAAAGGGAAAGGAGATGAAGGCTGCCACACCTCGTCTGCAGCCCGGCGCCCCTCTCTGCTCCTCCCTTGGCTCAGCCCACTCCCACATTCTGGAACAATTAGCTGATCCTGGACACATCACTCCCGGTGCTTCCTCGCCCAGGATTGCCTGGGATGGGGCTGAATAAATCGGCTCTGTGTCTCGGGTGGCTTGGCTGCAGATCTCAGCCCTGCTTAAGGAGCCTGAGAGCTGGCAGTGCCTTCTCAGAGGATTTAATTGAGTGATCACACTGTGACACACAGGCACTTCCTCAAAAGCCTCAGCAAAGGATGGCTTGGAACTGCAATTCTTTGTCATACCAATTACACTGCCCCCATGTATTCATTCACTGGCTCCTCAAACATGACAGGAGATACAGCTGCTGGGCTAGAAATTACAAGTTTCAGGAACAGGGGGGTTGGAGTGAGGAGGAGGAGGAACTCAATCAAACAAATAGAATGATAATCCACTCCGTTAAGGCACAGAAACTTAAATAAAAATCACTATTAAAACTTTTAGATAATTGTCAGGTCTTCACAGACTAACAATAGTCAGCTCATTAATTTCATGAGTGTTATTTAACCCATAATATTAAATTAATGTGTTTTACTGTTTATTAATGGAACAATAGCTTGAGGAATGCCACTAGTTTAAGTAGAAACACTCCATCTTTGTCTCCATGGGTGTATTGGTGAGTATACTATCAAAGATCATAATCCCTCTGGAGTGAGCATCATTTTGCAGAGTTCCCAGAATAACTCAGGATATGTTTGTGTCCCTGTGTCCAGCCTGGGTGCAGATGTTCTCTCAGCTGTGTAGCTCTGGCTGTGGCAGTATTTCAGCAGGACAGCTCTGGAGTGACAGCCTGGCACCCTGACCTGCTGTACTCGGGTCAGCTGGTGCTGCACTGCTCCACAGAGAGCTCCTCTCAGCAGGGTCACTGTGTTATTTGTCATTTCCCCTGATAATTTTTCATTAGTATGCTTGGCCTAAGAATGTGCTAATGGAATTTGATAAAACTGTAAAGCTGGGAGGAATTGCTAACACAGAGGAGCAGGGTGTGCTACCCAGGAAGAGATGGATGGGCTTGCAGATTGAAATAAAAGTGAATTAATGTTAGTAATAGCAAGGAAAAGGTCATGCTTCTAAGAAGTAACTGGAATTCAGCTGCTGAGCAGGGATTTATCAGACAATAACCTGGAGAAGGAAGATAGGGACATAATATGTCCAGTGGTCCAGCTGACCACCGGGTGACTGTAAAGCACCGGGAAGGTACAAAAATATAAAAGAGAAATACAGTCTTCGGACACATAAGGTGAATTATTAAAATAGAAGAGTAATTGCCTTGCAAGGAATTAGTGAGCCCTGGCTGGAATAGTCACTTTGTTCAGTTCTATTCACACTTCTTGCAAAGCTGATGGAGGGAGAAGATAGGCACTTTTGACAGAGGGTTTAGAGCAGGATTTATGGCAGTTTCAGGAAGCTTCACTCCAAATTCTGGTCTTTTAAGACAGGTTTTTGGTATATCCTCTGCAATATGTGCTTTTAGTCATTTGCCTCCAAGAAGGATGTAATTAAATTGATATAAGTGGAGTAGAACTCCATGAGTCTATTAGTAGAAAGACCTTTTTGTGAGGGAGTGACCAGAGTGACCTAAGGGAATGCCAGCAGGGAATGGGTGGGATGGCTTTTTGTATGGTTCATTTTGGAAAGGAAAGATAACTGCTAACACTAAAAAATATTAATGAAGAGGAATAACAGCAACCAAAAAAAAAAAAAGTGATAGGTTGTTTGTAAATAAATAGAATTTAAATAAGTTCAGTTCTGCTTGTGTGAGAGAAATTCTTGAACAGCTTCCAAAATCCCATTAGTGACAAAGATACACATTTCAAATAGAGCTGAACCTGGGTTTGAATCAGGTTAAATTAAATAACTGTTTGTGATTGCAGGTACCGTGTTGTGATGTGACAGGAGCTCATTTCCATTCCTAAATTCCTTTGGAATAAGTTTTTGATGAATCCACAGATGCCTTCCATCGAGCGGCAGCTCTGCACACAAATTGTCTCCTTTGCTGCGCAGGCTGAGCTGAGTTCCATAAACACTGCGCTCTCCTCCCCCTTCCCTCAGCCAGGGCCATGGCTGGGCACTCCTCCTCCAGCTCCTTGGAGCTCCGGAGAATTGGTGATGTCCTTTAGAAGTGATGATTAACACCAATATAAAGGAAGATCTATTCTCCTGCAGACAGAATTATAGCTAGGCGTCAGTCTGGAATTTGTGAGGAGACTATTAAGGGCTTTTCCACCTAGTACAGTGGTGACAATATTGTGATATAAAGTTCTAACAAAGATTTTTATCTTACAACATGGTTTAACAGCCTTCAGAGTCTAATACGAGCTTATTAACTTCATGTCTGTTGTTTGACCTATAACAATGTATATGTGTCTTAAAATGTTTCAGTTGCTTTAATATAAATGATGAATTTCTCTGTATTGCCAGGCTCTGTATTGTGGATTTTGGGCAGTTTTACAGAGCAGCTGACTTTGTATCTCCCTGGTGTTAGACACTGACCTTAGCTGAGCTCAGGGTAACCCTTGGGTGGCAGAGGACTCTCTGATGTTTGTGCCTCAGGGCAGCTTTGGTTGCTGGAAGTCAAAGCTGCCCTGAAGCACAGACATCAACGTTTGGAGCTCCCAGACCCTGGACACCTGTGCCCAGCAGACTGTCCCTAGTGAGAAGGATCTGGCAAAACTTCCTTGGGCACACTCCACATGGAACGTGGTCTTCAGGCTGCGCAGCTTCTACCACTGTGGAGCTGAACTCTTTCCAGAGGGTATCCTGGGCATTGTGTCTGGGTTGGAAAGCTTACGCTTGCATTGCTCATCATCAACAAATTAAAAATAAGTAAAAATAGAAAGATATTTTCCCAGTTCTCTTTTGGTGTATTTCCTGGCCTTTTACCCAATATTCCTGAATTTTACTGTTTTAATATATCCCTGGTTTTGCCTTCTGATGTGCACGAGAGGTGAACAGTCTCAGTGTGAAAGACAGTTCTCTTCAGTTCTGTTCCCTCAAGCCATAACAACCAATTGATGTCAGTTACCTCAAAAGCCAATTAATCCCACTCCTGTTTTGCTGGATCAATACTAATGCATTTTTCCTGTAATTTTCAGGTTTTGACATCGCTGGATGCCAGCAAAGCTGAGGTAGGAAATTCTGTCTTATACTGGTGGAATGTTAAATAGCTGCCTGTGCTTCTGATAGAGGGGCCAGCTTGCTTACAATTTTGGGGTGAAAGTTTAAGTTACTTCAGGATGGTATTTGTGCTGCTTCTGGTGCTTAATGAGCCAATCTTTGGAAATCTGGTCATGGTATAACAATATTTAAGCTGATAAAGCCCTTCTAGGAAAGTTCTGCCATTGTGCAGCTCTTTCTGAAGGTTTCCATGGCATCAAAACGCCACAGTTCAGAGGCTTGTTCAGTGCGTGGTTTATTCCCCACCCCCAGAAGGTGAAAGCTGACCTTGCCCTGTGCCCTTCCGTTTTTCTCCTTTGCTCCCCGAACAAGCAGGTTTGTGCCTGCTGCAGAGGTAGTTCTGGGGTTGGCACGTGTTCTGCCCACCTCCACACCTGGTTTGCCTCACTCCTCTTGTACCATACGCCATGAGCTGCTTGAACAGACGGGAGCATGAGAGAGCAGCTGAATTTTGTGCAAGTTGAGCTCTCATTGAATCCTGGAGCGCCACTGGCAGTGTTGGACGTTAGGTGCTTGACATTGCTGCAGGTTAGCTTGGTCCTTTTGGAGCCACATTCATTTTGTCAGCTTTCCTCTCGATGTGTGAGTATTTCTGAGTGGTCTGGAGGTGTTCTTAGAGGTGAAAATACCCCGATTATTGGAGTATGTTTTGAATAACCGACTGCGAAAGCAAAAGTGGCGGTCCTTTGTGAGCACAAAGGTGTTCGATTGCATTTGCCTCTTCTGAGCATTGCTGCTGAACAAGTCACTGCACTTTGAATAACTGGCAGATATTTTAATTTGGAGCACAGCTCCCGAGTCATTTATTTGTAACGTCAGTTGGAAGCTCAGAGTGTTCCTCTGTGAAACCCTTCTCGGACTCACAGTGGGGAGTTTGTGATGTGCTCCAAAGTTAATGTTTAACTGTGACAAAATGTGGAGGTGACTCTAACTGCTGGAGTCAGATAAATTTTTAATATGAACCTTTGGTAAATTAAATTGCATTATTAAAGAGAATAGATAAACTGTGCAAGTAACTTTAAAGAACAAGAACACCAGTTCACTTGCATACTGCAAAAGAATGAGATCATTCATTTTTATTTAGTTTGAGACTGTAATATCAGTGTTCAATTTAGCTGGTCTAATTCAATTGCATACTTGGCTTGTCTCAGGGAGTTTTGGAAGTAGGATTTGTATCTGCTTTTTCACTCTTGCACTGTTCAAAGGTTTGGCGCTGTTCTATCAAGAGCCCACTAATAGTCATTTTCAGTTTCTTGTTTTGTAATGGGATTTGGGGGGCTGAGATTTGTCACTGTGTGGGTACTGCTATTGACTCTGCTGCCTTCAATACAGTCATTTTCTTATTTATTTGTCAAATGTTCTCATGTACTTTTTCCCTCTAGTGTGTAAAATTCTAGGAATATTGCACATTTCTGCTTTGGCCAGTTGAGTTGCTTTGTTTGTTAGTACTCTATTGATTTCAAAACCTTGAGTTAACGCATTTGGTGGTTCTTTGGGAGCTCTCCAGCTGACCTTTGTGCCCCAGCCTGTGGGCCTGCTGACTTTGTAGGCACAGATCTGAGTGTGAGGTTATGGTTGGGTGTTTCTTCCGTTCATGAAAGTACTCAGAAGGATTGCCAGAGTTCCCCGATACAGGGCAAATTCTAATTGTTAGTAAAGGGTAATTAAATATCTTCCTGAATCGGGTATTGATGTTGTTTGGAAATAGTCTGACTGAGTTCAGTGAAGTAACTCACATAAAATAGCAAATAAAAAGATAACCAGCATGCAGGACTGGGTGATGAATTTTCAGCTTGAGGGAAACAATTCCTTTGACATAATGGCAAACTTCCCCAAATTTCTCCCTGAAAACTACAATTCTGGTGGAGTTTTGAGTCCTTACGTAATGGTGGGGATGACGAGACACTCAGGATATTTCCTCTGCTTTGAGAGTAGTGGCCCTGTGTTTTGCCTGATTTGATTTTGCTTTACCTTTGGGCCTTCATGAACAGTTCTGAGAAAGATACAACCCCAACCCCCCCCCACTCTGGCTTACCTTGGGTCTTGTTTGATGGAGTTTTCACCCTGCCAACCCCCTAATTAGGGGTTTTCTGTTTTCAAAGTCCTGTTTTAGGGTTTAAAAGATGAGATGGAACCTGTGGTTCAGTCTTCAAAGGCGTTTATTCTATTTCTTATCTCAAGGCCTTACAGCAGACTCAGCGCACTGAAGAAATGCAGCTACAGGAACACAGAATCTAAGGTCATTTTAAAGATTTCTAATCCAATTAACTCTTAAAACGTACTATATTTACAGTTTTGTGCCAGTAACTACTGCCAATTCTAGACACACAATTTCTACATCAAATCCATCCTACTAATGTCTCTGTGCCTCCGTCACAGCAGGAGATGGAGCAGAAGAAGAAGAAGAGATGCTGCCCAAAATTCTCCATCTTGCTCTGATCTACTTCCATACTGAAAACCCAAAACTACAAATTTTCACCCTGTGACAAACTAAACTACTATCTATCTTAAATCTTTGTTGTTTTCAATTCATCTGTGATTGCTGGGAGTTCTTCCCATGGACTAAGGTCAAAGGTAATGCTTTCCTGGGGTCCCAGCCAGGATCTCAAACCCCCAGGGCAGTCTGAGGGGTTTTCCACCTGCCCTGGACCCCAACATTGCTCGTTACAGCTCCTCCCTTGTTTGCTACTGGAGTGCTTGCGTGGAACCTCTCTGCTCTGCTTTTGAATAAAAAAGCACTTACGTCTGTTTTCTAAAATCTTTTATCAGAGCCTCTACTTGGTTGCTCTTGAACTGTTGATCTGAGCAGACTTGAAATTCGTTTATTCCTTTTTCTTCGCTCTTAGGTGACACTGCTGTGTTCCCTCACTAAATTTTGTATGAAGTCTGGATGAAAACTTAGCCTGTTTGTGCAGCTACTAATGTTTTAGGAGGATACAAACCAGCTGGGTTTTTTCTAAATGCTGGTTTGCCACATAACACTACGGAGACAAGAACATCGAGAGGAAGCTGTCAAGTGATCCCAGGGCCTTCCTTCCATCTTTTAACGCAAAGGGACAACAAATAGTGACAGAGTCAAAGCTGTAGGCAGCAAAGCCTTCCAAAAATAATTGCCAAATCTGCCCACACCGTGTCTGTTAGGGTCATAGTCTTGTAAATATGCAAGTTAGAGGCATCTCAAAAAGGAACAACTTATGCACAGGTACTCAAACACAAAGATTTTATGGCTAGCTTACCCAGGTTTCTTGTTCAAACCCATAACAGGTTCTGTTAATACCATTATAAAATGGGCCTGAGCGCAGTCTCAAATACAGCTTTACACTGTAGCAATTCCCATAGCACACAATAAAGTAAGTTTTCGTGTAATTTTCTGGAACAACAGTTTCAGAAATGCCTTTTTTCCATTCTGCTTACTTTATCTATTACAGATATATGGCATCTAGTCCCTTTATTGTTTTTTGTATGTATATTTTTTCCATATGAAAAGATGGCTCATTCAGCAAACTATTTGACTTTCCAGAGTGTTTCTCTTTCTAATTAGCAGTGAGAATAAATGATCTTTATATTAGGCAAAGCATAATTTCTTTTCCTTTTTCTGAAACAAATAGTGTTACCAAAATAGAACAGAGAAAGCTTGTTGTGATTCCTCTTTTCCTCTGCAATATTTGAGTAAATGAAACAGTGAAGTTCAAGGCCTTCTTGTGAGAAGTGAGAGGTCATGCCTGATTGAAATACAAGTTCAGCATAACTTTGTGTTAGCTCTCTGCCTGCTTTAATGGGAGGAATGTCAAGGCAGCCTATTTTTTACTCTCATAAAGAAAAGGGTGCCAATATGTCTCAATAAAATGGAATCAAAATCAGCTCCAAGCCCAAGGAGGTTATTAAATCAGAGTTTACGGGAAACCTCAGAATTATAAGGCTCTACTGATAACAAAAGTGTGACTGATTTATACGATGATCCATCAGGTCCTCGATTATCAGGAAATGCCAGTGTGAAGCCCCCCCGTTCGCTGATGTGGAAGGAGCAGGTCAGGCCTGGGGAGCAGCGTTCTTCAGAAAAGGCCAGCACACGGATTCCCTTCCTCCACCCTCTGCTGCTCCTGGGTGGGGTGGAGAGAGAAGGAGAATCCTCTGACAGGACAGGCAATCGCACTGTATTTTTATTTGTAAAATGTGTATGAGAAATCCTGTCTGTTTGCAGGAAATGTGTTTGCATGAGCGATGAGAGTGCCGCACGTGCAAGGTGCCCGTAGCAGATATGGTCTGAAAGCCACCCTGGAGGGTGATGTGCAGGGTTTGTGCGGGCTGATATTATTGTCTGCTTGCCTTGCACTGCTCCTGGGGTGCCCAGGTGCAATCCCAGCCCGTCAGGCTGTGTGTCTGACACGCTCTGGGGGTGATGCAGAACGCAGCTCTGGTGAAATGGAGGAATCTTGTGGTGATGCAGCAGCAGAGCTGGGGTCTCACTGCCAGCAGGGCCATACTTGCTTCCATTGCCTGCTTCTGATGCCAAGGTGAACTAATTCCTTTTGGAAAAGGAGTCAGTGAGATGTGTGTGTAAACAGATAGCAGGACTTGCTCAGAAAATATGCCTCTACCAATATTGTCCCGCTGTCACCCGTTTGATGGTCTGCAGTGTGCGCTGTTCCTGCTAGACTTATAATTCTTTCTGCTAGCTCGTGAGGAATTTTTAAATCCTCTTGGCTTTCTGATTGATTTCTATGGGAAAACTATGATATCAGTGGGAACTTTATCTGGGGAAAGATGAATGCTTGGTTGGTTGCTGTCAGGGTAAATTGCAGGTGCTGTATTAAAACCCCACAGCGGATAAAAACATGTCACTCAGCCTCCCTCCACTCCCTGCCCTACTTTACTCTCCCCAGCACACTTAACATGCAAGGACCTCGTGTGCCATCACTGCAGGGGACGTGCGTGCTCAGGACAGGAGACATTTCCATTTCTATTTTCAGGTTGTTTTTCAGGATGAATGAGTGGATTACAGCTTCTCCCCGTTCTGATGCATCAATACTTTGCATCAGCCGCAGTGTTTGATGGAAACTGTGCATTGTTAATGTTAGCCAGCTCTATGTTCCCTCTTCCCTCCAAGTGGAATGAGGCATGGAGTGATCAATCATGATGACTAATAAGGAATTTGCTATTAGTACCTTTTTTAATGTTCCTGGCTTTAATGTATTTACAGCAAGAAAATATTTGCAATTTGAGAAAACTACATATCTATAGGAGTACAGCATAAAGCTTTCCTTATAGTCAAAATTTTGATTATTTTAAGGTCTTTAGAATCTCTGTAGTTTGTAGTGGAACTTCAGAATTTATCAAGAGGATAATTATTGCAGTAAGATTGTAATTTTTGCTTGATCTGTTGAAATCACTTTAGATTTGGCTAAATCAAGCAGTTACAAATTGTGTGTAAATAAGTGCCAGTATTTTTTCTTAAAATGATAATTGTAATAACGCCCTAATTCTGTATAATATAACTAAGAATATTTATAATTTCAAGTGTAAAATCAGGAATTATAAATGAAAATTATTTTTAATTTCCAAGCTTTTAGAACTGAACTGTTGTAACTGTGCAGAAGTTGGGATTTTGATGTCATGCCTTCAGTTATTTCCACTAAAAGTATTTTTTAATCATGCAAGCTGAGTAAGGGTCTGAACTCTCAGTGAAAGGTGTCTCTGGGTAACTCAGTGTCACATATAAATCCTGCTGAGCACCTTCTGTGTCTTCAGATCCCCAACAAACCCTTGACTGGCAGTGATGGGAGCTCCCAGCCGGAGCAATTATCCTGACAAGTTAATATGGACATTCCAAACGTGCCAGGAAGGAAATTCATGGCAGTGTGTGCCTGGTGGGTGACCCTCGGATGTGCCTGGCGTGCAGCCCCCTCTGAACACACCAAATACCTGCCTTCATCAGGATTTGATGGATTCCCTTCCAACTTTTATCACCAAAGATGGAATCCTGACTTCCTTTTATAGTTTCGAGGTTTAATCACGTTAGCTACATATAGCTGTATAAAGACTACACAAAATGGATGGAGAAGAATTATACAAAGTTTTCATCCATTTTTAACTAGAGCATGAATTTCTAGGGTTGTGCTCCTTCCGTCTGAAATCCTGTGAAGTAATTTTAAGCTGTGCAGTGTGTGAGAGAGTCTTGCTGTAGCTCCTACTGTAAAACCTAATTTGCTGCATAAAATATGAGAGTTATAGTGAAATATGAGCCTGGAGAGCAACTCTTTTGATCTTGAGTAGTCAAAAGGTTGGCATGTATAATGGTATGAAAATAAATGATGTCAAAACTGTAGGATATAATTTATGGTTTGGGGACTACTTTACTCATGGAAGCAGAAGCTTCTACCACTGAAAAGCAAGTAGTTCAACAAAAGATAATGAATGGAAATTGCAAACTTTCATAAACCCCCAGACAGATTGAATCGTGCAATACATCAGTTTAGACACTACCAGTTGTCTAATTTACTGATTATAAATTATTAAATAGAGCATTTATAATATATATATGATTGGAACTTGAGCCTTCATTTTGTATTTCTTTAAATGAGTACTAAGCTTTAATTGTCATCCAGTTTGGCAAGGACTTGGACACATAAATTACCTTTACTCAGTTCAAGTGACAAAAGCTTGGGTCTTGTAGGCTTTTAAAATGGTGCTTTTTGAGGTGTCCAGCACGGTCTGAAGAATACCCAGGTGTGTCACGGTGCCACTAGGAGAAGGACTATAAGATAGGGCAGAATATTTGTTGACTGAAATCTTTATGGCTATAATACCGTGAAGGTTCCGGTTTGTTTGGTTGGTACCTGAGGCTCTGTTTCCTACACAGGCTTTAGACTTGGATATTTTTTTAATATATGCATGAAAAATGGTTCATGGACTAATTCAGTTACCTCAGTCTGCTTCACTCAAAGTTGCACAGCCTTCCCCAACAGAGTCTCTATTTCTGCAAATAGTCTTTTAACTGGCTTGGGGTTTCGAGGGTTTGTTTGCTTGGTTTTGTTTTGGTTTGTTTGGTTTGTCAGTTGGTTGGTTTGGAGTTTCTTAGGGTTTTTTTTCTTGTTTGTTTTGTTTGTTTTGTAAATTTTTTTCTTGTGCGTTGATTTTGGTTTTGTTTTTTTGGGTTTTGTTGTTGTTTTTTGTTGCTGTTGTTGTTGTTTGGTTTTTTTGAGTCTCTGTCTTTTGAGGTCTTCTTTTTGAAGTTTCCATAGGCTTCTCCTTTTTCCTTCTCTCACCCAAACGCTGCCCAGTCCCTTTGGTCCTGGCTCCAAGGCTGCTCAGGGGACAGGCTGGGTCCTCAGGGTGGCCTTGTGCTGGGTGTCACTGCACCTAGCAGGGCGAGCTCCTGGAGGGGAAACGTTGCACCCAGACCTCCCCAGCCCTCATGTGGCTGCGTGGATTCAACCACTGAGCCTGAAACTGGAATTTTCCCCCGAGGATCTGAGGCTTGCATCACTGCCAGCAACCCCCCTGCCCTGCCCAAACCTGTTTGCACAGCGCTCCTAGGAGGCTTCTGAAGAAAATGCGATTTAATAATGCCAGCTGTGAACCGTGCTGCACACCTTTTCTGTATGTCTATATATAAAGACACACACTTTATGGACATGCCTCCAGAATGTGTTCCAGCAAAGTGCATCAGGAATTTGATGGCGACAGAAGTGAATATAAGCTTGTCTCACTAAGGGGTTGGTATTGACTTGAAAGTGCACTTTGTTTATTGATTCTGTTTCTTCCTTTCCTTCCACATCCTCCTGCTGAATGCTGTAAGCTTTCACTGCCTGTAGGAGAACCTGGACATGTTTTGATGAAGGTTTTAAAGGTGCTGTATTAATCACACTTTTCTCAGTCCTCCGCTGTGGATTTCGAGAGTATCACACTGTCACCACTCTAGATGGGCCATATTGATCTTGATGATTAAATCAGCCAAAGGAAACTTGATTTCTGAGGGAAAACTTAATATTCTCAAAGCCCAAATGTCTCCTAAATATTTATGGGTTACAAAAGTTGATCAAATATGTTTGTCCTCTGATTATTACAGTGAACAGCAACATTAGTTCAGAGTCTCATTATAGTGATGTGATGTAGTCATATATAAATTCCTGTGTATATGTTGTCAATCATGTGAATATGCAGAGGTAACTTTTTTCTTCTATCTTGGCAAGGCAGGAAGATAAATAGGTGAAACTGTGTATGTGTTTAAGCAATAAAGTTGGGTTAATGGTTCTTGGGGAAAAATTTCCTGTGGTACACAGAGTAGTGACTTGATTGAACAGGACAGAATCATGCAGTTCAATTAATGTGCAAATATGTGCTCACTGAACTTTCATTCCATTTATCACATGGACACGGAAATAGGGTCATTTTTTATCTCTGTATTATGTATATGACATCTTAGTTTGCTGCTTGCATGCTGCTATGGGGAAAATAGCAACGTGGCACACCACAGGCAAAAAGAATTGGAGATAAATTCCTCAGCTGTCACAAACATATTTAAGTGGATCTTTGTTTGAAGATAAATCTCTTCCTTCTGCAAGGACTAACATTCAGAAGGCCTTTGCATGCTCTTCCCATTAAAATTGGATGTATTCCTTGGCTGTGTGCTGGGAAAAATCATGGGCAACAATTGTCATGTTTATGAAGTACATCGTTAGCAAAACAAGTGTACTTACAGAAAAGCATCAAAAGGAAATTTTAGCTGAAAATACATTAATATTCACCATTGGCTGTTTAAAATAAGGAGCCAGATATTTCAAAGTAACTTTTTTCTCATTCTTACCAAGGTTTTCTTCCATCCTCAGGCCTAGTGAAATTTGTTTGGGCAGTGTTCTCTTTCCTTTGACTAATTATTCTAAATCAGGATGGCAGGAGTACAGGTGGTTATTCAGTTCATACACTGAAAACCAATACTGGAAATTCTGTTAGTAAAAAGTAGAGTGAATAAACTTCTGCCTTTTATTTTATTTCTACAATTGGATAAAAAAAAGGTTTTCTTTTCTCTTGATATGGAACAAAAATGATTTACAGCAGCAAGGAGTGAAAGATGAAATTTCATAAGCACAATGTAAATTAATGTGATAAAATTCCTTTCTCAAGAGCCTGTAAGAATACCTGAAGGTGGTTAACAATTTCACTGTTCTGTTTCACTGAGAGTCCAAAGTAAGGACCTTTTGGCTGACATGGGCAGCTGTAAAATTAAAGAGTAGCTGAATTCCACATGGAATTGTAGTATTTGCAGGCAAGGCTTCTAACCTTTAGACAAACCACAGGCCAAATTCCCTGCCATGGAAATTGGCAGAGCTTCATAAACTTTAATGGAGCTGGGCCTTAATGGAGCTGTGCCAGGTTTTAAGAGCAGTGAACATGATCTCAATTTAGGTAAGAGGTGGCAGAAGCTGAGGGAGAGAAAGAGGAGTTTAAATTGTTAATAATCAGTTCACACAGGTCACTTTCAAATAGGAAAAGGTCTCATCCTGGAAACGGCAGTGTCTGGTCAAAACCAGATATCTTTCCATTGGGTATTTAGTTCAACAGCTTGAATTTATATGTGAAAATGCAGAAAAGACTGGATTTCTTATTAATTAAACCTTGTACTGCTGCTTAACATCGTGCCCAAAATGGGCAAAAGAGATATTTTGGGAAAAGTTTCTGAATGAAATGTGAGTAGTTTGGAGCAAACAAACCATAAGCTCCGTGGTGTGACAAAGGGAAATGTTTCCATCAGTACAAACACATTGATTCAGCACTTAGAGAGCATTAGGGGTTCATGTTTAGGGGAAAAATGTGTTTATAAAAAATAGTTGTTCATAGGTAACACCTATTCACAGATAAAGCAATTGCAAGCCAAGCAGCATTTTGGTTTGGGACTTCACTTGGAAGTTGTGGAAGGATGCTGCTGCCCATTCCCATTGTACATTTAAAACCACAATTTTCTTAGCAGCAACACTCACTGCAAAGGTAAATATCCAGAATTAAGAGGGGGTGTTTGGGGTCAGTGTATGTTTTGTTTATTCTTTTGACTGAAGTACTAAAATATTTTGCTATCCCATTCATATTTAACAGCCACCAAACTTATTTCCTGCCCTTCTGTAAAAAACCTAGGGAGGGTTCGGGGCAATTTAAAACTGCAGTGGTTGCTTGGAGAAAAGTTCATGTTGCTGCAGGAGGGGAAGAGAAAAAGCAGCATTGTTCTGTCTCCTGCTTTTCATAAGCTGGGTCCTGGGAAGGTGAACAGTTGTTGTTAGACACACAAACGCACACACAGACACACTTTGGTGAGAAGGCGTGAACGGTTTATTATAAAATCTGACTCCATTTTATAGTATTTCTACAAAGGCCATGGATTGGGGGAGAAGGTCTCCCCATCCCATTGGTCAAGCCAACTGTCCATCAGCTGTTCATCTCTCTAAGACAAAGAACGTGAACTACCTTGAATTAAGGAAAGCATTGGTTCTGTGTATAACACCTGTGTGTGAGAAACAACCTAAGAACTATGGACTGTGAGACACAAACAGAAGGCTGAAAAATCAGGGCGACAAACAGTAGGACATGCACTGGTGTAGTTGCTTCAGGGAGAAAAAAGGAGAGAAGCTGCTGCCAACACTGCAGAGGAGGAGAGAGAGGAGGAGACCTGGGAGAGAGTCTCGTGTGCTGGAGGAAAGTGTGGAGCTGAGGAGCAGTGGGTGAAACAGAGACTTCCCCTCCTCAGTAATGGCAACTTGGAAGAAGGATCAACAGGACACAGGCAAAATATTTCCTTGAGTTTTCTCAGAGGTTATAAGTAAAACATGTCTGCTGATCTTCCCTTTGCTTTGGGAAGATCAGCATTTCCACCCCAGGAAACAGCAGAGGACAGAGGCAGCCTGGGGTGCATAGTTGCTTGTTAAAGCACCATTTTCCCCAGCAGTTCCACATTTAGTTGCCATTGAAACATGATTTCAGTTTCTGCTCTGATAGAGAGTTTTCAATTGTAGTCTGGAAGTGGTTTATTCACTTTATAATGAATTATTGGCATATGATGAATTATTTGCTGAATTACTAAAGCATTCTAACTAAAGGACATTGTCCGTTGGATTGGGAGTTTATGATTTTGGGACTAGGCTAAAGTCTTCAGAATCATCTTTGCAGGTTTCTGTAACCAAGTAACTCTCAGCAGTTGGTTTGAAAATTGCTCTTCTCTCTGTATCTCATTTCCTTCCTCCTTAGTACCCTTTGTTCCCAAAGGACAGAGTGAATGCTGTCCTGAGTAGGATTTGAAGAATTCAGACTTGATCCAAAACATCTAGAGAAACTCAAAGAGTTCAATCTTTTGAATTCGATTATTTTTTATTAGACTTCAAACATAACATGAGAATTTCTTTCCTGCCCTGGATTCAGTGAATGCTTTTTGCTGTAACTTCTCTGGAGAGGCAAAGCGGTTCCCAGCTGAACAGCTCTTCACATTCAGCAGGACTTCTGAAAACATGAAATTGAAGCCAGCATTGTGTTTGAGCTCTAGATGATTTATTCTGACAAATCACACAAGGGCATCTCCAGATAAACATAGATGATTACATATTGGAAAAGCCACCGATTGTCAGGAGACCAGAATAATGTTCTAGGAGGAAATATCTGTGGTGTTTAATGGGTTTTGAAGCATCACTACAAAACCAGCGTTACAAAACCGCATTTTAAATCGATACGGAGAGCATGCTGAATTTATAAAATCTGTGTTCAAGAACTGAGCTGTGTTCACTAGTTCAGTTTGTCTTGCATGGACTTCAGGTGAGAATACAATAGAATATTGGTGGTACTTTCCAGAAGAGAAGCCCAGGAGCAGGTTAAGGCCTAGACTTACATAAACAGAGAGCTGAACCAAACAGGCAGACTAATTAAATCCTGTTTCTGTTAAGCTTTTAATAAATACTTTATTCATTGTAATATGGATTATATATTAAATTATGGTTCTGCTCAGGACAGTGTTTTAGGAGGTATCCTCCAGAAAGAGCAGAGTTAATGGCAGTGACAAATATTCCTGAATGTGGCTGTAACTATCAGAAATATTGGTTCATGGCAGTTAATACTTTAAATACTAAATTAAAGGAGCCATAGAGAGTAGTTAGATGTGTCTTTTCTGATAATTATAAGAGCATTATGGCAGAGAGAATGTGAAATTTAGAAACCACATGAGCCATTAATTCAGCAGCTTTTCCCACAGGTGATGGGGTGTCTAATTCCTTATCACCCACAGCCAGTGTCACTCTGCCATAAGGGGGAGGTGCCTTCACCTCAGCTTCTAGGTTGCAAAACTGCATCTAAAATATCTCTGGTCCCTTCACCTCCTGAGCAAGAATGATGATATGGAAAATTGAACTATTTGGTTTATGTCACCCAACACTTAAAACCAAAACCAAAAAAAACAATCCCTCAAAGAAAGCAAATTAAAAAATCCCTTTTTGCCTTTTACAGAATGATGTAAAGTGAAGACATATGATTGCATTTTGAATAAAAGTAATTACAAGTAACCTTAATTAGCTCCTGATCCCATGAGTTTAGGGGAATGCTCTATTTAAAATGAACTAATGCAAAAAATATTAATACTTCCATAATAAACAAGAATGTTTTTCCTTCATGCTTTCCTCCTGTTTAAAAGTAAAGAACTCTTAAACATTAAATCAAGTATAAAATGCCTGGAAAAACACTGGAACCATTAGGAACCTCATTGTCATCGTTCCCATAACTGGCTTTAAACATGGCATTTTCATGGATAGGTAACCATTTACTTTGTACATGAGTTGCTGTGATAAGAATTTATTACAGGACCTCAGGGAAATGTTGTTACATCTATTAAAAAAAAGTTACCATTAATTTTGTAGAATTAGAACATCGATTTAATTTGGCCTCCTTTAATTGATGTTAGGCAGCTTGGGAACGGATGTCCTCACTTTGTAAATGCACTTAATCACTTCTTGCTACAAAACCTTGAACGTAATTTTTCCAATCAGAGCTGACAGTTGTAGGGTTAAAGCTCAACACTAATAAATTCACAGGGACCGGATACTGTACTACCTGCTATCCTTCTTCAAAACACTGGCAGTGCAAAGCAAGTCTGAATAATTTTAATGAGATAATCTTACTATGCCTTCTTTTTCTAAACAAATTTTATTTGCTCCTGTTAGCACAGTAATTCAATTTGCTGGTGTTTGTCTTCATGGGAAAACCCTCCCCGTGTGTGCTTGTCAGGCTGTCAGCTGGCACAGTGCACCACACAGGGCCTGGAATCCAGTGGCACTTTGGGTGGCATTTCTGGGGCACAGAGGCTTCAGCAGCCTGGGCACAAAGGCACGGTCAGGGGAAAAGGCAGATCACAAACGCAAATACCAACCTGCCCAGATTAATGATGGCACTGTCAGAGAATGGTATGAAAAGAATTTCTTTAAAAATGAGTCTGCTTCTCATTTGTGGTGATTCTTCAACACCTCTTACTTCGCTTGGAGAATGAAGGATTTGTGCGTGAGGTGTTTTAATTACTTATTTCTGATGTTTTATCAGTGCTGCAATTATAGTTTTCCCTGGAGATCACAGCCCAGGTAAGACTGAGCTGCTGCTTGGGGGAAGAAATAAGAACTCCAGAAGTCCTTTTCCTCCAGAATACCACTTTGTACTGAAGTGATTTCCCTCTCATTTTTAGTCTTGTTTACAATTTCCTTGGCACATGGGAGGACACAGTGCAATAAGAGAGCAAAAAAGTCTTTTGTCTTGGAAAATCTCCTCAAGTAGTCAAAAATCAAGATTTCTTTTTTTTTTTCCCCACCACCAGTAGAGTGGTGAAAAATTTCTGTGGCAGCGTTTCTGGCTGTTTTTAGGTTACCCACCTTTTTTCCTATATTACTAATGAAAAAAAGCTCTGGTTATCCATCCTGGATAACCCTCTGCTGCTTCAGCTCTGTTTTTCAAACACACTTGCTGGGCTTTTCTACTCGAGCCTCTGTGGGATTTCCCCTGTGAAAGAAGAAAGTGATCTTTAGAGTCACTGTGACTTCCTACGTGTATTTCGGTAGAGTTTTTAGATTCCCTGAATTGGGGTATGGCTGATCCATGCCTCTCTTGATCTGGCAATGGGAGCTCATCAAAATGCCAAGCTAAATTCTTCTCTCAGTTCTCACAAAAACCCCCAAGGTGGGTAGATTAGAGGACATTTGCGAAAAGCAGAAACACGTTTAATAATTCAAAATTGGATGAATGTGTAACTAAGCAGACCTTGAAGCTGAGGCCTTCAAAGATATAATAACAGAAGCTGACCATGTAAATGAGCTGCTCTATGGACTTCCTTTTTCATTGAGGCTTTAGAAACTTTCTTTGTATCTAAGGCCAAAATTAGTTGGGTTTTCAGTTCAGTGACTGGAAGCCTACTCTGTAAGCAAAGCAGAGAGAGGCTTCTAATTGTACATTTTATTTTAGAACCGTTTGTTTTCTTAGTCAAATCATATTTTTTCCTAAAAATATTGCAAATTTTGTATTCTCCCGCCTTCAAATAAGGAAAACAAGTTGTTTCAGCTCTATAAATGAGAATAAGCAGCTTTATTCCCTGAGTGATCATAGCACATCTCAGGTAAATTCATTAGTAGGCATTTTTTAATTGTGAATGTAGAATACTACATAGATCAAAGCACTATGAAAACTGGTTTGGCTTACTACATGATTAGGGTGTGGTTTATCTTTACACCATTTGGATTTTCATTCAAACTTTTGAACATATTGACCACTGTCAAATTTATCATGCTTCTTTTTCCCATTTGCTTTTCACACATAACTTTGAATGTTCTCACTTGTCTAAGTACTGCAGATAAGCTCTTCTGATGAGTGAAGGAATGAAGCAGATGATGTTTTAAATGCATAGATATTTTCCTTTCAAAGAGGAGGATTAGGGAAGGACTTTTCATTCAAATCCTGTTGATCCAGACCAGGCAGTGTGCTGTTGATAACTGATGAGGTGAGGGCGGATGTTCAGCTTTCTCTGGAATATTCCAACTTTGAAGGTCTTAGAAGCTGAGAGGTGCAATGGGGCATAATTCTTTGTGCTATGCACATGGCTAAAAGCTGCGGAGATTTATGATCCCTCGTATAATGGAACGTCTGATGGGATGAGGAGATCTCCCCTGCACACGCCACATCCTCATGTCACACGTGCAGAGTTCATCAGCATCACCCCTTCACACCAGACACAATCTGCTTTTTAAGCAGTTCCCTAACTAGGCTAGCTCATTTCCCAGCAAAATCCAAACCATGAAGTTCATTTTGGTCTATTTTGCACCCAATGTATTTAAAAGAATAGTCTGTGAGGAATAGATCATCTGCTGGACTCTGAGAATAATCCAGCTCCTGCATGGCTGGAGTACTCACACTCCAACGTGAGTACTAAACATCTCTTTAAGCTCTGGTATATCCATAAACACATCTTTTCTGTAATTAATTCATTCTGACCTGTTGTATCGGCTTCCCTGTGCCAGTGAGGGAACAAAGAATTTTGATATAAATATATTGCTGCTTGCAAGGACAGGGAGTTTTTAACACTGTAAAATTGAGATCATTGTTCTGTCATGCTCAGCTGAAGTATCTGCTTTTCACAGTGTTCAGAGACAACTTACCCTATTGTGTATTGCTTAGAGCTCTCAAAAATCAGTTTGAAGTGCATTCCTATATTGATCTGATTTAATACAAGACTGTACTGGGATATCATCACTACACAATCTATCCTGAGGGTTTTATTTAATTGGCTTTGCAAAGTCTGCATTTCTCTGGGCTGACCTTTCTATTTTTATTCTAAATATTTATCTTTGGAGTCAGTAGCCTGCACTGACCATTTTACTCATGAAATTGAGAACAGCTTGTAATCCTGTTGTTGACATTTGTATTTAACCTCTGACTTTTCAAAGGAAATTCATTAGTCACTATACAGTTTCCAGTAGTTCATTTGACTTTTCTTAATCATGCAGCAAGGCCACCTCTCCTAGATCCACAGCCAACTGTTTAGTGCAGTTTTTAATGAGCTGCAACACCTCTGGGGAAGCTCACCTCGAGGGTCAGCTTCAGGCACAAGCAAGCCAGGCAATTTCAAGGGCTGTAAACTGATGAGGGCAGCAAAATCCCAGTTTTAGACAAGGCAGAACTTTGCTGGTGCTGCCTGCCTTGGGTTCCCTCCTCCTGCAGCGATGGCAAAGCGCCGTGGCCTCATGCAATGGCTTGGACACTGCAATGGGACATGGCCCATCCAGCCCTGTCCCCTGCTGCAGGGCCAATCCAGCCCTCCTGAGCTCTGTCCTTGAGAGGAGAGGAGGCTGCAGGGCCAATCCAGCCCTCCTGAGCTCTGTCCTTGAGAGGAGAGGAGGCTGCAGGGCCAATCCAGCCCTCCTGAGCTCTGTCCTTGAGGGGAGAGGAGGCTGCAGGGACAATCCATCCCTCTGGAGCTGGTGCAGGCCTTGCTGGCAGATGCTGGTGGCCGCCCACACGTCCCTCTCTGCCCGGCTCTTCCCAGCTCGGCTGTGCAGATGCTTGTCTTTCACATGGGCAGCCACAGGGAAAGACACAGGCAAAGGATTGTGATGTTTCCCAGAGACAGACAGCATTTCCCAGCTTTCCTGGGGGAGAAAAATGTTTGATGAAGCCAATCTGCCAAAGGTGTGAAATAGAATTTGTCTCTGTTGAAGTGAAATTTTGAAATGCTTTTCGGTCGGTTCCACAAAACTCTGATGATTGTGTTCCTGTTCCTCCTGCTGCGTGTTCTCAGGGCAAACCTGGGTTCAGGTGTCACCTCTAAGCTGCAGGTGGGTTTGTGGCCACCCCCTGTCCCCTCCTAGAAAGTGTCACAGTTCTTCATCACCCCAGCCCTGATTAACCCTGGGACCCCTCTGGCAGGAGCAAAGAGGGAGCACAAAGAGAAAAAGCCCCTGGAGGTTCCCTCCATGTCTGAGCCACGTTCTGCACCAGCTGTAAGGAGCTGCCCCATCCCACCCCCCTCTCACCAGGCAGTGCCTGCTCCTCTGGGTCAGCTCAGGTGGGAGATGCAATATTTTTATTTCCTTCCCTTTAAATACCCTCCTCTTGTGCCTGTGGCTGCACCAACACGTGGGGCTTGGAGCGGGCCCTAACGTAACTTGCAAATGTAGCTCCCTTTTAGCTCAGAAATCTGGGGCTTGAGATTTCAATTCCCAGTTCTTAGATCCTGGCTATCCCTGTGGAGTCCCCGAAGAGTGATTTTCCTGGAGTTCTTCCCTCAGCTCTCTGAAGCAGAGGGGAAGACAGCTGGGTTCTCTGCTTTAATTAGACTAAGGAAGCTGCTCATAAAAGACTGGAAAAGAGAGCAGAAATCAGCCAGCCTCCTAGTGGAAATGCTGCATGAATAATGCTGGGAAGGAATCAGTTGCTCCGAATAGTTAAATAAGCCAAAAAGTTGCCAGTTGGTTTTTTCCCCTTTTTGCAAATTTCCCTGGTAACAGCCAGGCAAGTTGGTGATTCAGAACATGGCTCCATTTATTTGGTCAGAAAATGATAAGAGTCGTAAATATTTCAGAGGAATCTGTGGTAAGTTTCCTCTACTGTGACTCATAAGGATTTGGATTATTATGATGAAAACATTTGTAAAGTTATTGTGTTTCTTTTCATCGAGAAATATTCACTTGTGAATCCCTGCTGGGACTGAATTTCCCACTGCTTATCTTTATTTCTCCAGGGTTTAAAGCGTTAGTCACCATAGCAGGGCACTAAAACAGAGCCTGGCGCTGGTGTGCCAGCATGGAAAATGAATGCCAATATTCACACCATGTATGGACTGACAATATTAGCATCAGGCAGCCCTTGGCAGAAATAGAAATTTCACCAAAAAAAAAAAAAAAAAAAAAAAGAGGAAGTTAAGCAAGAAGTTAAGCAAGTAGGTTCTTAATATCTATATCATTCACAATGTAATAAATGCAACTTCTGGGTGACTGAGGGGATGGGCACATCCATAATACACATATATACGTAATACATAATGCACATATATAAATAAAGAAAAGAAGATACAAACAAAATATTAACCCCAATATTTCTTTCTGTAAATAAATACAAAAATATTATTTTCAAGCTTGTGGGAAAGTTCTAGACTGAAGCACTGCAACACATGAAATGGTACCATACAGTGGAGCAGCAGAACAAGTCCAGGCTAAAGAGCCCAGCATGCTTTTTTACCTGGTGTTTAAAGCCTGCGTTGGGGTGGGGGATAGTCAAACAAATTCTGCCTGCTGAGGGAAGGGCCTGGTGTCAGCCCTTGGTGCCTGCTGCGCTCAGGGTTTGGTGGAGCCCTGAGAGGAGCAGCGTTCTCCCTGTGGGATCCGTGTTCCTGTGCGCTGCCCGCGCCTGGAAATCACATCTCACACCGGAAAAGGCTCTGCAGACACAGCCAGCTCCCAGTTAAGGCAATTGCCTCCCCTGTGGAACCGGCTCGGGAGCAGAGGAGGGAATTTCTGCATCTCCAGGGTTGTGTCAGAGCCAGCCCGTGGGGCTCACCCTCTGTGGGCTCTGCTGCATCGCTGGCATTCCCACAGTGGTCCTGTGTGCTCCTTCTGGGGGGCTGAAGAACTCACCAGGGGCTTTGAAGCCTAAGCCATCTCTGTGATTGTGCTAAAAATTGCTGTACTTCAGCCAGAAACCCATTTCTGTTCTGAAGGCTGGAAGCTTCTTTACAGCCCTGCTTTAAAAAAAACCCCAAAAATTCACATTTCTCCCTGCATTCTTTCATAAACTCTTCTAAATCAGAGACAAGTTAACTAAGATAACCTGGATATTAGGAGCTATATCTGTTACATAAATATAACCCAGCTGAAAATTATCAATGAGAATTTTTCTGCTTTGCAGTGCTGTGTGGGGAAGGAACTGGAGGCCTCTTTCCCCTGAGTCACTGAACTCAGCCTGATAACAGACAACACTTAAACATTTGTGTTTGATATGTTTTGGAGTAAATTGTTCATGAATCTACAAATGGCAAGAAATTGAACACCAAGCAGGCACTTCTGGAAGGAATACACTAATAAGTACAAGCAACTATTTTGTTATCTTCCAGTTATATTGTCTCTTACTATACAACAAGTTATGTGAACAAAAAAAAATAAACTGTTCGTATTCAAGGATCAGTGTTTTATTCAGTAAATGTTTCAATAATCCACAGTTAGTTAAAATTCAATTTAAAATTCACCACAGAATTTTTGCTTCAGTGTTCTCAATTTGAAAGTTATTTTTAACTACTATAAAAAGCCCAGTGAAATCTTTTGGGAATAATTTAATCCTTAAAGCTTCTCTCACTTCTCTAAACCTAGAGCCAAGAGAGAAGCACCCCGTGAGCAGGAAGGGGCTGCTTGTAGAACTCTGCATCATCACTACACACTGCACTTCATGGCTACTCCATGTGAAAATCATGGCCAGGCTATATTGCTTTGTAGACGGCAGGGAAAAGAGTGTTTTATTGAGATGCTTCTAGAACAATGAATTATGTAATTATATGTATTATATTAGAATGTGTCTGTGCCTGACGCCTTAAGTTTGTAGTGTTTATATTTTTCAGATGCTGCGCTGCGTTAGTGCATAACTCTGAACACCAATGCATCATGCCTGTATAAATATAGATCTAAAAACACAGTATAATTGTTCTCCCTCACAACATTCTTCCCTTTGGAATTCATTGCACCAGCTCAGCTCTCCAAAGCAGCCCCAGCGCTGTGAGGACACGGTGCCAGCCCCATCCCGGGCCACGCTGGGTCAGGTCTGCCAGGGGTTGTTCCTCTCCCAGATCCAGCCTATGGACACTTTGAGCTCCACAGACCTGCTTCTTCAGCTTCTGAAGGCGTCATTATTCTACAGGTGACTTTTATGGAAAGCATCCCAGCAGAAAGGTGCATGGGGTATCTTGCTGCAGCTGCCCCTAATCTCTTTGCCTTTGAAGCGCAGATCCTGGCAGAGGCTCACACGAGGTCATTGCTCTCTGCCTCTCCTCACCTGTCAGTTCAGACAGGAATCTGTGCAGAACTGGATTCTATTATGAGTTCTTTCACATAGCAAAGAACAAGTCCACTTTGAAAATCTCTGAGGTGCCCTGTTTTAATACGAATGAAATATCTTCGGGAAATTCACTTAAATTTTAATTGTTTGCTGGCTCACCTGGAAATCTCTGTTCTGCTTAGGAATATAAACGGAGGCTTAGCAAAAAAGAGAAGTGTTCACAATAACATAGTTTTGGGTGCAGCAGGTGGATAGTTTTTTTTTGCTGCAATAAAAAGAAAAGCTGTTGTATAAAACAGCAGGATGTAGGGTTAAGTGGATATTTTAAAGAAGAGGTCATTCAGACAAAGTGACAAAATGTATAAAAGTGACTGCCTTCTTCTCAGCCTCTTGCATAGATTTGCATAGGTAATTCTGACAGAGACCTTTCAGAATAAGCTGAATTCAGCTGGTCTTCAGATCAAAGCCAGCACAGCTACAATTGTTGGGATTTATCAGGGAAATCTACACAGGAGACAACCAAATTTTTTATTTCTTTAATAATTGTACTGAAGGCACCGCGACAAATAATGGTTAAAAATTTAGGAATTGCTTGGGTTCTGTAATTAATGGATTTCCTTTGCTGTCATGTCAATTCTGTGGGGAGATGGCAGAGCAATACCTGCTTTTATTTATTTAATTAAGTAATAATCTGCAGCTGCAAAAACAAATAGGTTTCTTCAGACTTTTTTATTTTCAGAAAAGACACTTGTAATTGTAAAATATGCAGTACTTAAGCATTTTTCCTCAATTGTGGGCACTTTCCATTCTCTTTTTGAAAGCTTTTCCTGGGAACACCCACATGTTACAAATGGCCTTGAAAAATAAATAAACATTGCATCCTTTTGTTAGGAGTATGTGCATCTTATCCATCTGTCCTCCTCCTGTGTTCCTTCTGTGTTATTATTCTACAAAGTCAATTCTTCCAGAGAATCTATTTGATTCTTTTTTTTTCCCTTGTAAGAAGCTTACAGGACAAAAAAAGCAATAGAAATTCACATCAGCATTGTTCTTGAGGAGGTATTTTCCCTCACTACCTTGAACAAGCTTCATGTATGAAAAAAGAAATAGAAGGAAAACAGAAAAGCATCTGCCTTTTATCCCTCTCATTTAATGGAGCCGAGTTCTCCTCAAGAGCGCCTTGGAGTATTTAAACCGACTCCTGATGCAGTAATTACAGCTGCTGCCTGGCCTGGTGCTGCAGGTGAGGCTGTGCAGGGGTAATTAAAAAAAAAAAAAAGGTGAATTTCTCCTCGTTCAAGGTGCCAGAAGCGAGGGATGGCAGAGGAAGGGGAGCAGCTCCTGCCATGGCGCTGTGAGTCCCCAGTGTCACACACTGGCCTGTCCCTGCCCTGGTCAGGGGAGGTTAAAATGCTAATGACAATTTAGAAGAGGCAGGGAGGGAAAGCAGAGGGTTTTCTGGAAGGCTCAGCAGTCAGTCCCGTTAATCTGGGGCAGTATTTCCCACTTGTGGAGCTCCTTGCTCCATGTGGGTCCGCCCCACACCATCTGCACTGCTGCTGCTGGCCCGTGGGGTAGTGAGGAGCTCCAGGGTTGATGGCTTGACACGAGGTGCCTTTGGATCCTCTGCAAGCCCTCTGGGATTCTCCTTTCACTCTGCATGTGCAGCGCTGCAGAAGGACACACATTCCTTGATAGAGCAGGCACTTGATGTAAAAACTATTGCAGTTGTCCATAAAGAGCAGCTAGTGTCACGTTAGGCATGAAAAATTCTGTGGCTTTGGCTTCATTTCCTGAGTTTATGAGTATCAGAAATGTTCTGACAAAAATGTTGGTGACTTTTAGAAATTGGTATGACTCTCTGGAATAGATACCAATAAATATTTAAAAGAATTCCATTGTTATTTTGAGGAGAAGGCTGTTATTAGAAAGCCTAGATAACAAGCATTTTTGTAACAAAACGGAGCTGGAAAATGTAATATTAAAAATCTCTGCTTGCTATGCTCCAAAATTCTACTGGTGACAAATTCCGTCAGTTTACCAATATCTCAGTCCACAATCACAAAGGATCAGAACAGAACATCATAAAGCTGCCAAGGGGGAAGGAAGCCCCCAGAAGGGAACCCCACCAGTCACACTAAATACTGAATACTGAATTTCCAGCAGAAATGAGCTGAGCTCTGCTCATCCTCATTCTGAGCTGGTATTCACAGGGTGTAAAACTGAGTAATTGATTTTGTTTCCTCTAATAAACAGAATCCTGTCATTTTTATGGAATGTATCTTTACAGCTTCTGAAGAGGTACCATGAGTGAAAAATTTGTTGCTATTTAGTGTCCAATTGCATCCAGCTTTTGAGTCTAATGCCTCCTATTCACATTGCTGAGCAACCATTCTGCATCCTGTGCAGTGCAAAGTTGATTCAGGCAATTTTCCCTATAGATTTGTGCATATGTCACCTTTGGGCAAAAGATGAGCTAATAGAATTGAAATGAACGTAATTGGCAGAAGGTCAACCAGGGAGCTGTACATGTCTAGAGCTTCCAGAAAAGGCAGAGTTGTTTCATGTTGGCATATGACTTGATTAGTATGCAGGTAAGGTGATTGTGCCTCAACAGAATAATTGGATCATTGAAATATCTGCAAACCCTGGTGTATCTACAAAGCCTGAGCAGTGATTAGATCCTGCCTGTTCATTGCAGCAAGCCTTGAAATTCTTCCCACTGTGAAAAACTAATTTTCTGTGGGAATTTATTAAATAAGAAATCTGCATGCCACTTTACCTTGTAAGCATTACCGGCAGAATACAAAGATTTCCTTTGACTTTGATGTATGCACTTCACGGATGCTTTTATATCATTGTTTTGTTATTTCTCTACATTCAGCAGAAATTCCAGTATCTCTTTCTTCCCTGGGTTTCTGGAGAGAGTTGCATCTCCATCCTATGATAAAGCAGCCGTTCATTTAGAGCAGAGGGAAGGAGGGGAAAGGTGGGCTGTGGAAAACGGAGCCACAATTGGAACACGCCAATACACTTCAGTTGTTGTGTTCTGAAAACAGCCAGAACAAATAGTCACAAGTTGTTGCTTTTCAATCTTCATGTTTCTGCGCTGTAATTGGTTTCTGACGCACCACTGAACAAATCTTATCGTGTCATCTGGGTTTTTTTGTTTTAAAACCGGGGAATGCTAATCTGTGTTAATAAGGAACAGGTATTGCAGGGTAGGATTCCTGTGCTGCCCAGCAAACTTTAAAAAAATGGAGAGAGGAATGAATATAAGCTTCCTAGAAGGTTTACAATGTTTATTTCAACCCTATAGAGAAGTGCTCTGAAGGGCAAATAACGAGGTCCTTTGTGCACTGTGCTGACAAAATGAACTCACAGCTTGGAGCGTGTCTCAGAACAAACACCTTGCCAGCAGGAGGGTGGAGGTTGCAGCTCATCTTCTCCTCCCAGCTAATGGCAGCTAGGTAGTGGAATAGGAGAGCCCAAACATCTGCCTCCTTCGCTCTGTTTTTGAGGTTTTAAGTGCTTGGCTGCTGTGGTGCCGCTACCCCAGGAGCCAGTCTAGAGTCACAAACACAGCATCACTTCAGCTCCAGTGCAGCACAGCCACTGTGGCAGATAATCACCTAAAAAGAGTAAATCCTCCTGGGCTAAGGAAAAGAGTTGTATGTAGAGCTAAATGAATAATTCATAGGAAATAATTTTTTTTTCTACTTGCAGAATGGCGTGAGATTCTCTCAGCTGTGTATTAATTATTCAGATGTTTCTGAGAAATGTTTTCTGTAAACTTTATTGTACAGATTGGAACTTTGAGCTTGATTCTTGCAATGAATGATTTAGAATGCTGCATGGACTTCCCAGACCTTAATTGGTTGGGTACACAAGCACCAGTGTGAATATATTTGGTGAAGATTCAAAACCTGTTTTCAATAACATCACTGTCTAATGAAACTTAAAAACTTCCTCTTCACGAGCTACGTTTCTGTAGTAAAACACAACAGCTTTAATTTTTTATGAAAGTGAGCATCCAGCACGTGGCTGAAAGTAATTCACTTGGAAACTGAAATGGATCTGTAAATACTTTTTCTGCATAATTTACACAGCTCTACTTGTGTGATACTAATAACTACTTATTAGCCTTGAATTTATACTACTCAGTAGGGGAATATTTCTTTCTTCTTTCTCTAAAAAGTTGTAATTATCTCTCCAGTGCTGCCTATCAGTATCCAAGTGTTTTGAGGATGGTACATTAGGACCTCATATATTTGTGTAATGTGCCACAATCTTACCATAACAGAAATCCCAGACTGTTCCATAAACAAAGTCATTCTGATAGATTATCCTCATTTGTGCAAAAAAGACAATAAAAAGTATGGTTGCCTTGATGTCTTCATATTAGGATGCCAGAGTGTGTGCGAAAAATACAAGTATTTCTCACACAGTCTGGTGATAACAATAAAAGTACACCAGAAAAAAATTCTGGTGTATTTCTAGTATTTTTTGCCTGCTGCTTTGAGGCCCTTTAGAGGAAATGTTTATCAGAATAACATCTAAAGTAGTGCCATGCCATGAACTCCCAGACCTGGCTACTGGAAGTGGGTGGATAAGTTCTTGAAACCCATTTTTGACACATATTTAATGAGTTTCCGAAGTGGTAGAAATGCATTATTGGTGTCCTTGCTGAGCTCCACTCAGGGAGGTACCTTGAGCTTGCTTTGCCACAGTAATTACAGTTTGCTCTCCTTGCTCTAGTTGCTCCTCTAATTTCAATCAGATAAAATTAATCAGCAGTTTCCTGTAAAGGCTGTTCTCTGCTGATGCTGCAGTGCTGAGGTGTGTGGTGTCCCAGCAGCGCTGCGCTCCAGGGAGGGCAGGTGCCACACCTGGGGGGGACAGGGCGTGCAAATGTCCGGCGATGTTCCTGCTCCTGTCCGGTGATGTTCCTGCTCCTGTCCGGTGATGTTCCTGCTCCTGTCCGGCGATGTTCCTGCTCCTGTCCGGTGATGTTCCTGCTCCTGTCCGGTGATGTTCCTGCTCCTGTCCGGCGATGTTCCTGCTCCTTCCCTCTGCCCTGCGGCTGCTCCTGGACCCAGGGCCCTGTTTTTACCTCCAACCTGGGATTCCTGGCCATTCATCTCTGATGCAGATTTTTTTCCAAAAGCTTTTGGAAAAACTGACTGCAGGACAAGCACAGGGTCTCTCTGATCTGTCGCTGCAGTAATATCTTCAGAGGGCTCCAGGAGGTTTGTTGAGCACACCCTGCCCTGCCCAAATCTGTGCTGGCTCCCCTTAACCACACCGGGTTCGCTCGAGTGCTTTGCAACCTCAGGCTTTGCTTTTCTCCTTCGGCTGAGTTTAGTTAAGCTTGGAATGAGGGTGGCAAATACTCCCACAGCTGTTCATTGTGTGAACAAGGTGCTGTGTGAGCTTCTACGGTGGGGGATCACAAATAAAGCTCTCCAGCCTAGAAAAGGGTGCCTGAGGTAGTTTATGGCAGAGATCTGCAGCACCTGAGTGGAAGTGTGAGCAGTAATAGACCATGAGAGTTCATTGTCTCTTCCCCTGCAAGGGTTAGGGCTCCCCAAAGGAAACTGCTGCTGCTGCAGAGCCTTCAAAACAAAAGGAGCTGATTAACACAACCTCTAATTAAGCCATGGAATTTCTTCCTGTCAGATTTTATGGTTGATAAAGTTTACATAGATTAAAAACGAGACTGGACAAATTCATGCAAGAGAAATCTGTCAAGGTCAGTTAAATGTCAGGACACTGAAATGTGAGGAGGGCCTGAGGCGGCAGATAACAAGGAATTCTCAGTAAATGTTAGTCCTGCTCTGGCCCTCCTGCCTTGGCATCTGCTGCTGCCCTGTGACACAGAGCTGGGCAGACACTGAGTGTGGCCCTCTTTCACGTTTCCCTGAGCCCACTGCAGCTGGCATTGAAAGCTTCCTGGTCATCTAAACCTTCAAGGATTTCCATCTGTGTGTGGGTTGATGGAGATTTCCGGCTCCAGTTCTCACAAGAATAGACATTTAAGGTGCTGGCTGAAATTCACTGTTGGGTTTAGTGCTGAACCCTTGCGTCATTTGAAGAAATTTGGCATTTGGACACCGTGTGCATTGATTGCAGATAGTTTGAAGTTACTCTAGAAAATGCAGATTACTCCATTTTATCTTTGTCTTGACTTTAGATTTTGTGATTGGGTGGGTTTTCTTGGTCTTAATTAAAAGTTTCTTTTTCAGAACTGTAGAGTTTTTTTTTTATTGCTTTTTTGGTTTTTTTTTTGCTGAACGATTTCCCCTCATCCTCCTCCCAAGGGACAGAATTATCTAGATCAAGGTTGAAGGAAACATTAATTAAACTTAGCAATGAATAAAGTCTACAAAGACAGTGTTTTGAGTTTCTTGTCAATAAATCTCCTTATATAACTTTTAAAATGTCCTTAAATTTCATCCCAAAATGTAGCATTATAAGCCAGAGCATGTTTGCAGTGTCAGTGTGCCTGCCAGGATATCAAAATCTGAAAATAAAGGAGCATATTCATCTCCTTTCTGCTTCCTTGAACTCTCAAGTCAGTGCAGCAATTTAAATATGGGCTTTCATTTTTTTTTTTCCTGAGCACTTACAAAAATGTGTTATGATTGGTTTTATCTTTATTGTTTAAAAAATTATTATCAGGAGATAGAGATTTTGGGGAGTTGGCATCAGCTCACCAGAGCTGACCTGGCAGCAGAATTAACATTCTCACAGAGTGGGGAGAGAGGGAGACAACAAAACAGATTCTCCAGTGTAGATAATATATTCCGTTTTACTGGTTTGAAAATCCTGAATCTGAAAGAGAAGTGGTAAACAAAGAAAATAAGCAAAACATCATGTACTGCTATCCGAAAGTGAAATAGTTGGAATATTTAAATAAACAATACAGCTTGGGCTCTACAGTGACATTGATTTGAATTGGCCATTCTTGAGCTGTGGAGAGATTGCAAGTGTTGGGTTTTTAAGGGTATTTTATAAAAGCAGTTGATTATAATGCACAATTCATGAAGTGAAGGATGTGCCCAAGCAATTAGCACAGTGTGATCTAGCACTTCAGCTGTCCTGGTAACGTGGCATTTCTCATTCTCTATAGCCACTGAATACCAGAGCTCTTAAGTCAACTTTTAAGTCCCATTCCCTAAAATTGGAAATAATAATAATTTGAGATAATTATCAATGTGCTATTAGAATAGCAACACCATCTTGCTTGGCTGGAATTCTTTCTTTGCAGTTGTGTTGCAGAAAGGCACTTCCAGAGTGGGGTTAGCCAGAAATGTTGATGAGACATGAACTCTGAGCCCTGTGCTGATGCCATTGGGCTGAGCAGGGACAGCAGTCCTCGGAGCTGTGCCTTGCTGGATGGATCCCATGGCAGACAAGGTGGGAAACCATTTTTCTTGCTGTCAGTGGACACTGAGTGTAGTCTGAGGCAGTTTCTGACTGATCACAGCTCCTGTTCACAGAAACATTTAGGCTGGAAAAACCTCTAAAGCTGAGTCCAACCAAACCCTGCCTTGTCACCACCTTGTCACACCCTCTCTTCTGTTGAAACTAGTCCTATTAACTCTGTCAAAGTAAAGAAATGGGTAAAACTAAGTCATCAAATGTTTTGATACAACAAATGTATTCATGGCAATTAAAATTTGCTCACTGCCAAGCAGAACTGCCGCTGTCTCCATCAGAGAATAGTGATGATCCCCAGCAGACAGGGCTTGATTTGAAAAAAATATAAAAGTTTGAGTGATTTTTTTTCTACTATTTTGCTACTGGAATAACATAGCATGGTAACTTACTCTGTTTCAGCATTCAAGGTCTGCAGAACAATTTTAAAGATTTGGTCCAATCATTTTTTTTAATTAAACACTTTAGAAGTTCGGGGAGGCAGGATAGCAAGATGGAAAGAGTAGAGGCTTTAAAATGAACTGACAATTATTCATGGGTCATCCATTCTCAGATTTCATTTAATCAAAGACCCAATAAAAGAACACATTGTAAGGTGGTTCATTTTTTATAATTTCTTTAACTTCTTAATCTCATTTTTAAAATTATAAGAGTCATTAAGAGTCTAATTTTGAGATTCCCTCCAGAGTTTTGTTAATCAGGCAGATTTTATTCTGTCTGTGATAGCCACACATTACAGATCACTGAGGAAAGCAGCTAAATGCTTGTTCAAGCACACATCTCTGGCTACACAAGAGTTCAAAGTTCATGTGTGCAGAATTGGGGTGCATTGGTAGACTGGGGCTACCACGTCACACTTTTACTTTCCCTACATTGAATAAACTGAATATGTTAGGAAATTCTACTCTGAAATCACAGAGTTTGGTTGATATGTGATTTATTTAAAAAATTTATAGGATACTGCAATAGACGAGATTTTAATTTTCAGCTCTTGAGCTCTTTGTTTTAAAATAGAAGGGCAAAGCATTCTTTCTCCTTCTTTTCAGGGGGAATGTTGCCTGGCTGGATAACACAGCAACCACTGATTCATATGTGTATATTCACTGGAAAACTGTGGGGTTTGTCCACTTTTCATTTTCAAAGCTTTATGAATGATGAAGAAATTCGGGTTAAGAATATTGACTGAGCTATCCAGGCTCGAGCTTGCAATTCAGAATGTTATTGAGAAAATTCCTTGAATTAATAAGGCTTGAATAGGACTTTAGCAGCTCTTTACATCATAATCCTCCCTGCTATTTCATGAAAACTGGCTAGTTAACTTTATTTGGTCATTTAATATTCTGTATCAAATACTTTCTTTTCATCCTTTAGCATGATAAATCTAATTTTTCCAATTTACTAAGAATTACTAGCTGATTGTCCAAAAATATTCATTTAGAGAATTAAAAATGCTTATTGTCTGGCAGTTCTGTTATCTTCCCAATATCAGCAATATTATATAATCTACTGGTGCCATGGGATGCTCTAAATTTTAAAAAAATGTTAATAATACTCAAATAATAAAGAGTATAATTTAATACTCAAAAGAGTATTAAATGGAATAGATTTTAGACTCGAGAAGGACACCCTGGCTCCTACAGAGTTCAGATACTTGGTAGAACTTTACACAGCATCAAAGTGCCTTGGTCAGAGCTAAGACCAGAAACCAGAGCCACAACTGAGATTAAATTGCATTCCTACTGGGGAAGTGGCTCAGCATACACTTGAATATTCTGTGTAGGTGCTAAACGGCATAAAAAATAGAGAGTCCCTGGTCTGACTTTTGCTGAGATATAAGTTGAAATCATAACTATTCAGCACTGAGCCTTTTCAAGTACTGTAGAATCAAATTAAAAGAGAGACACACAGCTGTGACAAGTCAAACAACAAATGCCACCAGCACGTGGCTTTCTCATCTTGTTCTAAGTGAAGTTTGAAAATCTTCATTGCCAATAGAAGCCCAGACTGATCTTACTGACTTTCACTAGGATGTGGAATTTAAAAAAAAGAAATCTGTTAAAACAAGATTAGAGTCCTTGTGGCAGCTTCAAAGCAATTCTGAGCTCAAGACTCAAATTCCACATGCAAACATAACACATGCAAGAAAATCACAGTGTATCTGTATGAACTGTCTGTAGTCTACCTGAAGATATTTCGAGGAGAGGGAAATCAGTTCACTTTTCTAGGTAAGAAGCTGGTTTTCAGATTGCTCAGCTTGGCGCTGTTCCTCCGAGAGTGATGGAACCTGCTCCATTTCTGTGGGAACCTCACTGGCAGCTGCTCAGTATTCAACAGGGATGTTTGGGCTGATGCCGCCCTGATTTTTCAGCCTTCTCTTCTGTTTCACAGTTTTCATGGTTAGGTTATTACGCACAGGTGCTGTAAACAGAGGCAATGTTTTCATAAATTCAAAGATAAGTTTACATTTCTGTTCTTAGAGATGTGGACAGCTGATGGACAGCTGTCTTGACCAATGGGGTGGGGAGAGGTGTCAACCTTCTCCCCCAGTCCCTGGCCTTTGTAGAATGGAGTCAGATCTTTGTAATAGAACAGTTCATGTCTTTTCACCAAAGTGAGAGTGTGTGTGTGTGTCCATACGATGAACAGCATCAGGCTGTCCTTAACCGGGCCAGTTTACACAACAGAAGTCGAATGAACCGAAAATAGTTTCTCTCTCTGGACTGTGTTTGCCACTTAACTAACGTCCTGCGCTCCACCAGCAGTGAGGGTGCCTGCTGAAGCCTGGGCCCTGGGGACAAGCTCCGGGCTCAGGAGCTGCTCTGGGGGGGGTGACGGGGCAGTGCCCTCCCTGCTCAGCCCCACTGCGCACCAGCAGTGTGCTCTGTGCACAAGCAGGCTCTCTCTCGCCACAGGGATTGCACAGGGATGCTGGAGTGCAGAGGCTTCTGCCTCAGCAGCCGGAGATCATCGTGGCCTGCAAGGTAAATTGAAAGCTGTTCGCTTCCCTTTGAACCGCTGGGTCCTGGTGTTCTTCACTAACAATTAAATTTAAAACCATCTCTGGGAGATTTTGCTCTCTTCCAGAAATGAGTTAAGAAGCATTTTCAATTTCTTGTTGTCAGTCTGAGGCAGAGCCGGGAGGGATGAGAGCAGCGCTGCAGTGTGGTGTGTATCTCACTGCTCCCTGGGCTTTGTAAGGAAGGCCATTTCCCTGGCTTTTCCTCTTGTACCTAGTGTCCAAACTTCGGGTGAACTCCCAGATCTGGCAGAACTGACTCCTTATATAATAAATAACATTATTATTGTTAATTAACAATATTATTAATATTATTAATATTGTCAATTATTATTAATTGTTTTTAAATCTAATTTCTCTAATAATGTTGAGGGCTGGAGTAGGGGACTGCTGATATAGTGCCTGCGCTATTTGAGCTTTTTTTGGGAATACTTATCCCATGCAGACATTCAAAACCTGCATATTCTTCACCTGGAGCATTATGCTGCACTTAATGTGGTGCCAAGATTCTCCTCTTCCTCCGAAATCTAATGGTGGTCTCTGTTAGGTGACAGACCACCAGGCTTTGAGGACTCGGTCATTTCATCAAGCATGTGACAAACTTTATTTTCTTATGAGCGTTTCAGGCACGGTTTTGGTCTGAAAGCAAACCTCGGGTGTGCTGGTTGGCTCCGGGTTAGGGTGCAAAGCCACAGCTAATTAGCCATTCCCTTTACGCTCACAGAGACACCATTTGGATCATTTGCTCTGATCCTTTCCTTAATGCTTAATAAATTCTTCACTGTTACACTTTAATTCATTAACTTCATTTTCGAAAGGATCGACTCAGCTTTTTCAGGCCTGTGTGCGAACATGAAAGAATAGAGCCAAGAAGTTTGATTCTTTCAAGTCACAATCCCAGATGCCTGCACACTGCTTTGAGGATCGTTATCCTGCTGTAGTTATTTAGGCACTTTATTGCCAGGATTCTTTCTAAGCGTGCAATTGGACACTCTGAGCTGTTGGTCTGAGCTGTGCTGTGCCCCTGGATTCTTGGCTGGGAGCAGTTGACATTCAGTTTGGAGAATATCTGGGATTGGGCTAATGATGTTCAAATGCTCTTTAAGCACTAAAATTGTAACCTTGTGCCTTTATTGTTTTGGGGGGTTTTGTTTGTTTGTTTTTGTGTGTTTGCTGTTGTTTTTTGTTTGTTTGGGTTTTTTTAGTGTTGGTGGGGTTTTTTTTGAGTACATTGATTTAAGAAAGCCTCAATTTCTGGGGCTAAGAGAAGCTCTGAGAATAAACATCCAAAGAGGAATTTGTGTGTTGGAAGTGCTGGGGAGTGTCAGGCAAATCCTTGGTGGTGGCTCCTGCCACCAACAGCAACTGTGTAGGGATGCCTTGGATTTTCCACAGTAGGAAAATGCTACAGTGTTCCCTAGGAATAGCTCTCAAAACTATTTGGGTTTAGCAGCTTCTCATCCCTCTAGGTTTGTAATTCTGAAATGTTTATTTGCATTAGTAAAACGTGCAGAGCAGCTGATTCCAAGAGATAACTCTTCCTTGGGAAGTGGCAAGAAAACAGCATTGGAACAGGCAAGGGGCTCGTGTCTCAGTAATGAACTCCACAGAGCCAGGCAAAGACATCCTTGCTGTGGTCTCTGATCATCTGAACCAATCCACAGATTGGAAAAATGCATTTTAAATACTCAGGAATTACTGGCAATATTGTGTGAGGAAATAATCCTTAATCTTGTTTGATGGAACCTGTGGTGCTCTGTCATTATAATATAATCATGCAGGAGGGTAAAACACCACGAGCTGCCTTAATGTCTGCATATATGGAATAGACACTTCAGCACCATGCATATATATATATATTTTTATATATGGTTTATTGACCTGTTCTTCCAGCTCGTTAAGCACAGCTGTCACTTGCTATTAGGAGCAAAGGCAATGACAGTCGTTTGGAGAGGGAGAGGATTGGTTGTATTAAATTTACCATGTGTTGTTTGTTTTGCTCTGTAAGGAGGAGCTGTTTTATTGCAGACGTTTGCCCAAACCCAGCCATCACTAAGTGAAGAGAGAAAGTGATGGAGGGGAGTAATCTGATAGAGCCAGTGGGAGAAAAACCATTTTCCATTGTTGCTGGATAATAATGGATATCCTCCTACCAAAAAAGAAGGCACAGTACAGACAGATCACCTGAGCTGCCTCAAAGGCATATTAATTTCCAGGCTACAATGACAGTGAATAGCTGTTATTGTTTTTGGTTTTTTGTTTTTTTGGTTTTTTTTGTCTTCCAATTGTTCAATTGCTTGTAGGGGAAATCCTGATCAAGGTATGTGTTAGGCATCCAACTCTCCTGCATTTTAAAAACATGTTGAGCTTCCTTACCCCATGAAAATTTTTAATCACATTCCTTAAATTACCTCGTTGTGTGTCCTTGTGAACCACTGTAGGTGATGACACAAAATGAAATGTGTATCTGACATATTAAGGGTCTAAAGGGAGTGACCTGACTCTTGTCTTTCTTTGGTGAAGTCATTTAATCTCACTGCATCAGTTACTTCCAGGAGAAGCAGATAAGACCTTTTTTTGTTGTTTGTTCTTTGTAATGGGAATTCTCATTTCCAAGTCAGTGCTCAGGAAGTTTTCTGAGGTCATGGATATATTTTATGCCAGCTTTCAAAGAGACCCACCCAAGAACACTGCAGTAGTCACTGTAGCTCCATTTCCTGTTGGAACTGGGTATTTCACGAAGACAGGTTCAACGTCCAGGTGCAGGTGATTATCTAAAGGACAATCTGAGGTTGTAACAAATGGATTTAGTGCTGCAAAGGAAGGGCAAGGGAAGCCTGTCCCTCTTCCCACGCAGACAGGACATGAGCGTGTCCTCCGAGACACAGGATGCTCGAGGCTGCCCTACATTTGCACTTCATCCCCTCTGCCCACTCCACAGAGCTCTCGCTGCAGAGCTGGGTAAAAATGGGCATTTTCTTACACTAATAACTCCTAGATTCAGAGCACTGTCACTGACCAGTGAGAATGACCTCTAGAGACACTGTCACGTTCAATGTCAAGAAATGTAACTTTAATTCCAAATTCTTTATATGTAGAAACATGAAAATAATTTTCTATCCTACTTATTTTGAGTAGTCTGCAGGTTCCTCTTTCTGGTAGAGCAATGGAAGATTGATCTCTCAAAGATACAGAAATATTAATTGCTAGTTAAGGAGAAAGGAATATTTGGTTTCACTTACTTTACACCATTTAAACCATCACACAGCAAACCCCAAGTTTTTAGATAGCTTCATATCTAGGAGGGACACTTCTCTATGCTCCTAATTCCTGTAAAAGCAGAGAAAGCAAAATGCCATCGCCACCAGAGCAATGCCCAGGCTGCACATCACTCACACAAGGAGACATTCTGTCCCTGGGAGGGTACAAAGAAGCAGCTGATTGAAGCATTAACATGTCCCCAGTCCCTTTCTGTGAATGACAAGGTCACTGCAATGGCTTTAGTGACTGGGAAGTTGATACCTGATTCCTCCCCATCCTTGCTCAGGGTGCCTTAATCCACTGACTACCGCACTCAGCTTTTTTTGAGGGGAAGGGAGGTGAAAACAGCCTAAAGAGATGAATATTTATGTACATATTTCTGTAATTTCAATTCACTCATTGCATCCAGCTAGTACGTACAGCTTCCACCAGTGGGAGGATCCAAATCTGTACAAGTGCAAATACTGCTGGGGAGAAAGCTTTCTTCACCAAAATAAAAAGGAATGGAAGCAAACCTTGAGCCTAATGATGATGAATATCACCAAAATGAGTGCATTCAGGGGAAACAAATACTCTTAAATGCTCTGTATATATTATCCTCATCTTTTTCTTTCATGGTAGGAATGAGAAGTGAAGGAAGAAGCACATTGATGGTGCCTAATGCACAGCTACACGTGTATCTCTAAATATAGCCCAGAAACACTGGTAATGCTCTTTCAAAACGATCATTACTTAGCTGGAAGAAATAGGTGGCTAAACCAGCTTGCTTCCATGGGAGACAGTGCAGACAGCACAAAAGAGAGAGGGTTTTTTATACCAGCTTCCCTGTCATTAGCCATCAATTAATTATGTTTAAACCAATAATCCAAGAGAGAACAATAACAAGTTATTAACCATGAAGTGGTTTTTATTAAAGCCAGAAACCAAAGCTGGGCTTTGGTGGGGAGGACCCTGACCCCAAACCCAGGGAGGACAAGACGGGCAGGAGCTCCCACTGCCCTTGGACAGCTCCAGCTGCTTGGCCTGGCCTGGCACAGCTGGCAAAGGGCAGCAGTGGTCTTCCTGGAGGAATCCAGGAGGCCTGCAAAGTCTGATTATCAGAGGAAAACTAGGAGCTCTGCTGAGTTTATCCTGATGCCCTGAACATTTCTCTCTTTCAATTTTTATTTGTCGTCTACTTATTTAGTCTGTCTAATGAACAGCCTCATATGTAACCTCATAATGAAAACATTACAGAGTATTTCATGCTTAGCTGGAGCTGAATCTGTCTCTTTGTTTGACCAAGACACACATTTGTAGAGTTATTAGAAAATAATCCATCCAGTGTATATTTTAAAATAATTGCCTGACATTGATTTTTAAATGATGACATTTATCAGAGAATAACACTAATGATATTATTGATAATGCATGCTCATTAATACAGTTGTTTTTATCACTAGTGACAATTCCTAGGAACCACAGTTTTGAATTAAGCCTGGGCACCAGCCACTGTATAAAATCAGCCCAAAAACACAGACGTTGCCTCATAAAGCTTATGATCTAAATCTAAGATAAGAGATGACAATAAGATGATGTGGCTGCAGTCATAACACATCTCCAGCCTCAGTTTTATTAACTGGGAAGGGCACTGCAGCCAAGGTGAATTATGAGGGGGGAAATGAGTGAAGATGATGGGCTTTGTTTTTCTTGTTGCTGCAAGTGGGAAAGAAGTTGTCAAAGGGTCACAGGCGAGACCAAGGCCTGGGGCAGTGGCTGTGGGTACAGGCACTGATCTGGAGTCGGTGACCTGGCCCTGAGTGAGTATCACGGCAGCTCCGGAGCCCTCACATCTCCAGGGCCCTCTCTGGCGGCACGAACAGCTCATTAAAGTGCCGCTCTTGGCCACCACGGCAGGGGATGTGTGTGGTGACACCCCTGGGCAGTGGGACGGGGGAGCAGCATCACATCCCCAAACAATCCCGTGGAACAGAGAATGTCCCAGTGCCTCCCCAAATCCGGGTGGGTGGGAGCACTCCTGACCTGTGAGCCCTGCTCGGGAGAGGCGGGGCTCATTAACATAGCGATTTGCATAAGCTAATGAGTGCCCCCAGCATTCCGCAGCTGGGATGGTGGCAAGGCAGGGTTAGGAACAGCCCCACTGCAAGGCCTGGCAGTGCCACGATGGATGCAGGCAGCTCCCTGCCCTCAGGGGCTGCGCTTCCCAGGCACATGCCCACTGTGGGTCCCAGGGCTTTGTGCTGCCACGAGCCTGGGATCCCTTCTGGGTAGGCTCCCACCGAGGACAATATTTGACATTCCAGATATTCCACATTCCAGATTTTTCTCCGTTCCTGGCCCTGGAGACAACATTGGCCATTGCCTTGATCAAACCTGTTGGAAGGGGAGGTGCTGAGAGTCAAACATTTAATTGATTTACAGCACAGCAGCAGTGGGAGGAGAGGGGGGAAACCGCAGCATATTGGAATTTGAAATACATGAAAACCCCATTGTGCCAGGATGTTTTGAAATTCCAAGCAGTGAGTTTGTTCTTAGGTTAAAATGGATTTTCTAAAACCAAGGCGAGTCGTTCTGCTAGTGGTCCTCCTGAAAGAACTGCTCCTGAATGTGAATGGGGAAAGCTGCTGTATGAGGTATTCCAGCCCTTAAATGGTTTCCCAAAGCACCACAGTTTTCAAACATTTATGAAGGAAATAAAATACTGAAAATGTGCAAATGCGAAACACAGTTTTCCAATTAATTTAATATAATCAGGCTTTGCATCACACAAGCAGAATAATAATTTCACAAAAACAATTTGTCAGAAAAATAACAGATACAACAAACATTCTTGTATTTAGAACAGTCTATTTAGAACATTCCTAATGCTTTATTGCATTTGCATTGCAAAGTAAGAAAGGTAATATCCTATCAGACATTGAGGCTCAATAGATGTATGTTCATCACTCAGCAAGAAATTAAAGAGAGACCTTAGAGTAGAATAAATGATGAAAAAAAAAAAAAAAAGGAACTATGTTCATTCTAAATCTGTCTAAACTGATGCATTGTCACAGGCTTTTAATGGGACCAAAATCCCTGGAGGCTTCCAGACTTCAAGAAACTGAAATGAATCTGATGGAGGGGTTTTCAAATGGATTTGTAAAGGTTTCAGGAGTTTCCTGGTTTTCTTGCATGTTAAGATCCTTGCCAGCTGTTGTAAAGAACTGTTTGTTTTCTGCTTTAGTCTACCCAGTGTGAGAGAACATGAATTCAGTGCATCAGAAGTTTCTCATTAAACATATTTTGGTTTTGTTGTATTTCCCATTTTTGCTAAGTGGGAAGGTATGAACTTTTCATCATGAAAAATCAACATGACCTTTTGCAAAAAATGAGGTGCAAGCATTTCAGCATTTCGATGTTCTGGCATTTCAGCGAAAGACCAAATGAATTTTAACACATGATATATCTTAAAATATGAATAGTAACATGAATTTCTTTCCTTGCCTGGCTTGAAATTTATTAATATATTTTGAAGTGATCATGAGAGATCACCTTAGTAATAATAAAAAAAAACTTGATCGGGAAAAAAGGGGGAAATTTTAGGTAAATTAGTTTTTTGTTAGTTCCTTGAAGAGTTCTTCGTGGCATACCATATATGATTACTGACAATATTTTATTTGTTGTTCGCAAGGTATGAAGTAATGGTTCTCCTAGCAGAATTTAAAAGATGTCATTGTCAAAAACTTGGAGGATTTGGAGCCAGTGTGGTGGGCAGGCCCCGATCAATGTGTGGGGCCTCCATGTTTCAGGCAGGAGGGGCCATTGCAGGCAGCTTTCAGCCAGTACTGAATGAATCTCGAGTCAGCATTATCACAACCCCAGCAGGGATTGTCAGGTCCCACAGGATTGTGGCTTAATGGAAGAAACTGTTCCACAAAGATTTGACTTCAACAAAGTGACCTGAGCCCCGGGAGCTGCCGGGGTGGGGAAAGGTGAGAACACACCTGTGCGCATGGCTGGGCTGAGCTGAGGGGAGAAGTTCTGGCAAAATGGGCCTGGAGGGCAAAGGAGCTCACCCACGCCAGGCCAACACTTCCGCTTCTGGGTAGAACACCTTGTCTGATAGTTATGGGAATAAACATTCAGTACCCAAAATAATAGGAAGCTTTGTTTATAAAAACTTTCTGTTCTTCACCTGGACATGACTCAGATTTCCTGCTCACAGCTGAACTCGATTCAAGTGCACCAAGATGGTTGGGGCATTCAGGATCCTGTTTCTGCCCTACTGAATTCAGCTGCAGTTGAAACTCAGATGAATAAGTCAAACAGCTTCATCTTTGTTCCTTTGCTGCTGCTGAGACTCCCATTGGGAGCAGAAATGGTCGCTTACATGTCCTGTTCAAAGAACATGCACTTTGAATTGTGGCGAACAAAGAACAAATTAACAGGAAAACAGATCCTTTTTTCCCCCAAGCTCTCAGAGCTGTGAGATGTGTGGCATACATCACACAACAATATGTACAGGTAGGGGTAAGTTAATATATAAAGAATAACCTTTACTAATGCTTTTTGGGTTGGTAGCAATGTCCTAACCTCTAGTGGATAATTGATAGCTCTCAGCATTCCCTGTTCTCTCCATGCTGTAGGGATTATATATCTTTTAAAATAGAATTTCCACCATTTTAGTCTACTGGAGTTGTGGAAGACTGAGAATAGCATTTCAGTCAGCACTGCTTGGCTGCTATTCTTCCCAGATGGCTCGGAGCACTTTCCTTCAAAGAAATTCCTGTCACAGTGGTTCCACACACGTCCGTGGCACAACAGTGCATTTCTGCGTCAGCAAAACAGTTCTGACAACTGCAGGCACTGTCTGTGTTTGAGGGCATTCTGAGGAAATAACCTCTGCAGTTAAATGCTTCTAAATTTTCCATCCTGGTGGCTCAATCCTGCCGCTTGCACTCCAGGAAGACCTGGCTGCTTTCTGGAGCTCCAGCTTTGCTCTGCTGTGATGTGTTGGGGTTCCCTGTTCCTGGTGTGATGCACTCGTGTCCCTTTGCCTGGGGAAGGTGCAGGCTGCCTTTTGTGTCCCCCAAGGCCTGGCTGGGGTCCTGCAGCTGAGCTATCAGCCCTGCCTGCTACATCTGTGGCAATTCCACCCAGAGGAGATGTTGCAAGACAGTGAGTCCCCAGTGGGATGTAATAGAATGGAAGCAGATGGCGAGCTGAGGAGAATTTCAGGGGAGGATTACATTTTCCAGTTACTGTCTTTTTGATTTCACTGTTATTGTCTGATGAATTGTGTCAGATTTGATCCTTCAGATTGAAAAGCTGCTCCTCAATGTGCTCCCAAATGTACGGATAAAGTAAATGGCTGCTGCCAATGTATTGTCTTAGAAACTTAATTTTTTAATGCTTATTAGGAGGGCTTCTCATGCTGTCACATGTACAGTGATTTCTGCCCCCAGATAGGGGGGTTTGGTTCTGTTGTGGTTTGGGGTGTCAGTAGCCTGCTGGGCTTTGGTACATGACATACCTGAGTGCTCACCATCTACTCCTGGCCAAAGCAGCAGAAAGGCTCTCTCTTGCCCTGGCTTGTTTGCACAGCTTTCCTTTGGCTGGTTTGCAGTCCCTGGTTAGCTCTGAGGTCTGCACGACCCTGCTGGCAAAGGGCAGACTGCGAGAGGAGGGAGACACAGACCTTGAGAGCTCAGCCCCAAAGGTGAGCCCGTCCCTGGTGGGAAGGCAGGGCCGGCTCCTGAGGAGCTGATTCAGTGCAAGGGCACCCAGGTGCCCTTTCTACAGTACCAGTTGATCACTTTGATGTGCAACCTAAACACTTAGGCTTTAAAATATGTATGAGAAAAAAAGAAAATCAACACTTATTTTCAGCACAAAGATGTTCTCTGGGTAGACTCTACCTGTTCATTAAAGCAAGATTGCAACTTTAAATGCCCCAACAGCAGAAAGTCTTTCATATGAATTATGTGGAATCAGGACTTTAATCTTGGATAAAGGTAAGCCCCTCTCTAACTATGGCCAAACGTTGTGCCTGCCCCAGTAGTAGATGTTGCTAGAGTTAATAGTATTTTTTTGTTTCTTATTTCAAAATGGTCATTATTCTTTGGTGACTATATAAAGTACAACCAGAAACAGATCTTTTCTGTATCATTCCTTCCTATATCCATATAGCACGTTCAGTCTTGTTCCCTTTCCCCCTCAGTTAAATCCTGCATGTTGATTTATTCTATTATGGAAGACAAGGTTATAGAAGGATTTTGACTTTTTTGAATTGAATTGAGGTATGAAGAGTGGGTAAATCTAAATGAGGTTGAAATTCGTAGTAGATCACAATGAGAGCTTTCTGACTGCTTCCTTTTATTTAGTATTGGCTCATTTACTCAGGCCTAGAGACTCATAAACATTGTAAGTGCACATGTAAGTGCAATGAACTTCTCTTCTAGCCTGTTATGGCTCAGCCTCCTTCACTGTCTTTTCAAAATTGCCATTTCATATATTGCTTTGATCTTCTTCCCGCACAGATGTTGCAGATAACCAGGACATTTGAGCATCCTGCTGCTGTTGCTGCTCAGGCCCTGCAGTTCTGTGCTAGAACATGCTTGGGAAGGGTTCAAGTTTAATACTTTTCATGCAAGAATGGTTTAGAAGGATCTGAAGTTCCCAGTAATTCTGAATATTGGACTTGACTGGCATCTGTTACTTTCTGGAGCCTAAAGAGACAAGAGGTTCACCAGCTTTAGGGTAAAATAATCTGAGGAATTCTTGTCTGTGTTTGTGAGAGCCTGGCCCAAACCCCCCCAGCTGTATCACATTCAGAGAGGCTGCTGCAGAGGCAGCTCCACTGCTGATTTCATCCCAAAAATGAGGGGATGACAGCAGTTCTGTGTAAGAAGGAGGGTACAGGGACAGTGCTGGTCATACAGCCTGGCTGGGAAGAAATAGGGTGTGGATTGGTGTGAAGGATTCAGAGCATCAACACCTCATTGTTGGCTTACCAGGTTCAGTTCCCTAAAACGTGATTTATGAACAGTACACTGTTTATTGGCCTAGGAGGCAATTCTTGGAAGGACAGGTGTAAAGTCATCATTATATCTTTGTATAAGGGCAGATACTTTGCAATTCTCAGCATCCTTAGATACCCATGGAAATCATACCTGGAATGTGCATGTCATTCCTGAGTGCCCCCAGGAAAAATGCACCTGCACACAGAGGGAATTGTGCATTTCCATGGGCTCCCACTGGAAAATGGAGGTTCCATGGGCAAAAAACCCCCAACAACAGCAACAACAACAAAAACCACAAATTAACAAAAAAAAAAACCCACAAATGAGAAGAACTGCTCTTCAACAAGCGCTAGAATTTAACAGCATTTAGATGGGAAAGGGTACCTAGTTTAAACTTTGATTTATGGCTTTATTAATCCAAGTCAGGACTCTTGCTTCTGTTGCACCTGGTTTGCATTATTCCTATAGGATGGAAATAATGAAACAAGTACCCTGAGTTTATTCTCCATAAAGGGAATTTGGGGCTGCATCTGGCCCTGTTAGGAGTACTTCCAAGCACTTCTATCCCGGCAATCTCCATGCTATGAAAGCCCCACAGGCTGTTAGACAGTTACATGTCTTTTTGTTCCTCTCTAATGAAGCCGTAATAAGGCACCAAATCTCTTGGAATTATTTCTCAAAAATGAAACAGCAAAGCAGTGCTGAGTTGTGCTGCTGCAGCCCTGTCAGCACCGTGTGATAAAGTAGCATAAATACAAATTACACCAGCAGCAACAGTTTTTGGTACACAAAAATGGGAAATATTACTTTTCTGTGCATGTTTTTGGTTTATCATGACTGCTGAGAGCTCTGGGGATTATCCTACATGAATTTCAGGAATGATATAGAGCCCACTGAGCTTCTATCTGCTAGGTCCTATGAAATTAATGGCAGTAGGAAAACTGGGAGTTTCATCACTTTTGGAAAATACTGGAAAGTGAAATTAAATTGCTAGTTTTGAAAGAGTCCAGAAGAGTACAAGGATGTCAGGATGACTCCTGGTGACCAACTGGGCTGTTAAGACCTAAATAATTCTTGAAATAGGGATCAAAGTTTCTTGGTTTTGAGGGTTTGGTTTTTTGTTTTTTTTTTGTTTTTTTTTTCAGTCAGCACCTGAAAATTCCATCTCAAGATTACCCTGAGCAATTCAGTATTTCTGCCACACCAGGTTGTGTTCATTCCCCTTTCCCACACTAAACATGCCCAGGGGAGCTGGGCCTGTGCAACCCCAGGGAGTTCATCTCACTTCCCCTCTCCCTTTGAACAATAAGGTTCTTTCAAAATCATCAGGTAATGATATTGCTCTAAAAGAACCAGCTCATATTTTATCAGCAGGACTCCTCTGAGTGGAGGTTTAATGAGTGTGGAAATTCAGGATTTAAAGTGACTGTGGCTTATAATACTGCACAAAAATGCTACTTCCACTTGCTCCATGAATGTTATTTCTCATATAAACTTCTAAATTAAGTAGACTGATAGAAATATTTTTCTGTGTTTGCATCTCTGTTTTTGAACCTTCTGCCTGAACAAGTTAGTAAATTATGTACATTTGCTTTTCTTATCCCACAGTACATATATTGTATAGATAAAATCAATACATTTTATTGTGCTACAATTTGCTATACAATATAAACCTGTAGACCAAAACAAATCAAACATGAATATATACTTTAGGATTTTTCAGGAAGCTATAAAAGATGTATGGGATTGATTTCTTTAGCACAGTCTGTATCCTAAGTTTGTTGAGGCAAAAATTCTTTGAGTTGCAGTTGTGAGAGATGGACACAACACTGATCTCATAGTGGATGGATGAATCTGTGGAGTTATTGGAATTTGGGAAATAATGCTTTTGTTGGTATTTTTCTGTCCTTTCGCTGCCTGTTTTAGTATTCTTCTCTTCCATTTCTGACCCCACAATCATTTACCTTTATTAACTTGAATTATAAAGCTTATATGCCCCTGTAAAAGGCTTTAGTGGAAAATCAAACCAGATGCTGGAGGAATCAGATTGTTGAAATAAATGAAAAACACCTGACAGAACCATCTTAAGCCACGTTGTTGAGAGAAGTGAAAATAGGAAAAAAAGCAATAACTCAACCCTCAGGAAAGAAGGGCACAAATAGAATTCAGCTGTAGTAGTTTATTGTGGGAAGATCTTTGAAATTTATGCAGTTTTTGACTGCTCTGAAAAATAAAAGAAGGTGGTGAAAATCTAAATGATTGGTAGCTTGGTGATGAAGTTAAAATAAAACAGCTGATACTGTTCCTCTGCAGGACAGAAACCTTCCCCACATGTGGAAAATGTTCATCTTTCTTGATGAAAACAAATTTGTGCCTGTAAATGAGCAGTAAGAGTGGATTGCTGATAAATGACAGAGGCCAGAGCAGGTAGAGAAGGAGCAGGGGGTGCCCAGAGCTCCTGTGAGGGTAAAACTGAGCCTGGCAAAGGCTCTGCTGAGCAGCCAGAGCGGGAGTGTGGGGATTTTTCATGGAGAGGAGGAAGGGTTTCCTCAGCTGGAAGCGGGAGGGAGGAGGAGGTACCACTGGTAGGAATTCTTTTGATGGCAGAGAGCATAGGGAAGGTTGAATGTTTGGGATTATGGTGTAAAGAAGATGAATGGCTCCATAGATTTTCTGTTTAGTGCTAAGATCCCAGGCCTGGCTTAAGTTAGGGCTCTGGGGAAATGTTAATTGATATATGACACATTTCCACAAGCATTACTGCTTAGTCTCACTCACAGCAAGGCTGCTCAGATTCTGTCCTCAGCCTGCAGTGCAACAAATGAGAGAAAATTGTGCTCTGGTTGAGCCTCCAATATTGCACAAACCTGAGGGAGAGCTAACAAGGTATAAGTGATTTAAGGGTTTTAAGGACAACCGAGACTGTGCATCAAGAGGAATTAGTTTAATTACGGAGTCTGAAGTCTTAAAAGACACCCTCACACATGGAGATACATGGGAGGGAGGGGAGGAAGGAAGGAAAACAGACAGACAGACCCCAGAAGCAGTCCTTGTGGTTTAGGTGGTGGGTGCTGTGCCATACTGAAAGGATAAAGGAAAGCCAGCTCTGCCTCCAGACTGCTAGGTCTTGTGTGGAGTCAAGAGGAGTCATTTGTATTTAAAGAATCTCTTGATAGACCTCCCTGATCTCTGGAAAGAATAGACATATTAATAATAATATGACAAAATGGTGCTCTTTCTTTTGTAAGGCTAGATGTATTTCTGTTGTTAACAGCTTATTTTTCTTTAAGACAAAAATAGATCCTGCTGCACCTTTTTGACTGTGACATTGTGTGTTTTGTTCAATCCTTTAGTGTTTCTGAGAACTGTGGCAGTCAGCTTGCTCCTTTCAGCTTGTTCTCAATGTTAGTTTTCCATTTTCTATGATTTTACTGGAAAGAGGCAAAAATCCCTGAGAAAAGCCTTCAGAATATGGAAGTTTAATTATCAGTATGCAATCCAGATTTAGAGGGCTGCTTTCAGTATGTATTTTTTTTACCAAGCTGTGAACCTCGGTTAATTTTAGAAAGTCTGATGAACTAAAATAGATGTCCTCTGCTTGAAAGTCAGATGATTCAGCTGAACCGCAGACCCCTGAGCTCTTCAGGGCTACGTGGCTGTGGAGGCTCTGACTTTTAAAATGTGTGTTAATTGTGGAAATGGAAATCGGATATGTTTGGGGGTCTTTTTGCCCCTCTTGGAACATTTTTCTGCAGTATGCTTTTAGCTTTTATTGGAAATCTGTGAGGGTATTACCTTCATGTTAATAGTTAGCAATTCGGACCACAGATTCAGGAATTTCTGGGGAATACTTGCCTCCTTTGGCCCGTGGTAAGATATGGGCAGGGCTCTGGGTTACTCTCTCTGACCAAGGAGGATTTGTCACAAGGAGAAAACAAAAGGATAACCAGGATTCAGAAAAAAAAAATTCCATCTGGTCTGAAGCATCTCCAAAGCCATTCCTGCCATGTTTGGGGCCTCCATTCCCCCAAGGTGTCAGAAATTGGCCTTTCAGAGTTTGTGGCCTGATTTCCAAAGCACGTGCTGCCTGTCTGTCCTGCTAGCTAGTGCAGGAATTGACTGTTCAGCACATCCTGAAGTCATCCTGGGATTTGTTACTCTTGTATTGGGGCATGTGCCTGGAGAATGGCAGCCTCCAATTTGTAATCCAAACCCACAAGAAACTGGGATGAAAGTTCTCACTTATTTCCCTTCTGTCATCACACTAGGCAGCCTTTGAAACTCAGAACAATGACTTTGTGAGATCCCATCAGATTTTTTGGGAGGGATAGGGGAACCATTGAAATTTGGAGGGGGAAAAAAAAAAAGGAAAAGTTTTAATAAAAAATTTTCTGGCTGTCTAAAAGAGAGAGAGAGAGCAAGGATGCACATTCCACCACACGAACAAAGTCTCTCCCAAGCCTTTGTTCATATCTGAATCTGGCTCTGGGTCCCCCAGCAGATTTTTCTTTTGGACCCTACATTTGTGGCACATTTGTAGTCTCAGTCCCTCAGCAGAAGAGCACTTTGGAATCAGATATCTGAAAAGCACCCTGATGGGAAAAGATTGTTTACAAACATGACTTTAAAATATAGAATGGGATGTTTTATATAGAAAATAAAGTGTCACCACATTGGAGATATTTCAAGAAGCCTCATCTTATCTGTTTTGTTTTGTAGAAATGATTCAGTGTCTGTGGTAACATCACAAGTACAATGTGGCTTCCACTGAATTTGTATTTTGAGGCACTGAATGCAATCTACTGTGCCTGGGTAAAGTCAGTCTATCCAGACCAAAATTAGAGGAAGTTTCAGATTCCTTTAGTGGAATGCTTTAAGAGGAAAGGTACTGTTAAACAGCAAAGCTTCAGAATGCAGAATTTGGGTACATCACTATTGGAGTTTGGGGAAAAATACAGCGGAGCAGCAGTCAGATGTCAGCTGGGTTTACTGGCAGTCCCGTGATGTTCAATCCTTTATTCCCAATACAGCTGGAAACTTGTGGAGTCTGAAATACCACACATGCTCCTAAATGCTGCACAGAAAGGAAGGGTGCACATGGAATATAGAGGTTCCTGGGTATGCCAGTATTATGTGTTTTTAGCATGCAGTACAGAGCAAACAAGTTATTACCCCTTAAACTGCCACAAATTCAAGATAAATATTTCTGTCAAGAATAAGTTTTCCAAGATAGTTTTCACAACATGTAATCATGTTTTTTGGCTGCAGACTGCTAAGGTTTCGAGCACAGACAGCTAAATCTAGTGTGCTCTGTTTCAGCTGCTTTTTATGAAAGGTTAAACGTTGGTTCCCAAAGGAGTGGTCACAAATGCAGATAAAGACATCACTCAAATTGTCCTCTGAAGCACCTGGAGAGGCACTAGAAAGCAAAAGCTAAACTTCAGACACGAGTAACTCTAATTTCCTGTTGCTGATGAGAACGTACAAAATTCTCTGGTTATAAATTGGTTTTGTATCACAAACTGTCTTCTGAACTCTGCCCAGTATTCGTTCTTTCAGAACATTTTAGCCCATAAAAGCTGCAAAACCACAAACCCAGCAAGGCTGTCGTTGCCTGAGTAGCATAAAGCCCCGAGCAGTGAGGGGATTTCACTGGTCTCTCGCACAGACACCTGTGATTCCTCCTCCCCTCGGTGTCTGGGTGCACCTGCCTGGGGCTGTGTTCATGGCACTGCCTTGCACCCAAATCCTATTTTGAATCTGCTAACAGCACTCATTGTAATTACTGTGTATTACTTAATTGGGATTCGTGTAATTATTATTTTAAACTACTTTACATGTTCTGATTTGAATTTTTAATTTAGAAAACATATATTCAGACCTTCGATCTGATTCCCTTTGGATGGATGAGGATGGAGCATACATTTTAATGTTTCTGGTTATTTGTATGCAACAGGATTTTCCCAATCTAGACTCCTGAATCAATGCTAGTATTTATCTGTGCAAAGTTACAGTCAGTCCAGGATAGTATACTTTAATTTGTAAAATCTATGCTTAGTCACACAATAAAACTATTTAGATTTGAGCTTCTTTAATAAAATATGTACAAAAGACTTTTTCTTACAAAATACAAGTGCAAGACAGCTTTCTATGGATTTTTACATTCTATACATTTTTGCATGCATTCTGTTAATAAAAATATCTAGCTGTACATGTATACAACTTTTTATTACTTGTTCTTTATTTCAGAAAAAGAATTATAGCAATTTTAGAAGTCCCCTTGTTGAGATTCCAAGTAAGGTGTATGGATAGGATGGTAGGAAGTGATTAAACAGGTATAATTTAAAGAGAATGGATAAACTTTTCACTTGGCTGCAGCCTCTACGAGCTCATGGCAGCTGATACTTTAATATTAATTTTCTTTAAGGGGATGGGGGTGTCACTGGCCTGGGGAGGAGTTTGCCTCAGGAATGGTTTCAGTCCTGATCTTCTGACACACTGGCTCTGGTGAGTGTAAGTATTATTCTAAAGTAGGCCCTGAAACATCACCAGGATCTTATCCAGAGGCACCAAGCCTGCCCAGTGTATAAAACAATAAAGCAGACACTATTTTAACACAACAGTTTGGATAGCCTTACTTTGTTCACTGTATCTCCAAATGCTTGGAGTGGTATAGTTATCTATAGTCTGTTGCTGAATGTAAGTAAGTGTGTCTCATGAAGAGAATCTCAAAAAGATTTTAATTAAGTTAAACTAAAATAAGAATTGAAGTATAGAAAGTGCTCTAAAGAATCTTTAATATCAAAATAAGCTCATAGCATCTTCTAAAATAGAAGTTAATACAGGCAAGTTAATAATCCTTCACTGAGGAGAATGAAAACAGAACAGTACATTTGGTTTTGGAGGTCTTGAGTACTTGGCTCTTTTCAAGCCCTGTTTTCTTGCTGTGTTTCTCTCAAGCAGACAGGGAAGGAGCCAAGTCTCTGTGCAGCTCTGGCTCTAATATCTCCCAGCAAACAGGGCTCTCTCACTGCTTCCCCGCCCTTGACGCAAAGCAAATGAGTATTCCTTAGGAAGGTGAGGATTGCCCCTGCTCAGTCTGGGACCATGGGGGCAGCTTGCTCACAGCCACGCATGGATGCAGTTTGTTCAGGTTAATTCAGGGTTTTTCTGGTATCCCAGAGCAGAGAGGGACCTGAGCCATCATCCCCTCCCACGGGTGCCCCTGCCAGCAGTCCTGCAACGCCCTGCAAAGGGAGCAGGGCTGGGGAAATCACTCAGACGCCTTTTGCAACAGCAGGAGTTTGCAGGCCTTTTGTTTGCAGTCCGGAGAACTTGGTGGGTGCCTGCAGCTGGTCAAAAGCCAAGTGATGCCGGGGCTGCAGCAGCTCCTGTGTCACAGAAGATACCATCTCCTTAGGGGTCCTTGGCTGGGGACAGAGCTGACACAAACTCACTGAGGGTCATCAGCAGACAGCAGTGAATTTATTGTGGCTGCCCTTTTTACAGGGGGTTTGACTCTCCCGGATTTACATAGCTGACTGTTGGGGATCTCTCCCTGCCCAGATCTCTGGCCAGTGATGTGTCTGCATCTAGGCTTGAGCAGCGTGGGCTGAGGGCTCGCTTTGAGTTCCAGTGTTCACCCAGGGACTTGTTTCTAGAATGAGCCAGGTCAGCCAAATTGGATTTGTTATGGTCAGATTTATCTTGTCCAGTTCCAGACCAGCTGTGCTGCAACAATTCCTCCTTTTCTTTTTATTAAAAAATGTGAAGTGTTCTCTGTCATCCTACCTGCAAGGGCCCTTTGCAGACGGTGACAGAAGACAGTGTGGGTTTATTTGAATGAGGTTTTCCACCCAGTTTGACAAACCTAGCTCCCCTCAGCCTGCAAGGTGTCCCAAGTAGCACTGGAGAAGCAGCACTCACTGCCAGGAGCTTGTCAGGGGAGATCATAGTCTTTCAGGCTGACATGCCACAGGTTAACTACTTGCAGTTACAAATCATAACACTAAAAACAAGAAACCATTTAACCCTTAGAACCATTAGGAAAAACCCAACTACCAGAAAAACAATTTGTAAACAAAAAAAGCAATTTGTAAACAGAAAAAAACAATCTGTAAACAAATAGAATCCTTAAATGAACTGTCCCTTCAAGAGTCCCAGATTTCCGAGAGTCCCTGGGGCTTCAGCCTGGGGCTGGGTTCATGTCCCATTTTCCCCCATGCCTCGATGGATGTGTTGTGCTTCCCATGCCATTCCCAGGGCAGTGTTTACACTTGCAAAGTGGAGCTCACACAGCACAGCTCCTTTCCTGTCCCTGTGCCTGGTGTGCCCCTGGCTGAGCCCTGCCCAGTGCTCAGCCTGACTGCTCCTTGGCCTTTTGCTTCCCCTTCTCGCTGCTGCTGCTCCTGCTGCCTGGACATCTGCTCATAAAACCCATGGTTTCTTTTCCTTTTTCCCCTAACCTTGATGAATGGCCCATATCTCAGTGCCAAAGCTCACCCTTCCCTTAACTGAGGATGATTGATGGTGCAGGAGCAGCAGTGGAACAGGCTCTGTGTCCTGACAGCCTCAGCTGGCCGGGGCTCCCCTCCAGGGACTGGCAGCAGCCTTATTCCATGCAGGAACTCAGGTCCCTACCAAGCCGCTGAGAAACCAAGTGGGATTTTAAGACTCCTCCTACACAGTCTGAATATCTCTTAAAAATAGCAAGCCCAGAGTGCTCTGTTGATTTGCTGTCATGGACTGCTTTGAAGGGCAAATATTCCTTTTTGTTTTGCACAGATGGCATAATTCTGGTACATGAACTCAGCATTTATCAAATACAAGTTCACATGATTTTTGTTTGTTTTAAACGTTAAGGAGATGAAAGACCATGAATATCCTTTGTTCAAAAGTGTTAATTATTCCTACATTGCTCTGCTAGCATTTAAAAATGCTATTTTCCTTTAACATGTTTCCTATACATTTTTACTAGTAAAATGAATGTAACAATACCCTCGTTGAAAGACTATCTAGTTAAATTAGTTGCATTTTAAAATATAATGGGTCCTTAAGGCCAGGTTTTCAAGCCCTGTGTCAAGGTGGCTCACTTAGATCAGGGAACTTGTGCCAGATAACTACAGAAGATCTGAATAGAAAGGTGAAAGCAGTTGTTTATTAAAATTTGTAGTCTAAATTTAGGCAGACAAGGGGAAAAAAATCAAGGGTGACTGAAAGAGAATGGATGTCTAAGTGATATTGACTTTAACAGGTTCCTAATCATGAAGACATACGATAGATAGAAATGCGCTGGCAGAAGTTAATGGCTTTGAAAAGAAAAGACCAAATGTACAGTAATACCCTTGAAAGTGCTGACTTCATGAGTCAACATTTAAATGGGAGCCTGTCTTCCTGCTAAATAGCTTTTCAACTTCTTTCTTATCATAGGAGTCCTTAATTAAAATAGTTCAAAGGAGTTGGGTCATAAAACTGCATTAGGGTTTTTTTTTTGTACTGAAAAGAATTTCTGCACTCAGCAAGACTTCATCAGTTCTCAAAACTTAGAAGTTGAGTCAATAGTCTTCTTTTCACTATGGTGAACTACACGTTGAGAATGCCATAAGCAATTATTTAATCTTTGTAACTGGGGGTTAGTTCAGGACTGCAGTGGGCTAATTAAAAAGTGCTTCAGTGTATCATTGATTTCTTGGTATGACCACAGAGTCCTACTTTATCCTGCCTTGCTTTGAAGCAAGCAATGCTGCCAGCCAAGCTTGCTGCACAAACACGGAAGGGTACAGAACAGCCAGATGTTTCTGTCGTGCAGTTTGTCAGGGCAGAGAGGCAAGGGAAGAACCAAGAAAGCACAGAAAACAGAGAGAAGAGTTTTAGCATGCAGTGAAAAACAAGGTCTATGATATTGGTTTAAAATACCTGTTCCATCAGTCAGGCTCACAGAATTCTGGAGGAAGGCTTGCTGTTTTCTCAAGATAAAGCCTTGCAGGAAGGGCTGCGTTGCCAGCACCAAGCACTGGGTTTCTGTGATCTATTTGCTTGTCAAAACATCAACATCACCAATTCATTGCACTGCCTCACGAATGACCTCCTCTTAGCCCTGCTCTCTGCAGTTTGCAGTTTCATTCATTTGTCATGTTGCAATCCCGTTTCTGGTTTAAATTTCCACTTCTGTTGAAGACATAAGTCCAAGTAGTAAAGTGAAAAATCCCATAACCTCATTCATAACTGTCGTGACCTTTAATTCAGAAGCCATGGCTCTGGAATAGCTGCAGTTAATAGTCTTTTTAAGAGGTCTAGTCAGGCTTTGTCCGAAAATTTATACAGTAATGTTGATTGGAAAATTGATAAGACTCATGGGGAAAGTGAATTTGAAATAGAAAGCTCAACATTTTATTCTTTTCTTCTTATTATTTTGATTCAGCTGGCCTGTTAGCATGCTGCTTGTTCTGATTCTGCTCTGTAGTTTTGTGCTTTATTGTATTGGCACCGGACATGAAGGCAGTTAGGTGAGCCGGTGTCATGGGAGGATATTATCAACTCTCAGGCGAATATAGCATGCAAGAAAACTGAATGATAGCAGCAATGGTGTAAAGCTAATCAGGTGAAATATTTTGCTTTTTAAACATTTATATTTCTGTAAAATATGTTCTCCACATGAAGAATCACCTGAATACTCTTTCTCATTCACTATTAAAAGAGTTTCCCTAGGAAAAAACCCAATTGGCAGCTTTTCCCCTGCTACCACTACTGAGAAATAAGATGTGCTAGCCTACAGTAATTTATACTGAACTGCTGTGAGCAGTTGTTGAGGGGGGGCTGTAAAAATCCCCCTCTGATTGTCTCTGCATTTCTGGACTCTGCAATCAGGGTAGCAGCTCATGCAGAACACAACCTTCCTTCTGCTTGGGAGTCAGATCTGTGCCTGACTGATTACAAACCCAATTAGCTATCTTCTGGAGGCTAGGATAAACTCCAGATATTCCATGCTGAAGGATTTCAGAAAGTTCAGTATATGAATGACTGAAAAAGTATAAAACTAAATTAAGAGCTCAACCCCCTTGTCTCCTCAAAATTCCTGTCTTGGTATTTAGAATTCTATTTACACCCAAACCAGCTCCACTGCTGAAGGAATGGCATCTGTCAAAGTCAGTGTGATGTGCCAGTAGACCCCTTATATTTTTGCATCTTTTCCCACATACCAGGAATTGCTTTGACATGTTGAAACAAACGCCACCAAATCCATTCTCATGAATTTTGGTTGTACTCAAATTCTCAGTGTACTTCTGCTTCTTGCCTTTACTAAAATAATACACTAAATTCATTGTCACATCCACGGTGTTGGAAGTTTATCCATCTTCCATAAACTAATTCGAATGAAACATCTTCTTGTTCATAGTGGGTTCAGGATCTCTCACTTGTGTGCATATTCACTCCCTCCCCAATTACTTTGAAACTCTTGCAGAGCTGGGCTGCTCTCAGAGAATCAGTAATAAAGGAAAATGCCTCAGACTCTGGTCTGGAAGGAAAGCTGCTCTCTCGGAGTCTCCCTGGATGCTGGGACTTGCTTCTGACAGCACAAATGTTTGGCTGGTGGAGCTCACGGATTTCCCAGATTGCCAGGAAATTGATTTGAGGATTTTGAGAGCTCCTTTCTTGCTCCTGGCTCACCTTGTCAAGCTGCTTAACTCCACAGGAATATGGAGCCCCTTGGCCCCCAAGAATGCAGACAAAGACCAGCCTGCAGCTTCCCAGCATGCTGGGTAGCATAGCAACCCCTCCAGCGGGCTCCTGCAGAGCTGCCCAAAGTCACAGCTACCCTCAGATTCAGCCCTTTCATGGTTCCTTGCAGGGCTCTCAAAGGGAAAAAAAATCTCATTATTTTATTGCTAAGTCCATAGAGTTCCAAACTGTACTGACTCTTTGGTCAGAGTTCAGTGCAACAAACTGTGCAGGGAATATTTTTTGACTCAGATAAAGTCTTGGGAAATATATTACACATTGCTTGTGATTTTGAAAGGCGGTGAGTGCTCTGGGAAGCAGGGCAGAATAGAGCAGACAGCTTGTTGCATGTAACAACACCTTCCCTATTCTTGATGAAACAGAAAATACCTTTAGAGGGGTTGCTTGGTTGCTATTTTCCCTATATTTTGTCCCCTTCCAGCTTCCTGTTGGGGCCACCTGACTGGTGGGGCAGCCGGAGAGACGGGAAAGGCCTTGAAGCTGTGTGAGTGATGCTCAGCACTTGTAAATAAAACATCCCTGTGTTAATAGCACTGTTCTGGCCACAAATCCCAACCACAGAACCATGGGGGCTGCTATGGACAGAATTAACTCCAGCCAAGTCAGCGTAGCAGATTCGCCCTGGATCCCAAAGAACTTCCCCCAAACTGTTGAAAATGTATGATTCATTTTCACTACCCATTTCACAACTGGACTAAGATTAATGTATTTCTGACTTCCTGCTGTCAACCTGAGCTGAGGTTGGAATATCATACTTCTGTTCAAATGAGAATTCTTCCTTAAAAGACCCAAACCATTCCCAAATATTTAAGTAAGCAATGCATTGTCATACTGCTGCTATTTCCTACACCTTCCCTCTCCATATGATTTTCCATAGTCATAAGCAAAACTATCTTTTCTCAGATAAGTCTCCTTAAATCAAAAAATCCTCCAAGCTGTGCCATCATCATCACCATCATCATGCAGCCTCCCCTCATCAATATATTTAAAGGTCTGGTGTTTGCTGCTTTTCTCTTCAGCCACAGACAAAACACCAGGGCTGCGTGTCTTGTTAGTGCTGATTAATCCCTGTGCAGCTTCAATCATTCTGTGAGATTGAACCCCAAAATACTTCTTCTAAATACAAGCGCTGTTTGCAAGGTTGTAGCTCAGAAATCATTCACAAATTGCATTGTTCAGATTATGCTTTTTACCAGCTGTGGAAATTTTTGGAACGATTTTTGTGAACAAGTCATGGGAACATTGTTTTCTAGTGACTTCAGGGGCTGTAGGTTTTTAATGCTTTACTTGACACATTTGAGCTGATTTTTTTTAGTGGATGCCCAGCTCTGTTGTCAGGTGAAGTGTCCTGCCAGTGAAAGGCAGAGCCTGTGTCAGCAGCCACTCTTCAAAACCCGGGAGTCTGCCAGACCAGCCAAGTAAATAAGGCAGTTTCTAGTTCTGTCTAAGAAATCATAAACACTGTCCTTTAGCTGTTGATGTCAGGCTGCTGCAGCAGCGCTGGCTGTGAAGTCAGCAAGGTGATTAATGACTCATTAAAAATTAATACTTTTCCCAAAAGAATTTGCTGGGATTCTACTGTGAAATTCCTGCTGTACTCCGTGGGAGCTACACGACTTAATCCCCACGACCTGCACTTTGTGAGTAACCTTTTGGAAAATAAGCAACTTAAGCAGCTGGAGACAAGCAGCGTTACACGGCATCGCGGGGCATTACAGCACTCCAGACAGAAATCAGCCCTGAAACTGAAATGTCATTGAGAGACCTAAAGTGGGCCCTCACCAAGAGCAGTGTTGGGAGCGGCTGGCTGCAGGGGCTTGTGTTCCAGATCCTGGGAACATTTTGGCTCTCTGCACGATGAGCTGGGAGGGGATGTGCTGAGCAGGGCTTCACCACGGAACTCACACGAGAGCAGTCAGACTGCTGAGAGAAATCAGTTTGTTTGGGAAATAGGAAGTGAACGTTTCCAGCAGAGGTAAAACTCAAATCCTGTTGTTGTTGAGGACAAATACAGCAGTGAAGGGATGGGGTGTCTGACTTCTACGCAAACACCCCGCAGTTCATTACAGACGTGGGACACAGGCTGTGTGCTGAGCGGGGAAATCCTTGAGCAGAAATGGGGCACAAGTCAGCTGTGTCTAAGGTGCACTGTCAAATGGGTTCTTCATCCATCTCAGAAAATATAGAATCTTCATTTATTCATTCATTTTCTCATGTGGAAATTTATCATTTCAGTAGATTCTCCCCCCTGCCCCTCCTACTCTACAGAAATTATTTTTGATGCACGGGATGAGGTGCAGAAAGTTTTTCTGTGTCTTAAAATGCCAATTCCTGACTTTGAATTCAAAGAAACAGGTATTTATTTACAGGCTTGCCCTGATAGATGTCCTGGAGTTAATTATGTGATATTTGTCTAAACTTCTCCCCTAGTTATCTATAGAAGTACATTTCTTGCTTTGAACCATGCTTGGTATTTGCTCAGGCAGCAATTCCATTGCTGTTATGAGTTTGTGAGGGCCCAGGCTCTTTTGCTGTCAGAAAGCAGAAAACTGTGTGGTGCTGGAATTATTTATTCCATATAAATAACCGAAGCAAGATCATTAACCTCATTGCAGCACTGCGACCATGCCCTCTTCTCCACACTCTGCTCTTTTAATCACACCATCGATCATTCATCATCTTTCATATCATATTCAAAAACTTTGTCCTTGCCACAAGGGATATGCACAGTCTCTAAATCCTGTGCTTCAAAACATGGGCAGTTGTAAGGAAACGGGGTAGCATGAACAATTGGCAGGTTCTTATCTTTATTTTATGCAACTGTTTATGATTTAATTCTTCATATCCCTACACAGGCCATGGCTCTCCAGGCCCTCTGTTTTTTTCTGTACACCCCTTATGACGGGTGCAGAGCAGCATTTAGCAGGCTGGCTGGGGGGCTCAGGAGCTGCTTAGCAATGAGCTGCACACACACTGCCACAATTGCTCCTACAAGTCTGCCTGGTGTCCCAGGAGAGGGAAAGTCCTGTGTCACACCAAGCCCAGCAGCTCCGGCAGGGAGCGACTGTGATGGGCACAGCAGGCCCCGTGCCAGGGGTTGTTTATGTGCACAGTTATATTTCAGCAGTAAACACTGGAAGCATTCATTAAGCCGAACATTAAGAGTGGGTGACCTCTCGCTCTCCAAAACAGTCACATACAAATAGTAAATTAAATCAAGCATTAATCAAAACTGTAAAATAGCCTGCTTAAACCCTCCAGAAACAACACACCCACTACCTTCTTCCAAACCCTTGTCAAACAAATGGTTTTTGCGGCGTATCTGGAAGGTCATCAAGTCCTGGGCTATTTCAGGAGCAGGTTCCAGATGGTCTCCAACACGCTGAATAATGTATGTGTGTGTGGGAGTGGGGGGAGAGGGGCTCCAAGGAACTATTACACTGACAGGAGGAAACCCATGCATTTTGCATTCATCTATGCTGTGCTAGGTGTTTAAAAACCTCTCGTGTCCTTTGGTTCAAGTGGCAAAAATAACTTGTTTCGAGGATCTTTCGTGGCAATATCAATTTCATATTTCACTCAGCAGCACTCTACAAAACCTTTAGCTCTTGTTTGGGCTGCAATTGTCTCGATTACAGGAGCAGTGGTGTTTTAATGGGATCTGCTGTTTGTAGTGTGACATTCCATGGGCAGGAGCCTTTTATCCTGTAATTCTTGCCACTCTGTACAGGGAAAATCCCAACAGCTCCATATGCATTGTTATAATGACGTGGTGTAATGCAAACATATATGCTTAAAACTGCTTTGCATGAGTGCCTCGGGGCTGTTTGTATGAGTTTGCAGGGGGAGTTGCTTGATGATGAGCTCCACACGCCCCAGCAGCCCAGAGGCCCCCAGTGCGCTGGGCTTTTCCCACAGCGTGGGCAGCAGGGCAAGGGGGACATTCTGTCCCTCTTCCCTGCTCAGCTGAGACCCCACCTGCAGCTCTGGGGTGCCCACGAGCAGCAGGACCTGGAGCTGCTGGAGAGAGCCCAGAGGAGGCCATGGAGATGCTCTGAGGGCTGGAGCCAGGCTGGGAGAGCTGGGGGTGCTCACCTGGAGAGGAGAAGGCTCCAGGGAGAGCTCAGAGCCCCTTTCAGGGCCTAAAGGGGCTCCAGGAGAGCTGGAGAGGGATGAGGGACAGGGGATGGAGGGACAGGACACAGGGAATGGCTTCCCACTGCCAGAGGGCAGGGATGGATGGGATATTGGGCAGGAATTGTTCCCTGGGAGGGTGGGAAGGGCCTGGCACAGGTGCCCAGAGCAGCTGTGGCTGCCCCTGGATCCCTGGAATGCACAAGGCCAGGCTGGACAGGGCTTGGAGCAGCCTGGGACAGTGGGAGGTGTCCCTGCCCATGGCATGGGGTGGAACAAGATGAGCTTTAAGGTCCCTTCCAACCAAACCCATTCCACGAGTCCATGGATTTTTTTCAAATGCACAGGATAGAAAGACAGTAAATGCTTTCTGAGCACAGAGCATCCAGCTCCAACAATCCATGTGCCTCAAACTGCATCAGCACCTTGAATGAGTTTGCTCTGAGGTGCCTGTCTGCCCACACTGTGTGTAACAGGGAAAAGCACCGACCTGCTACCATGCTAAGAACCAAATCAGACCACCTGGATCAATTGTGGACTTAGGTCAGAGGTGATATGGATTTATTAACCAGTGGTCCTTTTTCAGCATTCCAGGTTTTAGCCCTGATCCTGCATTCTGGCTGTGCTATAATGAAAGATGAAGGACCTGGAGTAAATAGACCTTTGGTGCCTTCACTTCTGCATGCAGGAAGATATAGATGGCATTGTATTGCTATCAATCATGGAATAAAAAATCCCAAACAATACTAAATACTCTACAATAATGCTAAATTTTAATAATGATGCTAATTTTGTCACCAAGTGGAAAGCTCCTTTAACCATTGCTATCTTTCAAGTTCCCTCCTGGCCATAGCTCAAAATTCCTGCTCTCGGTGAAATTCTGCTCATGTGTAGAGAGACCAAGGATATGGAAGAAATTGCACATAGATAAATCAGCACATCGTTTTTGTCCTAAGGTAATAATATTTCAAAGTACTTTCATTCTGATGGTTTTCAGAATAACTATTTGAAGTGAATTGTTGGCCTTGGACAAATTCCTGGAGGAGATAATGACGTACATGTCACAAAAGAAATCATTGTTATAGGCACAGCTGGTGACAGTGCTCTGTCGACAAACAAGTAAGTTGACATAAAGCCTACCATTCAATTACTGGCATAAAGAAATCTCCTCTAAAACAAGATTGAAGACATGGCCTATGGCACCTCAAGTTTGAATAATACAGCAATGGTGAAAAACCAGACAATATCAGCAATGAAGGAAGGAAAAAACTTAATTTCTAATTCTCATCATGTGCAGTTCAGAGGACTAACACAAAATTTAGATTTCCTATACTGTCAGTATTCAAGAATTGAACTTTTATATTTTTTATGTATGTTCCCAGTTTCACACTGTGGCTATTAGCCCAAGGGTCTAAGATTTCCAGACTTTCCATTTGAGTTCTCCTCTCCAAGTCTGTCACTGCTCATGAGCTCCAAAGTGCATTGATATTGTCCTTCAGCCTCTGCAAGAGAGTACACAAACCCATCCACAGCAGCAAATTGCTCCCTGGAAAGATTGAATCACTAAAGTGGATTGGCTGTTGTCAAAATGTCACTCAGAAGACAATAGAAAACCAAAATAAAGGTGGTTATCCAGCAGTTGCTGTCACTGCAGCACACGGGGATGCTCAGGGTTGCCTTTGGCTGGACACAGTTCTGAGATATACTTTGGGATGGCTGAGGAAAACTGGGTGTGAGAACTCTGGAAATCCATGTCCTTCAAAAAAATTTCAGTAAAGAAGAGGGAAATGATGAGTTCCCAAGTGATGACTTGCTACAGGTCGTCATCTATTGGGAGAATTTATGTGGGTGAATGAGAACTACAGGTATTAATTACTTCATGAGCATGATTAGGGAGCATGTGCATTTAAAAGGAGACAATATTATGGGATCTTTAATGATCATGTCCATCCTGAAATTTCCCAAGAAGCAGAACATGTACAAGGATCTCTAAGGGCTTGGAGAATTGGTAAATGAGGTCATTAGGCTCAGTCTTTCCTGTGTGACAAAATCCAGTGATTTCCACAGGGTTTTGCCCCTTCCTCTGGGGATTATTTCAGCTGGCAGATGTACATTTCTGTTTTGCATATGACTCATCTGTTCCAAATACTCAGTTCTAAACCCACAGCCGAAGTTATGCTGTCAATAAATAAGCAGCAACAAACCCCAATCCATTGAAGCAGCAGGTGAGTGTTCCCTCCATGGTCCTGCATGGCTGCGGTGATTGTGTGAGCCAAGGCTTCCCCAGACTCTTCAACAGCTGCGCTCACGGCTGGCTCTGCTTGTCCTCGAGGAGGAAAACTCTGTGGAGCCAGCCTGGGTGCTTGTGATGTCAAAGGAGGGTGTAAATCTGCATTTCCCAGGATGGAAAGTTGTTTTCTGCCTCTGCTTGGGCTGGCGTTGCTGCAGGGTTCTGGTGTGGGTGCCTGGGACTTGAAAGTTTTGCAGATTTTTAAATGCTCCCTTTTTACAGCAGCAGTTCTGCAGAAGAGAAACTCATGGCATCATTAGAGATGAAAATTTTAATTCAAAAGACAGATAGTTGGTAACAAAAACAAAAGCGGTCATTGCTTGTAGTCAGGCATTGGTTTCTGTCTAAAACCAAATGATAAAGTCTTAGGTAACAGAAAGCAGCTCTGAGGAATTTTAGGGAAGAACAGCAGGGCCTTGTCCTATAGCTCTGCTTGCACAGAATGCTCTTCCTTCAGGGTTTCAAGTTTCTGCTGATTTTTTTCAAGTTTAAATGTTTGTATATGAGGAATTAGATGATAAATTTAGGAAAAGAATCTCCATTTGATATTTTTGCTGTTTTGCATATTGAGAAATTTAATAATTTTTTCTAGTCCTAAGGCTTAATTTCCAAGCACCCAAAGTTTATACTTCTGAATCAGGTGTGTGGATTCAGATATGTCCGAATAATTTCTATTTTGCTACTTGTTTAAGAAAATTTATGTACTTTGCTGCAGGTGTGAGCTTATCTGTGACCCATAAGGAATTAAAAGAAATGAGAAAGAAAGAAATTCCTCATGTAAAACATATTAAAGTTTAACAATCACTTTCATAAAACAAACAAACAAAACCACTAAAACAAAACCAAAAAAAAGGAGTGTAGGAAGTTATTAAAAAAAAGCACTGAGGTGAAGGATGGGGATTGAAATCCACCCAAACTAAGAGACAATATGGCCTTGTTTAAAGTCCATTGGAGTTCTACTGTTAAATTTTGCAACACTGAATTTCATAGATTTTAATACATGGGTTTGATTTGGAAATTTTTAAAAGGTACACTGCATTTGATTTGTTTCAAATTCCTAACATAGCTCAACTCAGGGTGGAGAACGTGGTTCCTGCACATTGAAAATTGAACAAGAAATCTCTTTTAGAATAAAAACAAGCCCAAAGGTCCTTCCTGAACCCACACCCACTCACGGGGCTGCTCCTGACACTGCACAGGAGGATTGTGATGGATTAACTGAGTGCATAACAGATATTGTTTTAGTGCATTAGCCCTGATTTCCTGTTCCAGGTGATTGATTGAGCCCCAGTCAAGGCAGTGTCCACAGCAAATATTAAGCAAACTTACCCAGACACAATCAATCACTCTTATCAAAAAAATCACTATATTTGGAGCAAAAAAATGCTAAAGCCTTACCTGCTTTGTGCTGCCTTTATCCAGGTTTAATTATATTTCTTAAAGATGCAGGAGAACAGATTGTGTTTGTTGTTTGCTCAGTGTATTTCTCCAGGCTGGGCAGCTGTAAAGTACAGAGGTGTCATTTGCTTATATTGCAACATGATTGCTAGTTCAGAGAAATGTGTGCTTCAAAAAAGAATATTTAGAGAATAAGCTTACAGTCAGAAAGGTAATTTGTGTATAAAAGCTGACCCTGCTACATCCAGCCTTCATGGATTACCACTAGCAACCATATTTTCTTTTGAGCACTGCATTTCTAAAGAATTCTCTTATGTGCTGCTGTAATTTTGCTTAATTTATTTAACAATTATTTAAGCACTTATAAATATGATTTAAGCATACTTAAAAGGTCTTTTGTACAGCACACAGGTCTGATTTTCTTATTTCCAAGGTGCGGAAATTTCTGTTTCCCAAGTGCTGTTGCAGCAGGCTGGCAATAACCTGGACACCATCAGTGTTCTAAGGGGTCTGTCTGCAAACCTAACAACAACGAGGCAGCACAGGGGCTGGAGCTGGGGCTTGGACTTGGTGGGATCCTGTTTAACACCAGAGAAAAAGAAAATATTTTTACATAGATAGGAACGACAGGACCTGCCAAACTAAAATGGAGAAGGAAGGATAGCGATCTTATGTACAGAGGGAAAAAGGTGAAGCAGAAAAACTTAATTACTAAAGGTTGTTTTTCTCCTAAAAGTTAAGAATTTGTTATTGAAGAAAACAAAAAAAAAGGGAAAATAGAAAATCAGGATTTAGGAAGTCGGTAGTCAGCTGTAGGGGAAACTGTCGATGTAGACTTGCTCTATAGCCCAAGATTTCTGCACCGTGCATTTTAAATTTACAATCTTTCCCCACTGGCTTGTAAGCTATAAAATAGTACCAGGCATGTTTCTCTGAAGGAATTCTCCCCATGAATCACATCAACATCCTTATGGCCATGACGAACCCCCAGCCTCCGAGAGAGCAGCTGAGTCAGGTTCTGTCAGCCCAGCACCAGCACCAGCATGTGTTGCTCTGTTTTGGTCACTCTTGGTTGCCCAAGACACCATCACCCACTCTGTCTCAGCTTTCACGTCTTTTTCTAAGCTTAACTATAAAAATCACCTCTTGAAACCAGCCTCTGCTTTCCTGGCAGAGGGATTTTTCCAATCCTGTCCATGCTGTAGCTGGAAATAAGATTTTCCCCCACTGCTATGACTCAGTGTTCAATCCATGAGCCCTGCTGCAGTTTGCAGTCACTAGAGTGACTTTCCGGGGTGTGACATTCCACCAACCTCTAATAATCTCGGTTAGATGGATTTTTACAGCATAAACAGAGTAGAACAACTTCTTAGGGCTCAGACAAGAACACAAATGCTTGTCCTGTTTCTATCCAAGAGAGCATCTGCAGCAGACTTTCTCTCCATCAGAGCATGCAGTGGGAATGGCTTTGAGTCAATTTAAATTGCAGGCTTGGTCAACCAAAATGCTTTTAATTGTTCCTTGGCAGCCAGTCAGTCTCTGATTGTAGTGAGTAACTGCTTTGGTGTGTGTTGGCAATATAGAGATGTATCACAGATACAGAACAAAATATGGATTTATCACCCCAAACCCCATTACCTGTACTTGTGATGCCTGTGACACCACGTATCAGAGCTTAAAGAACAGTCACAGACTGTATATTTGTATTATACATTGTAAGAACCATCCAAGAAGCAAAGAGTTTCCCTTTCCTCTGTTCTCATTTTCTTCCTTCACTTACAAAGTGGCAGAGGAATGAAGTTTTTTGTTAACTGGATTATTTTTTGCACCTCAAGGGGTCTTGGATCAAACCATTCCCTAGCAAGTCACTGAAGTTGTACATGTTCCCTAAATATTCGTGCTGTGGTGAGCTGACCCAGGCTGGCAGCTGAAGAGTGTTTCTTAATTTCTTTGTAATTAAGATATTTTAAGAATATAAAGAAATATGCTCTGCTAATTTTCTTTACTTAATAGACTAACTCCCAGTAAGCCATTGGAGACTGCAGAGTCTTTCATGGAAATGTCCTCATCAGCTAAAGATTAAATTAGGTCACCTTGATAACCTGGTTTGGTGAACCAAATGGGTTTGATGTCTGACAGCATATCCCCTGGAGTTTGCTGTTAAAAATAGGGAAATAGTACAAGAAAATCTCCAAAAGGGATTTTGCACCTCAGCGGATGTTTTTCCTTTGAACACAATGATGTTTCATTTCATAATTGAAATACAGTATGTCTTTGAACTTTCAATAGCCAAGGCTATTAGTAATAGTATTGCATTTCATTTGTTATATTACATTTTAAGTTCAGTCCATGCATTTTTAATTCTGTTTATGTCTTGAGAGCTTGCCTCTAGTGGAATAAAACCAATCAAGAATCTAGAACAGGAATTAAAATTTAGATCCTAATTCACCACTGCCCTGTGGTTCCTTTGTGTTTACTTGAATAAGTACAAGGGACTAATAAAATAAATGTAAGGACCCTCTGGAGATAAGTGTTATTGTACAGGGTCAGACATTGCTCAAGCTCTGCCAGGCCCACCTGAATTCCCTAAATGTGAGCAAGCTGTGCTGCAATGTGGCTGGAGGCAGAGGGGAGAGAAGGAATTGCCAAAAGAGATGGTTTCACAGAAAATCTCTGTCCATGATAGTAAGAAAAAAAGAAATGATTGAGAGAATGGATAGTGAGGGTATTAAAAATAAATGTTGTAGCTGACAGGAGTTGATGTTTGGGGCGCTGGGGGAGGAATCTTGGGCATCTGGCTCTTCTGCAGTCTTATGAGCAGAAATGTGTGGTGGTTGAGCCTGGCGGGGATGGGGACAGAAGTCTGGCGGTGTCTGGTCCCAGCTCCTGGCTGGGGTGGCAGAGGAGTGCTCACACTCTGGGCAGGGAGGGGATGTGGCTCAGCACAGCCCTGCTGACCCCCAGCCCCAGCTCACAGCCCGGGGGCTGCTGTGAGCAAAACCACCAGAGAGCCGCAGGGTGAGCATCTCCCGCCGCCGGAGAACAGGAGGGCTGGAGCTGCCTGAGCACGAGGAAAGCTGCCTGGAGCCCCTGGGGCCAGCAGCAGGGCCAGGATGGGCTGCAGGCACCAGGCAGGGCTGACCTGGGAGCCCCTGGGACACTGAGCTGCAGCAGGGACCAACGGGGCCCAAAAGGAGCAGCTGTGCTCTGCCCAGCCCTCCGTGCAGCTCCGGGGAAGAGGAAGGAGAGGAGCTGGGGATGGAGGACTGAAGTGGAACCTGGGGAAAGGATTAAAGGTGGCCTGAGGGGAAGGTGGTTTAACTTTTGTCTTTGTTTCCAATTATTCAGATTGGCAATAAATGAAATTAACTTACAGAATACAGAATCACTGGGTTGGAAGAGTCCTCCAAGATCATCAAATTCAATCCAGCCCTAACACCTCAACTAAACCATGGCACCAGTGCCACATCCAGCCTTTGTTTAAACACATCCAGGGATGGGGACTCCACCACCTCCCTGGGCAGAGCATTCCATTTTCACTCTTTCAGTGAAAAACATTTTCCTAATATCCAGCCTGTATTTCCCTTGGCACAGCTTGAGGCTGTGTCCTCTCGTTCTGTCAGTGCTGCCTGGAGAGAGAGCCCAACCCCACCTGACCACAGCCACCTTTCAGGGAATTGTAGAGTGATGAGGTCACCCCTGAGTCTCCTTTTCTCCAGGCTGAACTCCCCCAGCCATTCCTTACAGGGCTTGTGCTCCAAGCCCCTCACCAGCCTCGGTGCCTCCTCTGGATGTGCTCAAGTGTCTCAGTGTCCTTCCTAAACTGAGGGGCTGAGCTGGACAAAGAACTCAGTGTCCTTCCTAAACTGAGGGGCAGAGCTGGGCACAGCCCTCAGTGTCCTTCCTAAACTGAGGGGCAGAGCTGGGCACAGCACTCAGTGTCCTTCCTAAACTGAGGGGCCAGAGCTGGGCACAGCACTCGGTGTCCTTCCTAAACTGAGGGGACACAGCACTCAGTGTCCTTCCTAAACGGACAGGACACAGCACTGAGTGTCCTTCCTAAACTGACAGGACACAGCACTCAGTGTCCTTCCTAAACTGAGGGGCCAGAGCTGGGCACAGCACACAGTGCCCTTCCTAAACGAACAGGACACAGCACTCAGGGTGCAGAATCAGCAGTGCTGAGAACAGGGGAAGAATGACCTCCCTGCTCCTGCTGGCCACATCATTCCTGATCCAGAAATTCCTGATCCTCTGTTGGCCTTCCTGGCCACCTGGGCACACTGCTGGCAACTTCCCCTGAAGTCGAGTCTGTTTTGCCTGTAACTGAAGTGTCTTAATCTTGACTTCTGAGCTTTTCCATCTTATTTTGTCCCCTGTCCCGATGAGCAGGGGGAGGAAGAGGGTGGGTAGGTGGGCCTCAGGCAGCCAGGCAAGCTCAGCCCATCACATCTGGCAGCCAAAGATGTCTTCTGTGCCTTGACATGGATCTGGAGGTGTGGTTTCATTGTTCATTCACTGCTGACCTTGCATTGTAATTTTTATTTTTGCTTCTTTTAAATCAGACAAAAATAATGTAATCCAAAGGTACAATCAGAGCTCGGCTGTGTTTTGCTAGGCAATTTTCAGCTCAAACTTTGCAGGCTTTTTTACATGCCGTTATTTTCTTTGTTAGCAATGGGTTCAGAATTCTGTCAAAATAAAGACTGAAAAAATGATGCCTGATTTAATATTCACCTTTTTAAAGGACAGAGTTTTTCTGAGTACAGGAGAGCTCAGGGCTGAATATTAAGACACAGAAATTTAGCAAGTCCTACTGTATTTTTCAACCCTCAGCACTGTTGTACATCCCTGGAATTAGAATAAGGCTGGATCTTTGAGAATCTGTGTCTCTCATTGATCATCTTCTGCTGTTAGGAAGGATGCGTTTTTTCCATTATCAGATTGGTTTGGCCAAATGAAGGGTTTTACTCTAGAAGGAATTTTTTTTTTTCTTTTCTGATCAGGGAGTCTCAATTTAAAGTTAATTTTTGTCATTTAATGACAGGATGGTATGTGTGATTGCTGTGTGGAAGAGATGGCAAGTGTGATAGAGCAAGGCTGTATCTCAGGAACATTCTCTGAGGAGAATCTAGACTGTAATACCAACCATTATCTGGCTCTGCACTATATTAAAGTGAATATCTCTCAGAAATACGCTGACTACTTTTCTCATGTATTTTTGCTTTCACTTGTCTCTAAGTCTTTTTTTCCTTGATTGTACGGGAAAGGATGAAAAGATTTTTCCATTTGGTGCGTAGTTTTTATTTCTTCCATCTTCCCTGGTGTCCGTCCGCGCTCTGGAATCTTTGTTTGTTTGCTCCTGCCTCTGTGAGCAGAGGTTTGGGGACATTCCCTCAGCTGGTTGCATTCACATGTCCTGCACTTCTCGGGACTTTGTTATTCCAGTCTCTCCCTTCCCTGAGCTCTTGATGTTCTGACATCCAGATGAGTCACCAAATGCATTATTTTTTAAGGTTGTTAGACTGATTTTATATGTGAGATTCATTTCAGATGCCTGTTCTGAATAGACTTGTCTGCCTTCAATTTGCCTGAGACATCGAGCAGAATTCGATTAGATGTGTTTATGGAATGATTTATCCCCAGGCCTGGAGCTCAGCTCAGAGAGGGGAATTTGCACCTTGCGAGCTGCAAGTGCCGGGGCACCCTGAGCCATCCAACACCTTCGTCTGGGGATGCAGAGCAAGCCCCCCTCAGAATGGGGCCGGGTGGGGGTGCCAATGGCTGAGCAACCTTTTTTATTGAACAGGCAGGGGAGGTTCAAACCCCTGAGGCTTGAAAACTTTTGCACAAAATGCGAAGTATTTGCCCCACCTTTCTCTTTCAAGTTTTATTCTTAAATTTGGGATTTGTCTAGAACAAACATTCTCCAAACTGGTTGTAAAAATGTTATTTTTGTAAGTAGGACCACGTTAGTATTCAGCTATATAAACATAGGGCTGTATTAGTATATAAATATATTGGGGGATAATTAAAAGAGATTATTCTAACAGTTGTTTTAGGCTTCACTTCAGAATTACTTATAAAACTAATTGTGGTTGTGTGCTGAAAAATTGAAAAAGGAACATGTTTATAAGCATTACTAGTATGTTTGTGTGACAGAAAGCAAATAAAAATAATGTACTATAGGAAGGGCTATGTTTGGCCAAATATGTGATGGGACCAGATGGATATTACCATGAGTTTCTTTACTGTCACATTGGGAATGTAGTTCTATTGTACATTTACATTTCACTCTGCTTCTCTATCAGCTGGCAATGATATACTATTATTTCTGGATGAAAATAGTCAGCAAAACATTTTTTTCCAGTTGCAATCAGCGGAGCTGCGCACTATTTTAAAACTACAGCTACAGACAAGGAGAACTCCCAAAGGCAGCAGGAATCTCCAAGCGGTGTGTGCAGGTGAGAAGACTCTGTGCTTCATTGCTGTGGAGCCACATGAGAGTAACACAGATACCATTTTTTCTATTTATTTATTTATCATGCAGTATAATTATACCTATAGATCCCGAGTCCAGGCTCTCTGCCTGGCTGCTGCCCATGAGAGCGTTATTTCTAGTCAGTACAGAGTGTGCAGGGCTGTGTACTCATCTCTTGTGGGGTTGGTGCTGCTGCTGGCTTTGAGGAAAACACCATTAGAGCCCCTCAGCCCTAAAACCTGCAGTGAAAGCACCATTGCCATGATGCACTGCTGGGATACAGCCTCAGCACCAGGCTCCTTGCTGCTGCGCTCTCCAGAGCACTTTAGTGCCAAAGAAAAAGAGAAAAAAGGAAAGAATACTACAGTAATGTGGTTTTTGCTCTTACAAATGTTTTCTTTAAATGTGACTATGCTTCCAACAAAAAAGCCTGTATGAAAACACAGTTCAAATCTGGCAAAGTTCAGGCTGGTTTTATAGCCACGGCCTTTCTTTAATCAGTGCTTGAAACCCGTGAGAGGAAAGGAGCCGTAAAATCAATTCTAAGTAATCTTGGAAATGAGATAATAGTCCATTAATCTCATCAATATAAGCATGAAATTTTCTGCTGCAGTTCATGCCTACACATTTGTAATAAATTTATCAGTGGGAACAGGACAGAAGCCATAGGATTATGTTAGGGGTTAGTGCCTCATGATTCCCCTGAAGTTTTTGTTCAATTTATTTTTTTAATATATATTTTTCTCCCAGTGAAAATATTTAATTCCTTTGTGGAACAGCGCCAACCAAAACTTGTTACTGGTTCTGTATTAAACAAGAATTAGTGGTGAATTTCTCGTGTGGGTCTCAGGAATCAGTGCTGAAGGTTGAGGTGGCAAGGACTGGAGAAAGCAGTGACCTGGTGCCACTGCAGCTGTGGCTGCTGCTGGGCAAACTGGAACTGCTGCCAGTGTCTGTGGCTCCTGTGGCAGACTTGTGCCCTCGCTGCGCTCTAAGCCCTGTGTATAGAAACCACGAGATTTTGTGACAAGCACAGAAATTGTTTCTTAAAAAAACCCAAACCACCACCACCACCAACAAAACACACACACACGGGCACAAAAAAAAGGGAAGTCTTTCTTTGAGCAGTTCCATTTGTTAGGATGAAGGTCAAGGAAATGGTTCTTCCTCTCACCTCTTGCTCTCTGAACAACCCAGTCTGCCTGGGCTGGCTGCCTACACAAACCCAAGCACCTACAGGGTACATGAATTTGGATCTCTCTCATTTCTAGGAACTGTCAAAGACGGGGCAGGTTTTCCAAGAAAACATAACTTTATTTTTCTCCTTCCCCTAGAGGCTTCCCACCCCTTGGAGAATTTGTGTGTAACAAAGGACAATTGCGTCTACAGAAATAGGATTTGGGTGGCCTTGACCACTGGGCTTTTTCTGCCCTGTGAGGGTGGGCAGCCCTGGCACAGGGTGCCCAGAGCAGCTGTGGCTGCCCCTGGATCCCTGGCAGTGCCCAAGGCCAGGCTGGACGGGGCTTGGAGCAGCCTGGGATGGTGGAAGTTGTCCCTGCCAGGGCAGGGGGGGACGAGATGAGCTTCAATGTTCCTTCCAGCCCAAACTACTCCATGATTCTCTCTGGGCTCATTTTCCTGTGAGCTTTCCGATTCTATTGCTCATTTGAGTTGTGTTTTGGAAACATCCTCCTGGGATCATGGCATGAAGGTGGTGGCCAGCAGCAACCTAAAGACACGCTGGAGAAATGTTGCAAAGACTCTCTCTGTGTAACACAATTTAGCAGTCCTGAATCACTGAAATAGAGGGAAAAACGTCTGTGTCAGTGTTGCAGGACAGTTTTCCCGGTTTTCCTGATCTGAGCAGCAGCAGATCAACCTAAGAGCTGAGCACCACAGGGGGACCTGCCTCTGTGGGCTCTGCTGTCATTTTTGGTGAACAGCTCCTCAAACAGTTTTCCTCAAATGCATCCATTACCTTTGGATCAGAAGCACTTGCAGCACGGGAAAATATCCTATGATGCTACATAATTTCAGGCTTAATTAGTTCTTCCAACCTTTCCCTTTGTGGCCGGGGAATCAGTGGGGGAAGCAGCGTGTGCTGCTCCTGCCTTGCTTTGCAGGGCAAACCCGGCTGAGGTGACTCTTTTGTCATTGATTATTGGGGAGGATTTCTCCAGCTGGATGCCTTCTGCCTGGTCACCATAAATTAGTTTTGTGTCACTGCCTCTAACAACCACAACACACTGATAGTCTTTAAATGATGGTTTATATGACCTGAGACAAGATCTAGCCTTATTTTTCTGCTCTATTACTTTCAAAGAATAGTCTTTCTATTATTAACAGGCTGTGGTAAAATAATTGTAAATTCCTTTGCAATTTATAGCAGTTTTGCTCATTGCATCTCATGAATGCAGATCTTAGCAGAATTGTAAACTATTAGTGAGCAGATGAAAGTATTTGTATTTTAATAATGTGATAATGTGATAATTTTTATACAATTTAGAAAGGTTTACAGCTTGAAGGTTTTTCAGAACTGTCCTGGGTTGGTTTTTCTGCAGCTGTATAAATATGATAGGAATTCTCTGACAGTGTGATGAAGTTATAAACTGGCTGTGAGGGCACAGTCATGGCTGCAAGAAATTGGGTCTACCCTGGCAGGTACAACAAGGCAGAACCTTCTCAGATTGGAATCAGATTCCATGAAGCAAAGATGATGGTGAATAACAATATATTAGGAATGAATTTCAGTTATAACTGGGCATTTTTCATCTGATTTTCAGATCATGCTCAACATTTGAAACAGTTTAATAGTAGTTTTTAATACTTCAATGCTTCCTAAGTTTGTAGTTGCCAGATTCCAAATGAGTAGTCAATTGCTTTCTAAAGAAGCTGTCACAAAAGTAAATGCAGAAATTAAATTTTACATCTAGCTCCACTTTTGATTGAGGACAGCAAATTCCTCTTGTGCATTGCTAAATCTCTGAAGGGGTTTTATTGTTTGGTAATTTGACCCAGTGAGGGTGGTTTTCAATCTACTGCTATGGGAAGGCTCTGAAATAACCCCAGAACTGGTTCCATTCAGCTCCCACAGCCCCAGCACAGCACAGAGCTGGCCAAGCTGCTGGTGCCTTCAACAAGGTGATGCCCTGGCAGGTATTCTAGAAAAATTCGGTGGGCTCCTTGAATTCCTGTTCTTCCCCAAAGGTCTGTGAGGTAGATCATGTGCTCCCTCAGCTCCAGGACTGGTACTTGGGCTCAATAATTCACTTTAGATGGCTTATGGGACTTGTGAGCCTTGTTTGGAAACGTTTATGAAAACAGTATTATGGAAATCGTGAGGTTCATGAGATTCCAATATTTTCCATGGTAGAAATGAACAATATCCACTAAAGATAACAAAAATAGGGTAAACACATGATTCACATCAAAGTTTTTCATTTATTTCCTGAGGTAAATCCCAGTCTTCTCCAGCTGTGATCCTTTAGTTGAAAACCTTGGACTAGTCTGGAAAAAGGGAACCCGAAGGGGACTTGTGGGTGGATTACTGGAGTATGAAGTCTGACACATGGCCTTTCACAGACTTTTCATCACCTCATTATCTTCTGCCACTTTGCAGGAGGTGAAGAATGTTCCATGAAAATACATGTCATGAGGCCTTCCTCAAAACTTCCTGGATTTTCAGGAATGCTGAAATGGTGGAGCTTCCACTCTTGGCATTCAATTCATAGGAGGTGGCTTGGTGAAATGAAGGATGTAAAAAAAAAAAAAATACAAGGGAATAAAGCTGCTGCTATGAACTAGAGAAATGAGGAAAGGTGTGGATAGAAGAAAGGGGTTGAGTGCAAGAAGTTAGAAGTCAAGAAAAGGACAAGGGGGGAGGGTTTTTTTCAGTGTTGTGGAAGAATTATGCCTCACTGGTGAATCTGTGTGTATTCTTAACCTAATGGGCGAAAAGGCTAATTGTTACAGAATTGATGTTACTCTGTTGGTGTGTGGGCAGATGTCTTTCAAACACAGATTTAGTATCCTGAGTACAGAATCAGGACACAATGTTGTCCAAAACGCTTTGGGAGCCATGGTCAGCCCAGAAGGAGGGAAAAGGGACAGGGTCAGTGGCACCCGTGGGACACAGATAAATGCAGGGAATGCAAAGGGGCGCTGTTCATCCAGTGCGTGACAGCAGAAGTGCAGCCGTGGTGATAGACCTGGCAGGTGCTGCACATAATGCAGCTTTCAGTAAGGAAGGGCTGCACCTGAGCTGGTTTGCACAACTTACACCTAAACTGACCTCCCTGTTACCAGCCCACAGACTGTTTCCTACCAGGATTCACTGCTGTCCTGGATTTACTTTATGCGGTTCTGGGAGCTGAGGATCTCCAGGAGTGGCATCTGTCAGGAGAGGTCATTGGAAAAGATTTTGGGGTCTGTTTGCTCTTCCCCCTTCACTTCACTTGGCCATTAATGCCAAATAAAGGCTTAGAAACAGCTTATATAAAATGTGGATCCTCTGCCTTGTATTTTGTGTGCTCTGTGCAATCCCTTTGGGAAAGAACTACATCAGGAATTGGGCGCTGGGACATCCAGCCTTGGTCCTGACCTTCCTAGCTCTGCCATAAGGCCTGAGAACACCCTCAGGAAAGTTTCTGACGTGACTTCCTGCATGTTGAGGAAGCAGTTCGTAGGTGCAGGAAGTCTTCCAGATGTTCTGTGTTAACATGGGAATCTAAACATAGCAGCTGGCGGTAGTAAAGAGAGCATGACTGAGAGATTCGGGGGGAAGATGGAATCTGTGTGGGGCCAGAATGTTGTTGGCTGCACGAAGGTGTGTCACCACCTGAGGGCTGCCCACAGCCCCAGAAATGGCTTATAAAAACCAGTGAGACAGCGTGATCGGAGGTGTTTGAAAGTCAAAAGGTTTTAATAAAGACAAAAACAATAAACTACACAAAAGGGCAAGAGCCGTGCGAGGTGCAGGGAGGATCCTCACACCCAGTGTCACAACCCCAAAAATCTCTGTGCTCTCCTTGAAGTACAGAACCATTGAGGAGGGGATTTTGGCATGCTGCCCAGTAGAAATAGCTACAGGTCCTGGGGACAGCTGGAACTGTCCAACAGGAGCCTTTGTGCTGGCCCCGGGCCAATTACAGTAAGAAGGGCATCGACGTTTCTAGTTCTTTGCCTTAAAAGCTCAGAGGTGTAACTCAAACCCTTTCCTAATATGGGAACATCTGCTAAGTTAGGGCGCATTACCGCAGGGGAATCTCGAAAAAAATTTGTATTTTCTACATCCCAAATCAATTTCTGTGCATTTTTCATCGTTTCCTGCCTAAGGAAATCGATGGTTCTGTTGCTGGGTTTAAAATGAAGCTGACACCAGCTCCCAAAATGCTGCTGAAACCAATGGCCCTTGCACAAGGTCTTTGTTACTGCTGGCACAAAGTCCTGAGTGTTACATCTGTTTTATTAACTGAGCTAAATATTTACACCACCATGTCCCCAGATTCACCAGATCCCAGAAAATGCATGTTTCCCATTGCCGTTCTATTCACTGTTGAACAAAGAAGGGAGAAGAAACCATGTTACAGACTCCGATTTCTCAGCAGCTACAAGGGAAATGTTCTCTACCCATCAAGTTTTGTTTTTATTTGAATAGTGCTGAAGGATTTTAAATGTGTTTGGTGTAAGAATGCAGCACAAACCCTAGTTTTATACGCTTCTGGAGACTTTTACCTAGGAATCCCTACACAGGCGTCATAGCCCACCCCCTTCCAGGCCTAGGAAACGTAAACGTTTTGGAATGCTCCTCTCTCAAGGAAACCTTTTTTTTAGAGATAAGTTCTTTTTTTTTTTTTTTTTTTTTGCCAGACATACTCATCCAAACCATTATCTTAATCTGCAATTAGTCCCCCTGCAATCAAATAAAGGGCATGGATTAATGGGAGAAGCACTAGAAATATTTTAAAGGGATTAACGTTAATGGAGAAACAGATTATCTTTCTATCAAATGAGGTTAATAACCAAAATTAGTAGTGGCCCCTCACTGTTAGTCACAACCTTCCAGAGTCTGCTAGAGATTATTCAAGTGAGTTTTTGTATCAAACCTGTAGAATTCTGAAGTGGTTTAGGGTCCTACCTCTCATTCTGAAAAGGATCAAGCCCTTTGGATGCTCTTACTGCTATGCCAGCTTGAAAACCTCATTTCCTCAAGGAATGACTTGTAACCTGAAGGGTTTTCTGCAGCAGCAGGTGCCCGATGGAACTGCCACTGAAATTCCTGTTATCAGGGGCCTGGCCAGCCTGTACATCTGCCTTGTTCCCAGTGTCAAATTACTGCAGGATCACTAACACTTTATCTCATAATTAAGTTCATGTAGTAGACTTGAAAAGAGAGTATATTTTTTTTATTGACTCTATTCTATAAAACCCCCTAATTGCTTAATCCCTTACAATATTTATAGCAATTAACATGTGGCCCTCATTTGCATAAAGGCAATTAGAAAAGGTGGTTTGGAAAGTCATCTTCAGCATCAGCTTGATCTGTGTATTGATGTGACATTTTCTGTAGTCATTGGCTGGCTGTATCTGCATGTTAGAAGGCCTTTTGCATGTCTCAAATCACTGAGGAGGGTGATGTTGTTGCAGGATGACTACTGCCACTTTTGGCTCATTATTTCAACATGATTCTTACCAAAATGCAGTGCCTTTAGTAAGGCAGCTACAGCTGGAATAGCCAGGGCTGTATTCCTTTTCCTGGTATCACGTGTTGGTGTGCTGACTCCCTTTGTAGGCACAAGTGTCTTCAGGATTGCTCTTTGTTGTTTGTCTGGTTTGTTTAATTAAAACCTTTGGCACAGGGATGATTCTCAGATTACTTCCACACTTGTTTGCATCCGGACAGCCTGGGGGTTACCAGTGGCTACCTGGAGGCTAAATTTTCCCAGCAGAAGAAGAGAAAGTCTGTTGTCATTTATAATTTCTAAACCCATGAATTAGCACAGTGAATGGGGATAAATGGAGGGCACAGGACATGGTTTTCTGTGCAGGTGCAAGCTGGTCCATAAGTACAAATCCTTCATCTGTTTGATTGAAGTCTCATTGTGAGGGGAGGACAAGCAAATAATAAATGCTGCTTTCAGTCACTCTTAGAAAAGTTCTTCTAACAGATTATGCAAGGGTGAAGTATATAAATTGCCATAAAATCTTGTAAAAATCTGGTTTATTTAAAACTCTAGTTCTGTAGCTGTAGTTACAGAAATAAACTCAGTGACTATCCATGTAAAGTTATTTTTTAGTACAGGCTCCAGTGAAGCATTTGTGGCCCTCAGCATCCCTTTGTCTCAGCCACCACTGCAGACGAGTTGGTGTGCACCCCATCATGGGCTGACAGTCATTAGACCCAAAGGGCTGCAGGATCTCTGGTGTTTTTCCAGTGTCCCAAGGCCAGGTTGGATGGGGGGCTGGTCTGTGGGAGCTCTCCCTGCCCATGGGATGTGATGGTTTGGAGGCCCCTTCCTGTCACCCTGATTTTTCAGCCTCCTCTTCTGTTTCACAGTTTTCACAGTTAGATTGTTCCTCGTGCACGTGTGTTGTAAACACAGTCAATGTTTTCATAAATTCAAAGACAGTTTTCACTCCTGTCCTTAGAGCTATGGACAGCTGATGGACAGTTGTCTTCACCACTGGGATGGAAGAGGGGGCAACCTTCTCCCCCAATCCCTGGCCTTTGTAGAAATGCTATAAAATGGAGTCAGATCTTCTTAATTAAATAGTTCATGCCTTCTCATCAAAGTGTGTGTGTGTGTGTGTGTGACAAACAGCGTCACCTTCCAACCCAAACCATTCCACGATTCTGTTATTCCACTCCTAGGAGTCATGGCCAGAGCGCTGCCAAGACAAAGGTGGGGATGGCCCTCATGTTTTCTCTCTCATGAAAATTAAAAAAATGTTTAGGGTTAACCCACGATGCAAAAAAACATGAAAACCTCAAAATAAGCAGTGCCATGTCCCCCCTGCCCCTCTGTGCTTTCTTTCAGGTAAGTCTGACTCCTGAACTCCCCTTGAACAACAGAACATCAAAGTTATTCAGTTAAGGTGAAGCTTTTTTTTTGTAACAGCTGCATAGCCAAAGGTCCCTGTGAGAAGGTTTTCTTAATAATTTTGCAATAAAGAACAGAAAACCCTCAAAAGTGGTATTTCTAGGAAGCTTATGATTAGAAAGAATTGATATTTGAGGAGCTTTAGTTTATTAAAAATGTGCAAGAACTCCTCTGTGTCTAGTTCCATGCAAAGCTTAGTGAAAGGTTAGGAAATCAGCTCCTGTGTGCTGCTTATACAGCTGGATGGATGGAGGGGACTTTACATTTCACAACTTCTTGTTTCTGACAAGTTCCAGTGAATTATTTATGTGGCCACTTATCCTGTAAAGATGGAGCTGAGGGAACAAACTGAGTTCACAAATGCTCCCAGAAAGCCTTCAGGTGATAAGATGAAAATGGATCTTGGTCGCTGCTGATCTCAAACCTGGACTCGGATTTGTGGCCTGCAGATGAAGGGTTGTGTGGCTTACATTTTTCATCTCTAACTTGTGAATTTGTGCAGTTTATGAACAATTCATGAAGTTCTATTTATCTTCAGCTATTGCCTTATGAATCAAGGGTTTAACTGGAATAAGATAATCCAGGAAATAGTAAATTTCAATTCACTTTTATGAATCTAATATATATTCCACATATGAGAGCAGAGATGTGAATACATTAGTGATAAAAATACTAGAAATAAATTACCTATTTCTGTAACCGTAGTTTAACTCCAAAAGTCAGAGATTTTGGCAGATCTGATTTTTGCAGGTGTTGGATTTTCTGGGAGTTTCTACCCTTAAAAGTGAGTGAATACACCTCTGCAGGTTTTTTCCTCTCTCTTATTTATAATGGGCCATTTGCCAGCTTGATTCTTTATCTAAAGCAATATGGATTCACAAATAAATGGTTTGGAAAACATTTCCTTATTTTCAGGGAATTTATTTTTCTTTTTCATTTTCTTTGCTAACCAGTAGCTTCCCTGTTATTTGTTGTTGATGACACTTTTAAATCCTTTCTCCGCTGGAAACAGAATCCTGTGTGATGTTAGGCCAGTGGTTCTCAATTATGTTAATTGACACTCCAGGATTTGGGAACTTCACTTCTGGACTAGTTCCAAATGCTGTTAGGCTGAGGGGCAGATGATAATTCCAAAATTCAGTAGCTAATGAACTACAAAGACTTGCTAGAAACTCAATCCAGGGGACTGAGAATCAAGCAGTCTTCACAAAAGGTTTTCCCAAATTCTCTCTTCCAGTATTTCAATTAACACCGCAAGAAGGAATTTTAGATTTTGTATAATGTAAATGCAGACGTCAGTCAATCAGTTCCTCAAATTTAGGGTGAAAAGTCCGAGGTTGTGGTGCAAATGCTGGCACATTCTGTGGGTGTCACAGGTGCCAGTGTGGTCAGAAAGCTCGAGAAAGAGTAAACTGCAGAGTCTGCAGCTATGGAAAAAGTATTTCCAAACCTGTACAAATGATTCTCCATGAAATATTTTATTAACTGTGGCACGATCAAAAAAGGTTGCACTTGGAGAATCCACAAAAATTGTCAATTCTTCAGTTGCTCTGAATCCTGCTGTGGCAATGTAAGAATTAAAGACACTTCACAGCACCAAATAGACCCTGAATGTCTTCTGAAATTGCTTAACTGGATTCCGCAGCCCCGACAGGAATCATCACTGAGCAGATGCCTACTCCCTCTGGTCCCCCAAGGTTCCCATATTTATGACAAGAGCTGCAGACCCCTTGTGCAGCATCTTCAATATTTACTTTCCTTTAAAAGACACAGCTGCTCCCCAGAGCTGCACGGTCCCTGCTGGCCCCGTGGAGTCCCTCAGCAGCCTGGCTCCGAGCTCACAGCCATGGGCTCTGGTGGCTCTTTCCCAAGGAAATCCAGGATTGCTGTCCTCGGACAGGGAAGGACACCAGTGGAGAGCTGAAGAGAAAGGCAAGGGGCTGCTGGCATCCCCAGGAGGCAGCTGGAGATGGCACTGGATTACAATTTTCCCCAGTCCTGCCCTCGTCATTGCAGTAGCAACTGTCCCATCCACAAAGGAGAAAAGACTGACGTCGTTGCTTCCAACAATTCCTTTCAACGCTTCCAAAGCTCTGCCTAAATATAAATGGCAGCAAAAACAGCAAGGGAAGCAGAGAACCTGGTCACGTTTAAGCTGTGGAGCAAGCCCTCCACACGGGACAGCAGAAAGGCAGCAGGCAGAGCTGCAGCTTTCCCAGCAGAAAGGTCACCGGGAGCAGCCTGACCTTTTTACCACAGAGAAATCAGCCCTATCTGAATGGCCTATCCCAAGGCACTCCCAAAATAACCTGGAGAGAAAGCAGATGGATCAAAATCAGGAGATGCCGGAGAGCTGGGCATGCAAATGCTTCTCCAAGATGTTTCTTTGAGAGAAATTGTACATGTGCTATAAGTCAAAGTCAGGGGAGAGGAAAATTACAACTCCCCGGAGAAAGGAAAGAGATTAACATTTTATCACAGGCAAATAAGTGGGAAACTCTGGAATTTATAGATATGTAGATACAAGCACAGGAAGATATTGCTATTAGGGCATTAAAAATAGAAGTATTATCTTTCTACTCAAAGATTCTACTAAATAGCTATGAATTTCTAATTAAGTAATGTTCAATCTCTGTGACATTGTAGTTCATTTTATTATGTATGACTGAAATCTGAAACCTAAATGTAATAATAACTTAAAAGTATGGGCCAAATATCCCAGAATTATTCTCCTGAGTAGAACTATATAGACAAAAAGGTGGCAACACTTTGTTCTGTTACAGAGACAAAAGCATTAAACTATCCCGATGCCAGTCTTTGATACACGGAGCCCAAGCGAATGACAAACTCAGTCTAACCAGATTCATTAATCTAACCCCACACATACACAGACAGTGCAGCTGCCCTTATCCACTTCATACAGCACACCCTCCAGAAAACGGTGCTCAAGACACTATAAATTGCCAAGAATTAAAAACAATTTAAGAAATCTGAAGTTACTTTAACCCCACACCACTAGTACACAGTGGTACTTCTTTTTTTCCGTATTTTTTGTGTGTTGAAGGTGTTGTTCATTTCCTTATGTTTGTGTGTCCTTTTTGTCACAAATTTCAAGGATCCAGAGAGCATCTTTCCCCAGATCATTTAAGGCTACACTGCCCGCCAGTGTCCGAAGGCTTGACTGTCAAGGGACTATTACCAAGCTTTGTACCAGTGCAGAGCTTTTCTGAACAGGATTCATGGAGTGTTTGTGGCCCTGAAATTTGTGACACATCTGCCACCACCACAAATACTTTCCCTGAAGCTCACAAATTTTACTGCAAATGGTTTCTGTGTTCCCTTCCCACTGGTAATGGCTTGAGCAGCCTCCCCCAGAAGGAATAAATCACAGTGGATGTGGACGTGTTGGAGATGCTCTTAGCTGCAAATACAATATGAATTTTTAAGGCATTAAATATACATGTACTATTCATATCTTCCTTACAAATACATGGAAGCTTTATTTTTGAAGACTTTAAATAAATTTTTTACCTCTTTTCTCTTGATAGTTTTTCTTTTGATACAGCATCTACAGCACTGACTTAGTCTGCTGTTCAGAACAATTATTTTCTCCAATAAATCCTCTTTCACCTCCAATTCTTCTCCCACATACCACAGCTCTCTGTTCTTGAGATGTATTGGCTAGAACAACCTTACACCAATTCCGAAATTTGGAAATAAACACAGAAAATATTTTACTATAAAGGGAAAAAGGTTTCCAAATTTAAGAAAACATGAAATAGGCTCTTATTCAGAAAATAAATTAAGAAGAAATATTTTAAGAATTAATCTCTGATTGGGAATGTGTTCAAAACGTGTTTCAATGGAGCCATTTGCTACTTGCCCTTTATTTTTTCTCTTGCTGTAGATAATTTACATTAAATTGGAAAATGTCTCCTTCTGAAGCAACTGTTTAAGTGCATGACTAGACAATTATACTTAAGTTTGTGTATTTTCCTTGTAAGTATTTCCTACAGAAATGACCGAGCATTGTGGCTTTGCACAATTATAACTTTGGGGTGGAATTGCCAAGATTAATTTTTATCAAATGCATTAAATGCTCTGTTTATTCCAAAGGGGAACAAAGAGGCGAACACCTTTCTGCAGGTGGTTCCTGTGGAGGAGATGCCCAGGCAGGTACATTTGGATCCATTGTGTTTAGGAAAGGAAATATTGTAATGCCAGGAGCTCTGGGACTAAAAACAATATTTGGGTGCTGGTCTCTGCTCTGCCACGTGAGCCCGATGCTGCCTCTGCGGGCTTCTCTCTCTGCTCATAATTCCTCTCTCATTTCTTCTCATCCAAAGTTATTTCTTCCACCCGAGCTTTAACCCCAGCTGGGAGCCCTGTATCATACCGACGGCAACGTTTGGAGAACGAAGGAGCTCTTTTAAGAAAGATCTGACTTGCAGTTCAGGGTTCTTTCATGTGAGGGGAACAAAGGGAAGGCAGATGTGAAAAACAAGCCAAGGGAACCTTTTTGACAGGGTTTGTACAAAAGGAGAGTATGTAGGTGTTGGGAGTCCAAGAGACAAGCTCTCATCCAGTCACTTAACACACACCTGATTCTCTAATCAAGCCCAGATCAAAGGAACCAACACCTGCGCCTGATTTAGTTTTAATCCTGTGAGTAGTTCCCAACACTCCAGTGAGTATTCACTACTCAACAGGAACGCTCCAGTGCCTAAAGAAAACTTTGTATTAAGTCTAGTTCATGAGACTTTTGTTCTTTCATGAAGGATTTTGGTTTTGCTTATTTGTGTGAACTTCAGCTGCTTTCTATTTTAGCACCTTTAAATAGTTTCAAATTCTTCCTTCTGGATACTTCCAGCTTTGTCCAGACAGGTGAGTGGATAAAGAAAGACTACAGGTCAGGTTTGGAAAGAAATTGAGATCTCTAAAAATCTTTGCATTGGTGCTGCCCTGAAAGTCACATACTTGGGGAAGAGAAAGGAATTCTGGGCTGCTTCATGTGGGAAGAAAGCACTGAATGGCCTTTCCTTTCTTGCTGTGTTTCATAACCTGGGCCTTCATGGTCACTGAGTGTTCGGCAGGAGAATCTGACTCCTCTGAGTCACCCAGTGGTCACCTCTGTATGAGCCAGAATTTAGCCTAAATAACCTAATGGCAACAATTTCACCAGGAAGAAAGTTTGCCTCATACTACATTGGCATATATCATCAAAGGGTGGACATTTTTTCCGTGGGAGTTTCTTTTTCAGTTTTTATTAGTTCAGTCTTTAAAAACTGCTGAAAAAGTAGGAGCTATTGGGCCATATGGCAAACTTATCGATGCAGTCAGTCATATTTAATCAAAATGTTGAAAATTATTTTCTTATTAGAGGGCCTAAATATACAAGGCAAGGAAGAGATGATGAAATGCTGCCAGCCTTGTGTTTCATTTCTACTCGCTAACCTTCTACCAGTATCACTTTCTCATAGAGGGATTAGTAAAGAGGGGTTTAAATATCTTGAACTGCAGAGTAATCAGTTACCAACTGTAAAATAATATTTTAGTGGTTTAGAGAACTTCAGTGTAATGTTTTGACCTCCAATCTACATTTGTTGGACATAAGTTTCCCGTTGCCTTCTCTGTGTTGATTTTGGAGTGAACTGGAAGGCTGAAAAGAAAAATGAAGGAAACCCATGGGATGGATTTAAAATCCATCCAAGGATCTTTATATGAACTTCATAGGGATCAGCCTACGGAGTGGGACATACATTTTGAGAGAATCTGTTGGGATGACTTGATAATTTAGGTTTTGATCCTGAAAAAGAATCTTTGAGTACCTTTCTATCTCTCTCTCTCTCTTTGTATCTCAGTAATCTGACCGATTTTAACGAGGTGGAGTAAAATTTTCCAGCCATTAAACACCGCTTCATGTTTGATGAGGAATGATAAATTCTGCAGTTACTGCCTGAAATGATCCAGCTTCATAAACTGGTGTGCCTTGGTAAAGGAACCTTCCCGAGCAGTTCCGCCGAGTTACGTATTTAGGGGATCCAGGATCACACCTCGGGCCTTAAAATAGCAGCAGAAATAGGCCAAGCTCCAAATCTGCCAGGAGAGGCAGAGGGATACAGACATGTGCTTCGGAGGTACTTCTGTACATGATCGATGTGGAAACTGCAGTTCAGCTTACAAAGACTCAGCTGTATTTCTTTTCTGCACAGATGAAAAAGTTTATAGGGAGATTATTCATATAAAGTTTTTTTAAGGGACCACAGGCCTATGATTTAAAGCTGGCCTCCTCGTTATCACCCGACTGTTAACTGCTTTGCATTTCCATCTCGATGCCTAAAACAACTCCCTGCTCCTGCCCCACAGGAGGCAGCACATCTGTCTGATCCTCACTCTCCCCATCTGTAATTGATACCAGTTCACATGTTGGAGCAAGTCTCAGTGGCATTAATTTATTGTAGCTGAAGGTTGAGCCGCACAAAAACGTTTGATCACTACAGACCTAATACCTAATGTATCGAGAAGGACAAGCCAGTGTTCTGACAGCTCTTGATGTTTGTTTTTTTCCCCCCAAACTTTCTCGTCAATAGCTGCTGTCAGCCTCATTTAACAGTAATTCACGCCTTTAGGAATGCTGCGATGCTCTTCTCATTAGGTGAGCATTAGAATTCGCGCAAGATCTGGTTTCCTTTGGGCAAGAGGAAGGGGAAGAAAGCAGGCAGAGATGGCTGGGGATGGCCAAGGGCATCCTTTCAATCAGCAATTTCCCCAGGGCCGCTTCGGTGGGTGTTCGCTTCCCGCGGCAGCGCTGCCCGCCCGGCCTGGGGGGGAGCGCGGCTCTCCGGGACGAGCCCCGGGGATGCAAAGTTGCGACCGCGCCGCCGGTGCCCCGGGAAGGGTCCGGCTCGGCGGAGCGCCCGGGCGCGGGCATCCCGCGGAGCCATCCCCGGAACCATCCTGGAACCGTCCCCGGGGCCGTCCCGGGAACAATCCCCGGGGCCACC
>WBMY01010411.1:382525-406580 GCA_013397315.1 Donacobius atricapilla
TGTATTTATAAGTGCAAGACTGTATTTCTTTTTTTTTTTTTCTTTTAGTACTTAAATGAGTATCAGTAATAGAGCTGAAAAATGCAATGAATAAAATTCACAGTACGTTGATGATTTTTATAGTTCTCGTAATTGAAGTACGTGGTGTCCTTGACGTGATGGGGATGCTGCTCTGGCTTTCATGAAAGGGTTCCCTTTAATGACAGGAGCGCTCTCAGGAGCCAAGTGCCGAGGAGGAGGGTGGGTTTGTGAGTTCTTGCGCAGAGCTATGGGCACACATGCAGGACTGCGGGGTGCAGGAATTCCTAGCCCTGACAGCAGTTCAGGGGTGCCTGCTCGCTGCAGGCACGGTCCCTTCTCCTGCGCCGCTGCAGCTGCACGGCCGGGCACTGTTATGTCCTGAGGCCACGGCTGCCAGCGCCGGTGGGTTTGAAGCGTCTCCTCGCTCCCTGCTCAAAGCCCCCTTGAAGTTAAACACGGACTAGCAAGGCCAGGAGGGACTCAGGCGCTCCTGCTGGAGGCTCTGTGTTCCTGCCCAAGGCAGGATCAGCTCGTACCCGTGTCACCTCTGATGGCACGCTTCGTGCACTTTTTGTATTCCCATTCTCCTCTCACTTTTCTTCCTGCTTTTGCTGTCTTTTCGTGAGTTTCTTTCTTCTTGGTAATGCTCTTACCTATTATTTTCTGAAGAATCTTATCTCGTTCCCTGCAAACTCTCCCTCTCGTATGGCCAGTCAGGCTCTTTCAGTATTTTTTTCAGTGGGAGACCTACTGCTTCTTTGCCAGCCCTATATAAATGCAGGATTTACCAGGTTTCTGCCGAGTTTTTAGGAGGAATGTAATGGAAGTAGGACCCTGGCTCTCTCTTTGTGCAGACAGGTAAGCTTTGTTCAGGACCAAGGAGCTGTTCAGCGTCTGCTTGCACTGGGGGAGATCGAGCTGCTGGGAAATAGAGGAGAGACCAAAGCTGAGTTTAAAAAATCCACCACTGCTAATTTTTCACCTTGTGGTTTGAAATGGCATGATCTGATTTTTAAATCTAACTAGAAGCATTATATACCCACAAAGGGTAGAGAGCTCTCGAGTGCTGGCCACAAGAATAAATATTTTTTACAGCTGTTGAAGGTATGGCTGTTAAACATATTATTGTCTGAAAGGTGTACTTGTCTGAAGAGGATGAATCTTAGGTAATTAAGAATGGCACATCACACCAGAGCCTGGGAGAATATATAATAGCTGAAAATTGTGTTTGTTTTATGCATGTTAGGACTCCTACTTATTTCTTGGATCTTGACTCCTTCCCATTTCATGTGGGAGATGGGGATCCTCTTGTCTCATGTAGCCTTGTAAAATAGAGTGTTAACAAAACTGAAGAGTTAGGAAGCAAGAAAATAGACAGGGCTCAGAAGAGTGGCAAACAGAACATTTATCAGGGGTCCTGGCTGTTTCTGGTCTTGACAGGCTGAAATCACAAACATCTGTGGCAGAACTTCTGACAGCTCCATGGAGCAAACTTGGAGCTGTACTATTTCCTGAGAGCAGAAAGCTCCGTCTCTGAGGATCTTTCACCAAGTCTTTAATGAGAAGCCTTTTTTACTTTTTCTTGCTCTTTTCTTTTGAATTCTTTGCAAAGTTGCACTTTCTTATGAGTAGTTTTGTTCTTTTATTTAGGTAATTGAATTTCCCAGTGGCCATGATTACTTTGTGGTGCAAGTCCTCATTCTGGGGAGTATAATGCCATCTCTGACACTTGATGTTGTGCATTCTTGCAGATGTTATCAGTAGATGGTGTTTGTATCACCTATTCTGAATGTCTGCTTTTATGATTAAAAACTGCTTACGAAGCTCTCAGTATTTATTACACTTCCCCTTCATAACTGTTATTTTGTTAAAAATTTACTGTGCCAGAAATTCAACTTATTGGCAATTAGGTAATTTTATTTGTGTCCTTCAAGCTGATGCAGTAACAATGGTAAGCGAACTGAAAGGAGCTGGAAAATCCCCTCTGGGATGCTGGGGTTGCCAGTGGTGCCGCAGCAGGGCTGGAGTGTGTGTAGTTCTGTGGAGCAGGACAAGCTGGTTGTGTTGGACTCACAGGATGGCTCACAACTGGTCAGCCAGCAGCACCAAGGGCCAAAAATTGGCTGCTCAAAGTTTGAAATACTATTTTCTGCCACATAGGTGTAGCTTAACGTCTCTATTCCTCTGCTCCAGATTCCATGCTTTGCAGAGATCCCGTCCAGAAGGAAGAATATTTATAAGTGATGTTTTTAGGGAATATTCCAAAATCCAAGGTATTTTGTGAGGTATTGATTTGGCTTGTTTCAAGGGGAAAGAAACTGTTCGGTATTTTGTAGGGATGTATCTTTCAGAAGTTGGTTAAGTGTCTCTAACGTGAGACTGAAGCTCTGTGGCAGTTTTGTCAAGGCCAGTTAAAAACTCCTGAACATTTTGCAACTTTGGATGCAGTTCCAAAATCCCGTGCTTCCAAACAGCAAGGTGTTCCTGTGCCAGCAGCTGAAAGGAACACAGTAAATAGGAGTTTACACTGAGAGATGCCTCAGGACCTGCCTCTGCCCCTCGGTGCCCTAAAACTCGGGTAACTCCCAGGAGTGGGGAGCCCTGTGCCACAAACGGGGAGCGCGCGGCAGCAGGAGCCTGGCTGCAGGCGGCCACGGAGGGTGTGCAGAGGCAACACAACAGTTTGTGGGAGCAAACCGAGAGCCATTTAAATAATTGCCTGTGCTTCAGCTGGGGGGGTGTGAGGGGGCACGGTTACTGCGGGGTGAGCTGAAGGCTTGGCTGTGTGAGAGGGCAAACACGCAAAACTAAATCACTTGAAGGTAAACATCACGGGGCTGACTGCAGGGCCAGGTGCAGCTGCCTGGGGCCAGCCTTCACACACTGCAAATACACAGATTTTCTGTTTGCAGCACACTGGGTTTTAACCCTCCAGTGCACAGCCCCTAGCCAGGAAAGTTTAGGATACAGCAGGGAGAGGTTACAGTGCTAAAAAAGTGAATTTCAATGACACAACCTAGAATCCACTCCAAGCAATTGCTGTCTTTAGGCTCCTCAGAGTTAAAGCAGTGGTAGTGAGAGCTGGAGTTACGCAGAATCACACCCACAGAATGTTCTGGGTTGGAAGGGACCCACCAGGATCCAGTGCAACTCTTAAGGGAATGGCCTGAGTGGGGAGTTAGTGACTCTCAGCTCTCCGTGTGTTTTGTAGTTCTTTGATTTGAGTCTGTTGCAATGGTAGTTGGGATTCAGACTTTTCCTTTACTTTTGGGCCTTTATTATTCACTTTTCCACTGTGGTTTTTTTCCTAGAATCAAATAAAGTATGAATGTGTGCTGACCAGTTTTCTCGATGAGGACACCCATAATAGCTTGCTCTCCTGGCTGTTGGTTCAATAAGTTCTGTAAGGATTTTATTGTCTCTGAGTTCAGTCTCTATTAGCTCTGAGCAAACATTGTATGATCAGAGCAGCAGTAGGAAGCTGGCCTGAAAGTACTTTTTTGGTTTTTTCTCCTGAGAAATTTGCGGAAACTCAAACTTGATGTAGAAACTTCCAGCTCTAAAGCCATATTGTTTTGAAAGTGTGAGTGTGTGAAAATGTGGGTAGGAAATTTTGGAGAACGTTTAAGCAAGGGAGTGCCAGCATTTCAAATTAAAATACTCCAACAGTTCGAGCAGCTGTAGAGAAGGTGGAAGAGCCCCTGTGCACAGGTGGAAGGGAGGGTGGTTGTGTTGGACAGTTGTACTCCTGTTAAAGGAAATAAATTTTGCCATGTTGAAATCAGCCCCGTCTTCACGTGCGATAAAACACTGAATCCATGTGTGCTGCCCTGCTGGGAAAGCCCAGTGGAGGTGCAGTTGCTTTCCTCGCACTTGGCTCATCCTGTAGTCTGTCCTGTGGGTGTTTTAAGGCTTCTTTATCTTTCCTGCAGCTTACACATGAGAATCACACGTAGAAAACAGTCACACATGTAATGCTGTTGTCTTACAAAACTGACGGTCTGTTGTGCACCTCAAACAGATTTCAAAATAAAACATTCTGTAATTGTCTCGTTGTCTTGAAAAAACATATCTTTTCTGTGTCTGTTCAGTGATTAATGGCAGTCATCCCTCACAAAAGTGGTTTGGCTGATGGATCAGCATTACTCTTCCAATGGATGGCCAGTTCTTGAGTTCCTGTTTTTATCTTTTAAATATGTTTTGTTAAATGGGCCCTTAGGTGTCTGAGTTTTTGCATGTGTTGTAGAGGTTTGGTAATTTAGGGTTTGAGGAGAGAGAAATTAGACAAAGTTGAATGGCACTAATCCAGGAAAAGGCTTGGTAGTCTCTGTCAGAGCCAATATTGCCATCTTTGTCTGCCCTGTTCATTCACTGTTTTCGTAGTTAGCACTCATTCCTAAATTAAGGATTATGCAATATTATGGAGATATTTTGTTGAGCAAATGATTTTGATTGTAAATCAAGAACCTGTAAACAGTGCCTGTGTGAAATTGCAGAATACAGTATTAAATGCTGCTTTCAGAATAATCTTTTTGTCCTCAAATGGATGTAATTCTGTAACATTTACCTTGGGATGCAGCACAGTCTGTGTGGTTTTTGACCATAGAGCAGTTTCAGCCTTCCTTCTTCTGTGGGAAAAGACATTGAAGCATCAGTTTCAAGTTGTGCTACTGGGTGGTTCTCTCTGATCAGCATCTCAGGAAATAATATGAAATACTCTTTCCTGTTACAATGAAACTCTACAGTGAAACTCCAGGATTAAAAAAACAATAAATAAATAGTGTCACTCCACTACAGGCAGTGCACTGTGTCTGTAAGTAGTTACCTAAATGTCCTTTTCTCCAGCATCGGAGATAAGCTGCCTAAAATGTCATCTGCCACATGGTGATACCCATTTTGAGCCTGCAACAATAAAAATGCTAAGGAAGTCCCAGAGTGCAATTTGAATTGAGCCACACAGAGTGACGCAGCAGGAAGATGAATGGATCTAGATATCCTCCTGATCTTTCTGTGATATTAGACCCTTTTCCCACTCCTTAGTTTAGGACACTCTGCAAATGGCTCCTTCCCTTCCTGGTGCCCTGCTCTGGGTTGCCATCGTGATGCTGTGTCAGTCTGCAGCTGCCTCCACGGGGGATGCCACTGGTCATTTCCAGTGCTGGGCTCTTGCCAAAGACCCAAATTGCCCATATTGCATGTTTCTCACACTTGCTTCCCTGTGAATGTCCTCAGCCTAAAACCAGATTAACTCATTCTTACTGTTTTCCAGTCCCCGATATTACCTGTGAGTTTTTGATGTGTGTTTTGGTCTCATTATTTGTATTTTACAACCTTGCTTTCACTTTGTTTCGGTGCTGGATCTCTGGCTGTAGCTGGTTATTAGGGATCCTGTGGCACTCTGGGGAAGGTCAGCCCCAAAGCCCAGTTGTGAGGTGGGGCAGGTGGGATTTACCTGGGCCCTGGTGCACGGAGCCCCCTGGGGTACAGGGCACAGCCAGATCCCGCTGCTCTGCACAAGCCTCGTGTTAAAATCACACGTTATTTCATACTGAAGCTGTCTTTTACTCCTCCCGCCGTAAAAAGCCTCCACATCAGTCAGCTTTGGTGCTGGTATGATCTTTCATCCTCACTCTGGGAGCTGCCACATCCAATGAGCCACCTGATTAATCACTTCTTCTTGGGACATATTGCTTCAAACGGGCAGAGTGGCACAGTCAGCTGCTTTGGCCCCTTCAAACACCGTGGGCATCGTTTTGTTTCCAGCAACTGCCATTTCTCTGCAGGAGGGTTTGTAATCAACTTGTGATGATAACACTCCTTACGTGTTTGCCTTTTAATGTGGTTTAGCCAGAGGTTTTCCCCTTCCCATTGTTTCAGTGCTCGTGGTTGTGTTCCTGCTTTAGAATGGGCTCAAACTGCTGCTTCAGAGCAGGGAGAGAGCTGCCTGCCTTAAAATACGTGTGTGTGGCAGAACCTGAGTGGGTTTGGAAAAGGACTTAAGCGTCGCCTGAAATCTCATTATGTGCAAACTTGGCTACGTGGAAACGTAAATACTTTATTTTGTTCTAAATATGAAGGAGCTTTTCTGCTGTAACGCATCCAGGGTGTGTCACAGTGGAGTTTTGGTGCTGTGGTGTAAAGGCTGCTGCTGGACTGTGGGCAGCTGGAAAGGACAGTGAGGGCACGATCCCATCTCTGGATACCAGGTAAAAACCCTGTCTGGAATGGAAAGAAGTAATCTAAAACCATTTTAAAACTCAAGCAGTCAAAGTGATCAAATTTAGGAAAATACAACATGACAGAAAATACAAAGAGGTAAAAATCAGGTCTCGCCAAAGTTGATGGTTACCAGCATGTCTGTTCCAATCAGCTGTGTTACCTGGGCTGCAGTTGCAGGTTCGTTTTCAAGTGGTGAGCACAGAGCTGTGATGGGCTGGCAGGGTCTGTGGCACCAGCTCAGCTTGTGGCTGATGGGCATGGGCCTGACAGCCTGGGGGCATTTTTAATTATTGTTGTGTTTTGGGGGGAGCCGTGTTGATGAATAAAACAATAATTCTTAATATCAGTGTTCCTTTATCAACATGTCTTAAACCATGCAATTTTTAATAAGTATATCTAGTAGTCAATGTGACACTTTGCTGTGTTACAGCTTTGGAAGCAGGCAAAGTAAAGGAAAATCAGGAAGTTACCCTTGATATTAGACGTAACGTAGGCTTTTCTTCTCTTTCCATATTTGCACTGTTACAAAACAAAGCAGTAGACTAAAACATGAATCCAAATTTCTAATTCAAGTATTTCTAGTGGATAGGAAGTCTTAAAATTGTACAAATTGTTTCCCCAATGAGGCCACTGAATATTTAGTCATTGACTGTGCAAGAAGCAAAAGGATTGGACACTAATGTCTATGTCAAAAAAATATTTACTGAAGTTTTCTCAGGCTGAGGCTATCTTTCAAGTCTCTCGAGAGTTATTAAGGTACAAATTAGATTGAATCAAGTTTTCTCTAGTCCTTGGAATAATTCTTATATGAACTATTCCGTGATACATGACCATACTGTTCACAAGGAAGTAATAAATGCAAGTGAGGTAAAAATGGAGAGAAGGGAGAAAGGTGATAGAGTCTGTCTACCTGCAGATTTCAGACTTTTGGTTGTCAAAATCAAACTGTAGTCATCATGTATGCCCTGCTCTCGGAGATTCACTCTTTGCCAATAGAGGAATGCTCCATTAGTTGCATAAGCGGATGCATCTTTATTAGCGGAGGGAAATTTTAGGTGGTAAATTGGCTGCTTTATTGCTGTACCTGTGGTTAAATCAAAGCTGTCCTCTCAGATCTCAGTATTGGCTTAAGAAGCTCAGCCTCAGCCAGTGTTTCCACTGGCCAGAGCAAATGGCTCCTGAGCTATGTTGTATTGACGCCTCATGCACTGCCTGCCTCCTTGGATGCCTAAAATGCCTAAAATAGTTTGATCTCCTGGTTCTTCTTCTTTGAAGGTGTCCAGAGTGAGCCCCAAAAGCTCCCCAGACCTTCTGTCATGCAAATCAGTAGGAAATGTTATTGATCATCATGGGGAGGAGGACCACTTGTGATGTCCTTTCATCATGGACCTTTTGTGCCTCTCCTCTTACCTCCCTCATCACTTTTGCCAGTCCACATCAGGGCAGCTCACAGTGGAGTCTGCACCTCTAAGGGTCATTTTGAGGCCTCTGAATTGATGAGAGGAAAGCTGGTCTTTTTTTTTTTTTAATTTATTGTTATTATTTTTTGAATGCATCAATGCTGGTATTTGTGCAATGGCTCTGGCAGCAGGGTGTGCAAGGCTGAGTGGGGCAAACAGAGGTCCTGTGGCCAAAACTGCCTTTGGGGATCTCCAAGGATGCATATTTCCTCTCTCTCTGCTGGTGGAAGGCTGGCTCTTGTCATCTGAGAATTTGAAGAATCTGGAATCCCCTTTTAAAGAGTAGGAGACTTTTAGGAAAATAATGTACTCCCCTTTCTTTTATTTTTTTTTTTCCCGTCGTCAGAAATTTCTCTGCTGCTGTTTAATATATAAGAAGTTTAAATAATTTAATAAACTGTCTGAAATGAGGGAATTGAAAGGGAATTCCCAATGAACGTTGCAGCACAGTGCTATTGCTGCTTGAGGCTGAAGTGTGGGTGGCTCTGCCTGGCAGGGTGCTGGAGGAGGAAGGAAAAGGCATGGTGGTGCCCTCAGCAGAACACACGAGTGCATACAGGAGGAATGTACCTAAATGACACATTCAAAAGGTGAATTTGTGGTTTTCATTTCCCTTTCCACGACTATGAAGTGTGTCTAGCTGATGAGCTGATGAAAGGAATTGACCTTGCCGCTGACAGTTGATGTGGAAATACCGAGATATTGAGGTGTTTATGGTCTGCACTAAGCACAGCTTGGCAACTGATATTATTTGATGATTTGCATCATTGTTTCTAATACCAAATTTATGCCTCAGTAACTAAATGCAACATACCTGAGTTGCTGACGCTGCGAATTATGATTCTGAATTCCTTCTATTTTGTGTTTAAATTGTCATCCATAACTTTGTGTTACAGCACGCACGAGGGAGGAAATGCTAAGCTAGGATTCCTACAGCAAGCATTAAATGAATTTATCACACCCTTTTCAAATAGTAAATTTAAAAGTGCATGAAGATTTACAGAATATTCCCTATTCACAGGGATGCCAGGTTAGAGGTGCTTTAGAAGCTGCGTGTATCAGCTGGAATTTCTGACTTTTGCAGGCTGTAGGTGTGGAAGCTGTTCAGTCTTTGGCACTACACTGTGGTTATCAAAATGCCTGTGCTGATTGTGGTGAATGATAAGAGATAATTGATCTTCTCTGCTGTGTTCAGGTATCACTCTGCGTAGGTGTGCTCGGTGATTTGTGTGTTATCTCTATGTGTCTCCTTTGGCCACACTGCCAATACAAATAAAATCTGGTCTTTTGGTTGGCTGATCATTACTGCGAAACAATACTTGCCATTGTGAGCCTGGCCTGAGTGACAGCTCCAGTTACAGTTTTGAATAGTAAATTGGAAATACCGGTCTTCTATTGGCAAAGAAATGAGGGAAGTAATTATTTGAATGTAAATTTTGTGCCCTATCACTGGGTGTTTTCATACAAATTAGGCAAAAGCAATTTCCTGTGATCCTTTAGAAGTCAAATATGGAAGAGAAGTATATTTGTGTGAATTGTCTAACCACAGAATGTCACACGCACTTTAACATTTGCAAGTACAGAATAACTGGTTTAATTTCTATATTGAGAGACACACAATGTTAATTTTTTTTATGCAGTCCGTTAGATAGGGAAGAACCTGCTGAGGACATTAAATCCTAATCTTGAGAGAAGTGCATTTGGAGAAGCCAGCAGATGTCAGTATGTTCTTGTCATACAGCCCTTTTGTTTTACACAATAATTTCCCTGGAATGAAATATTATAGAAATAGCAAGTGTTGTAACACCATGGCAATACAGGCCTGTTTAGTTCAAATACTTTGCTGAAAAGGGATTTATTTCTGGACCTAGGCTGGCAGGACCTCCATGTACACTCCAGCTTTCACTGTGTGTAACTCCTCCTCAGACTGTGTAAGGCATGGAGTGTAAAATCCTTTGCCAGATGAGGATGTCATTGCTAATATTGCACCATAGCTTCTAATGGAGTTTTTTGTTTCCTGTACACCTTTTCCTATATTGTGAGGCATGTTGAGAATGCTGGTGCTCTCCCTTCTGTTTGCCCAGCCAGGGTGTGTTTGAACTGCGATGTGTCTCATCAAACCTGTCTCTCTAATTTGGAGATTATTTTGCCACTGTTTATACACGGCAATAAAACGCAGATGAGCTGTTCCTTGTCTTCCTTGCGTTTCAAAAATCAATAGCCTCGTGACATTGTGGAGAAGGCTGCCCGTTCCCTGATGGCGCAGCGTGTGGCAGGAGGCCGAGTTCCTGCCTGGCTGCTGCCCCGGCGTGGGAGCAGGGGCAGCGGCAGGGCCCGGCTGCCCTGGCAGGGGCTGGGCACGGGCACCTTCTCTCCGGTGGGCAGGGACGATGGCACCTGGGGCCACCAGCAGGGAGGCAGGGCCCGCTGCCAGGGAGGCCAGGCTGGGTCCCTGCCCCAGACAGCTCCAGGGGCAGCGCCGGCACCACCTGGGGCTCCCTCTGAACCTCCTGTCTGCCCGGCCTGTGCCAGCTCTGCGTCCTGGTGCGGGGATGGACCTTGCGCCGTGCCAAGGAGACACCTGGGTTCCTTCTGGCGTCAGCCTCCGCCTCACTCCGGAGGTCGTGGGCATCGCCCAGCGCAGTTCTCATCCCCTGCAGCGCTTGGTGCCCCAGTGTGTTCACCAAGAATCCTGTGTGAAGATAAAAGGCCCTTTCCTTCAGCTTTTCTTAAGGAGCTGATGCCAGTTTTGGCCTGGTGTGTTCTTTATTTTTTGTAAATTCACAGTCATAAAATAGTGGAGCTGTCACTTCAGGGTTTTTAATTACATTTCCAAGGAGAAATTTATTTTACATTTTCTCTTTCTTCAGCTCTCTCCTCAAGCTCTGTCATCTTAAAGTGTTTGTTTACGTGCCAGACCTATTCTTTGTGACTTACTCCTTGCTTCTCCTCATCTTGCACTGTTGGAGTGATTTTCAGATCATGCAGATGAGAGTCAAGGCAGGCAAGATAGCTAAGAAAGATATCTCTGGAGTACAACCCCTCAAAGTACAGCATTGCTGAGGCTGGAGGCTGAGAAGAAGGTATTTTATTTTCAAAGATTGGTTTTATTTCATTTGCCCTTAATGCACTTTCTACCAAACGCCCCAAAATCCTGTTGAATATCATGCTGCAATTAGTCCTGAGCAACTTTTTGCCTGATACACTAATGCCATTTCATTCAGATTTTCACTTACTGTCCTGGAGCTGAATGGAAGGTACCACAAAATTATAATTCTCTTTTCATTTTATTATAGGAGAAAAAAAGAAGAAAAAATATACCTATATGGGGGTCTGCACATGCAACATTTAAATATGTATTCATCTTATCTTCTTTTTTTTTAGTGAAAATAAAAAGCAAAAAGCATTTTTCCACCGCTGAATAAAAAAGTAAGAAGCTATATCCTGTGTTGTTTGAGATCTTTCCTTCCATGGCAGTGAAGGCACTTTCTGATGGGTGACTCTTACTAACAGCCTCCTGAGCCTGCCTTTGGAAAATCTGCAAACCATCCATGTCCTTGGCCCCCTTGTGCAGCTGGCAGTGCTGTTGCACCTTGGGCTCCCAAAAATGAGGTTCTTGGCAAAAATGTTTGGAATTTCCATCCTGCTTTAAAACACTAAACACCAGTACTGAAAAAGGGCATTTCCCTGGAGCTCGTGGTCAGCCTGAAGGATTGTTCCTGCAGCTTCTGCCCTGCTGCACACAGAGGGTTTGTCTGGGGAGATGAAGGCAGTAAAAATGGGTACGTGAAGGGAGCTGCTTTCCTTGTGCTTTTACAGACACGTGGGTGGAAGTACCAGAGCAATACAGTTAATCTTAAAATTAATTTTGATCATTTCCTTACCAGCAGTGCTCTGAGAGCTTCTCAAACTCTACATGTAAATTTATTTGTTTCAAATACAACTTTCATTTGACTGGGATTTACACTTTCCTGTGTGCATGCATTTGTACATTCTGGAAGAGATTAATGGGAAACTCATTCAGAAATGGATGCATAAAGCCCTGAGCAATACTCCTGTGAGTGGCAGGTGCTTTGATGAAAATGGACAAGTGACTTATTGAGAAATAGTCACCTAATATGGTAATTGGGGACGGCCCAAATAAGCCAAAGCACGAATGCATCTCTATAGACACTTACCTCCCTGAAATAAATGAAAAATGTGATCCTCCTGGTGGGAGCAAAGCGAGGTATTGTAAAGGTGATGTGTCCTAGGCAGAACAAATTGCTACCTCCCTAGGCAGCATTCACAGAAGTCAAACCTGTAATTCCCTGGCAGAGCAGCCCTGCTGCAGCCTCTTCAGCAGGGGATGCTGAAAGCGTGGCCAAAATTACATCTGGTATGATTTTCATACAAGGTGATTTGGGAGACATTAGTAATGAAATTCTAGAGAGTTCCTTGTTCTGTTCCCCAAACTACCTTATTTCTTACATGCAGAAAATATATGGAATCATCAGAATAACACAGGAATTATAAGATATTCTTAGCAGTAGAACTTCTTGATTGTAGTTCAATTTTAACAACAGAATACAGCAAAAACTTTTAACCTAGAGATTTTTTTTTTTTAACTTGGCAGTAGCATATCCTTCCTAATTCCTCAAAGGTTTCCTTTCCCAGGGCTTTCCAGGACTCCGAGCAAATTGCCTCTTCTGTGCTCTTTCCTCTTTCTTACTGTCAGGTGCTGTGAGAGCACTTCTTTTAACTGCGCTGGGGGAGCAACCAGGTGAACTTTGCAGGAAACCCCCAAATCTCTAGGACCCCCCACATCCTTAATAGGTAACGTCCTGTCCCCCGCAGTTTGCATGCCTGGTGCATTTTTTCCTGTCCATGGAACCAGCAGCTCCTGCCAAGGTGCTGCAGATGCAGCCGCTCAGGGCTGAGCCGGTGCAGCGGTGCAATGCGTGCTGCGCTGCTGCAGGGTTTGTGTCCAGCTGCTGCCTGCGCCTTCCACAGATGTGAGCCCCAAAGAGAGGAGCACCAAGTAAAACCAGCCCTGGACGCAAGGGCATGGATGAAGTCACATTCTAATCACAGATGAGTTAGCAGCGTTAAATAGAGACTCAGATTCTGAAATTGCACGTTCTGGGCAAATGAAGAATAATCTCCCAGAGCACAGGTGCAAATTTACCCTGTGTTAGCATTATTTCACTTGTTCCAAAAAAATTCACAGAATTCCTGAAGACCACAAACTGAAAACTGTAAAAGTGCTTGAGAAAAGTCTCATTCCAGTCTTTCTGGTAATGGAAGAGCCCGGGCTGCAGGATGAGAAGCACTGTGGCTCACCGTGCCCCTCCTGGGGACATTCACAGCCCTGGACCTGTTCCTCCTGCCTCCAGGGCTCCTGGAAGGCTCGAGGAATGGCCACAAGGGAGAAGAAATTGATGGGATTAAGTATTGATTGAAAGCAAATATCCAAACGGTGAGTGTCTTGAAGCACGCACAGAGAACAGGTGAAGCAAACACCGCACAACACCCCTGTCCCCGCACACCTTGCTGCTGTGGTGTCCCGCAGGGAAGAGCAGCAGCAGGGCTGTTTCCCCAGCAGCAGCTGCTCCTGAGGGCCAGCAGCGTGGCTGGGTGTTGCTGCAGCACAGCTTTCTGTTCATCCCTCTCTGTTGAAGCCCTGCTGCTTTCAGAGCCCAGCACGCCGGGCAGTGCCACGGGGCAGTGGGTGCCTGCCGTGGGGCCGGTGCCACCTCTGGGCTGCCCTGGTGCCCACCAGGGCTCACATGCAGAGGGGGATGTCGCTTCCCACTTGTCCTCAGGGGGAAGAACAGTCACCTTCAGTTAATTGATTGCCAATTATAATAGAGCTGGGTAGGGGAAAAAGAAAAAAAAAAAAAAGAGAAAACACACACACTTTTCTTCCCTGAGTCAAGGTCATTCTCCACCCAACTCCATTCTCCACCTGTGCCCAGGTGAGGCCCTGGGCTCCCTCCCCAAGCCCCTCCAGCCACCAAGTCTCTGGGAGAGAAGGGTAGGAGCAGCGCTCTGATCAGGAATTACCAAATGGTTTTGGCAGGGCTGTTGTTCCAGGTTGGACAGTGGCAGTGGGAGCTGATGGCTGCCCCTGGAATGGGAATTTCCAGTTTGGTTCTGAATCCGGCTCCATTTCTAACCCTTCACAGACAGCATCGTCCTCCCCAGTCACACCTTGGTGTGGGCCTTGCAACAGATGTTGAGAATGCCTGATTCGCTTTTTAATTTAAGGGTGGACTTTTGTTAAGGAAGCTGAACTAACAGGCAGCATAACGTTGGAGAAAATTCTCCTTTTTTTTTGTTTGTTTGGGGGTTTTTGCCTGCTCTGTTAGGCTGAAGGATCTCTGCTCTGCCACATTTCCCTGTGTTCCTCAGTAGAATGACTCCTCTGGTTTTGGGCAAAGCAGGAAAACGAGTTTTGCTGACTGCTATACTTCATTCCGGGCACAGATCTGAGGTGTATTCAGTGTAGCTGCAAATAAGTCACTATTTTAAATGTGAGATTTCAATAGTTAAACACCTGCAGGGATGTCTGTGAGCAGCTGCTGACTAAAAAAAAAAAAAAAGAGAAGAAGCACAGTTTTCTCCTACATGAGGTATTGCAGTGGGAAATAGTTGTTTTCAAAGCCTGATTTTTTTCAGCACTTAGGCAGTGTCATGCAGTGTTTTAAGCTTTGTGTATTAGACGTTTCACTGTGTTCAGTAAATTTCTCTCACTGGATTAATTTTTGAGGCTAAATCCTCATTTAGGGAAAAAAAAAAAGGGGGTGGAGTTTTATTTCCCAGAGGTGAAAAATGCTGTTTGAAGGCTAATGCACACAGGAAGTCTGTGCCCATGGGGGGTTTCCCTTGAAGAGAAGAACAGGTCCAAGCCGGGGCTGTGGAGCACTGATGGTGCTCAGGGGGAGTGACCTCGTGGAGCAGGTTGAAAACAAATCTGGTGGTGCTGGGGCTGGTGTTCATTCGTGTCAGAAAAGTACCTTCAGCCTATTCCCCCCCACTCAGGTATTCCTTGGGGGCACCACCCAGGGATACTCTGTGCAAAGGCCTGGCTGTCTCTGCTGCAGCACTCTGGAGGTTGCTTGGCTCAAAAATCAATATTCAGAATATCCACAGAGGCTGCAGGACCCCTCAGTTCCCAAGGGTAAAGATGTTCTGTCCTGAGGCACTTATTTTGCCCAATTTTATAGGCATATTGGTGTGTTCTAAATATATAAAAAATACAGCAGTATCTTTAGCAGCTACTGGTATTAGAATGATTTATTCTTAATGCCAAGGAAAGAAGGGTGAGAGCAAAGGCTCTTGAATATTTTAATAACATAATTTTGATCAATTGGAAGGAAGTTAGGAAGATTATATGGCCTTCTTATTCAGAATATGTCTCTTTAGGGTGGAGCCTCTCCCAGAAATCATAAGAAATGCAATATTCTGTGGAGTATAGCAGGAGGCTGTTATAGTAACTGATAGTAACTTGCTTAATTACAACAAATTACTGGCAGGTTCTCTGGACTGAGTTATGGGGTTGCATGTCCTCCCTGTGGGGGAAGGCAGAAGAATGACCTGACTCTTTTATTTCATCTGCAGGTGGCATTTACCTAGTTTTAGAGACGATTATGTAGGGCTGGAGCTAGCAGTGGGTTTCTGTTCAGCTGTGGTTGGCTGGAAATGGTTTTTCTGCCAGCGGCTGCTGCGAAGGCTCAGCTCTGCCTAAGTGGGGCAGTTTAACCAGCAGGCAGGGAAGTGTCTGCAGGGTGTGTGTGTCTAACCCTGGCATGGGGGGAATCGAGTAAAATCCATGGAATCACGGACAAAGACTCTCTGACTAGTTAAAGTTAGGCTGGAACGTTCTGTGCTTTATTGCCGCGTCGGGCAGCGTGGGGGTCACCTCCTAGAGTCGTGCCTGCCAATCACAGGGCTCTTGGCCCTCTTTATTTCCCAAAGTCTTACCTACACAAAGTGCTTATCCACCCCAGCACCTCCCACTCCCCGCTCGGTATTCAAATGAGGTTAAAAGTCCTTCACATGTGTGCAGTTCTTCAGTTGTGTCGGTGGTCTCGAATCGGATCAGTGGTCTTGAAGGATGAAGTCAGGGAAGTCTTCATCACAGAGACCTTTCTACCTTCTTGCTGCTGGCAGGCCTTCATGGCCTTTGGCATGATCCAATCCCTGCTGCTTTGTGATCAGTTGGTATTGAGTCCAGATGCAGGTCATGGTTCTACTGGTTTCTGTTTGTTATCACAATGGTCCATCTATTTCATTTCCTCTATAAACACAACTGAACAAGCACGTAATACCAAGCAATGCATCATCTAGCTCTAGCTTAAGCATCTAATAGTCATTAACTTATCTTTTGTTTTTCCTAACTTGCATCCTAATCAATATAAATTGCTTCTAACCCTTGGCTAAAATCTTAACTCTTTAAAATCTTGATTCAGGGGGGATCGAGAGCCATTCTGGCAAGCTGCAGAAGCTGCCAGGCTGGCCTCAGGCTGGTGTGTGGTGGTGGGGAGCAGGGCTCTGCGCTGCTGGGGAGGCAGGCTGCTGCTCTGGGGCTGGCCCAGGGCATCCCCAGCAGCCCTGGGAGTGCTCTGCAGCCCTTTGGGGTGCTCACACTTGCATTCGGCAGCTGCACGTGACAGTGTGAGCACCCCGTGAGGAGAGCTGGGTATTCAAAATACATTTTTGGAAATCTGGCAGCTCTGAGGCCCTGGCAAGTGCTTTGCTGGGTTTTTCTGGAGCAGGCAGGTGACCTGCAAGGAGTTAGGCAAAGTCCTCCACTTCTTGCCCTAAGGGATTGAATCTCTTATGTCTCATTTGGGTTCCCTGAGAACAGGAACCAAACCAAGCTTTATGAGATCACAAAATCATTTAGGTGGGGAAAGATGATCAAATCCATCTGTTAACCCAGCACTGCCAAGTTCACCCCGAAGTCATGTCCCTTAGCACCACATCTACGTGTCTTTTAAATCTCTCCAGGGATGGTGCCTGTGCCACTGCCCTGGGCATCCTGTTACAATGTTTGACAAACCTTTCCATGAAGAAATTGTTCCTGAGATCCAATGTAAACCCACCCTGGGGCAAGCTGACCCTATTTCCCTTCTCACTACAGCCTCCTTGCAGGAAGCTGTAGAGAGGGATAAGGTTTCTTCTCTTTTAGAGCAACCTCTAGGATCTCGAACCAGATTGGCTATGTTCTTTGTGGTAATGGATCAAAAAAATAGCCATTAAATCTCTTTAGGGAACAGTTAAAAATAATATTTCTTTTTATTTATTTACTTACTTAATAAGATATGCACTTTGTACATTGATAAGGAAATATTTTGACATTTTGTAGTAAATTCTTTGAATTCTGGGTTTATGTTGTGTAAATTATATTTATACAAACTGAATACAAGCTTAAATTTGAATAATCAGTTTTCTCCCCTATGAAACTGATACTCATTTAATACTCCTTTCATGGTGACTTTCAGCTGAAGCTGTGAAGGGGTTAGCAGCAATTTGTTTCCCCTGTCTGTAGCTGAAGTTTCCTTGAAAAGTTTCATTAACACACTATCATGGTTTAAAAATAGAAACTCAAGAGAATTACTCCAACTCAAGTAATATAATGCATCAAGAAGCTTTTCATTTTATATTATAATTATTCCAAAGCACTTCAACCTAGCCACTTTTCCATTATGAGAAGAATTCTACACCATTTTGTATCCAAAATTGCATTTCTCAGAAATTCTATGCCTGTGTGTAGATTACTTGCAGTGCTCCTATTGTCCTTGTTTCTTCTCTGCTGTGGAATTAAACCCCAGTGTTTAGAAAACTCTAAAATGAGTTTTGTTGCCCTGTATATGCACAGAAGTGCAGAGTGCAGCGGCTGAGCGGCTGCAGTGCCCTGTGCATTGGAGAGCATGACATGGGGGATTTCTTGCTCCAGTAGCTACTGATGGGGTGCTTTTCAAGCCCTAATTGTGTTAGAATTTTGCTCAGGAAAAGTTACTTTCTTTTTCTTCCTTCCCTCCAGCCCCCCAAAAGAAGAATCACGTATTCTTCATAGTGCGCTGGCAGCTGGGCAGTTCTTCAGTGTTTAGGTATAAACTATGTGTACAGTAAAATCACCTAAACATCTGTTGTTGTTTTAAATACTAAATAAATAAATAACCTTACTGCCGTGCTAACTCAGTGACACCCTGACAGTTTCTCTGGAAACTGGATCTCAAAGCATTCTCAGCCAGCTGGTTAAACTGAATTGAAACTCAGCTTTGGAAACACAATTTACCTGCTGGCTTGACACTTACAAATGCCTACTATTTTTTTGGGGGCAGCAAATCATTAGTTTTCTTCTGGGCATGTCTTTTGCTTGTTTGGGGATAGTTTTGTGTAGGGTTGTTTTTGGTTGGTTTGTTTGGGTTTTTGACTTGTGTCTTTACATACAGTGTGGATTGAACAGAGTCAGAGAGTGGCAGGGGCAGGAAGGGACCTCTGGATGTGCTCTGGTCCCACGCCAGGGCTGGGAAGGGACACCCAGAGCTGCCTGCCCAGCAGTGCCCAGGTGGCTTTTGGGCGTCTCCAAGGTGGAGACATCCCAGCTGGAGCATCCCCAGGGCCTGCCAGGGCTCATCCCCCTCCCAGAGGAGCAGTTCCAGGAGTCCTGAGGGAACCTGCTGGCTCTCAGTTGGTGCTCATGGCCTCTGCTCCTGTCACAGCACCGCTGGGAACACCCTGGCTCAGTCCTGGCCTTACCCCACGTTCAGATACTTGTACACATCGATGAGGCTCCCCTGACCTTGTCGGGGCTGAGCGGTCCCAGCTCTCAGCCCTTCCTCACTGGAGGGATGCTCCAGGACCTTCATCAGCCCTTGGCTGGACTCTGTCCTTGTTTCTCCTGCCCTGGGGCTGTCCCAGCCGGGCACGGCGCTCTGGGGTGGCCTCAGCTGTGCTGGGTAGGTGTTGAGGAGGATGTTCTCTCAGCCTGCTGGCAGAGCTGTTCCTGCAGCCCAGGCCGCTCTGGCCCTTCTTTGCAGCCAGGGAATGTTGCTGGCTGTTCAGCCTGGCTGCAGCACCCCAGGGCCTTTCCAGCAGAGCTGCTCTGCAGCCCCTGGCATCCTGGCATGTACTGGTGCCTGGGATTGCTCCTCCCCATGTGGGGCTTTGCACCTGTGTCAGCCCATCTCAGTGCCCTGTTGGGGCTGGCAGCACAACCCTCTGGGGTGTCACCCCTTCTGTGTCACCGGCAGGCTGGCTGAGTGACACTGTGCCCCACCAGGACATCAGCAATGGGGTGTTTAACTGAACCGAGCCCAGTATTGGCTCCTGGTACTGGGCGGTTCAGGCACAGCCTCACTCAGAGCTCACTGGGGCTCTGAAACTCACAGCCACGCCAGAAGTCAGCACCTTGCTTCTCCATCTCCTTTCCACGTCCATCCTTCAGCCTCATTCTGAAGGAAGGGAGCTCAGCAGCATTCCCTGGTTTCCTCCCGGCACCTTTGTAAAACACTCAGGTGGGCAGGTGCAACAAACCCATTACCTGAAAAGTCACGCAGATTTTTCCAGAAACAGCAGTCCTTTTCCATTAGCCCCTTCTCCAGATGGCTAAGGATATGGCGGAGCAGAATTAATGGGTGTTGGGGAAATCCACCTCCATGTGGAACAGGCAGCAACGCCGGCAGCCAGTCAGACAGCCCTCTGGAAGGTTGTGGCTGAAGGACACCACTGTTGGGAACACAGATGAAGATATATTCCTGAACTCAAGGAGGAAACACAGAGGGTGCATTATTGCATGGAGTGATTAGATGACTGACTAATGAGCCTTGAGGGGCAAGGAAATTGGCTACAAAAGCAATTAAATAAGCACCTGACATTCCAGTGTAGTCTGTATAAACACTGAACTTTTACCATGTTCAGTTGGCAAAGCAAAACAAGCGCTGTTTAAGCATACAAGGCAAAGTGCTACAGAAAGAAAAAAAATCTGTGTTAAACAGATTGTTCCTCTGAAAGTGTGTTAGTAAATGCTTTTCTCTGTCAGAAGGTGTGATAACACATTGCAATGCTAGCATTGTAAGGCACTGTCCACAGTTTTCATTAGTTATGCTGGATATTCATGCCAAGATGATGCCACATTAAACTCCATATTCTGCTTTCATCTGTCCATTGTTAGATACCATTTGATGCTGTTTGTCACACACACACACACTGATCAGAAGGTATGAAAACTAGAACTGATTGATTTAAAAAGGTCTGACTCCATTTTATAGTATTCTACAAAGACCAGGGACTGGGGGAGAAGGTTGACACCTCTCCCCATCTCATTGGTCAAGACAACTGTCCATCAGCTGTCCATATCTAAGAACAGAAATGAAAACTACCTTGAAGTTATGATAAACATTTGCCAGTGTTTACAGACCAGAGTGTGAGAAGAAACCCAAACCATGAAACACTGTGAAGCAGAAGGGAAGCTGAAAACATTAGGGCGACCACCATTATGTAATGATGGCATTTTTTTTTTCCCTTTAGGGACAAAACTTCTGCATCATAATCCAGATTTAAGTGACAGAAGAGTCATTTTGCGTAAAACCTGATGAACCAGCTTTGGATTCCTGCTTCTGTGACATAACAGGGAATCTGCGAAATGCACTTGGGCAGGTGCTGGGCAGCTTGGAGTGCAGTCAGCCCACCCATGGACTTTCAAGAGAGGGATGTTGACAACAAGAGCAGTTAAATGAGCATTTGTCATTTTGGCAGATTGAGGTTTGGAAGTGTTTTGACTGGCTGAGGGCTGGTGCTGCCCTCAGTCCCAGGTAACCGTGCAGGGTGACGGAAGGAAGGTTTTTCCTTCAGGCTTGGATGGTTACACTGTTCTGTGCCAGTTCTCATCACACAGAGCTGCAGCTGCGTTCACCTGAGGTGCTGAGGAGAGGGAGCTTCACACCTTCTGTGTTGTTGTAGGACATGAAATAAATGACTCTGAATACTTTTCAGAAGGTAAAGAGCATAGAGAAGGTTTTATTGTCTAATTCTCATTACCTTTTCTAAGGTGTTCTGATATAGACTTGTCATGATTGGTTAATAGACATGATACTTTTCTAATCTCATTGGTTAAATTAGAGAAACAGAAAGGCAAACACCACCTAGCGAAAATTGTTTTGCCATGGATTGATTGTTTACTAAGATTGAGAAGAAGCTTTCTCGAGATATTTTTCCCTTGAGAAAAGTTAGTGACTGCTAGTAGGCTAAACTCCCTCAGACTCAGAAATAGCAGGCCCACAGTTCTACACCGCAGAGGGGAATTCCCCCTCTGCATGGAAGGGGTGGGAACATTGTGCCCGGGTTTCTCCTTCAGCGTACTTTCAGATGACTTGGTCACCTATTGCACTTGTTTCCCCACCCAGTCAAGGTTACATCGTTGGGATTCTGTTGTCAGGCAATTCCAGGTGAGGAAGAGATTTGAAACGTAGTCCCAGTGAACCAAAGATGAAGTGTTCATAATATTTTAAGAGCAAACCAGCCTCTCTGGTAATGTTGCTGGGGTGATCTTCAGCCAGGTGTTCCGTAAGTCTCAGGCAACCCTTTCTGTGTAGAGGTGCTGAAAGTGTCACGAATTTTGCTTTTTCCTGGTAAATGTGTGCAGCTAAAGAAAGAAAGTGGTAATTTTCAGGTGTCAATTGGAGTTGTAACTCTGTGTGACAAGGAGCTGGGCTGGGAGATTGAAACAAGTGGTTTCTCTCCTCTGTAACCAACTGGAAGCAAAGAAATCAGGTGGGGTATTTTTTTCTGTAAGAGGAGTTAGAGTCACTTCTTGAAAGTGTTGAATAATGTCAAATTTGCTGCCAGAAAATGATGCTTGGCCTTTTAAGGCTGTCTAAAATTAATCATGTATTTCTTTCTTAATTGCCTCATTAAATTCAGGTTCAAAAGTCCTCCTGTGCTTGGAAGTCACAATATGCACTGCTGAACCCCTAAAATGTTGTGTGTGTCCTGGTTTCTTCAGAGGATAAGAATTCTAGATTTCTGAGCTGAAAGAGCTTTATTATGAAGTGACATGTCTGGCTTTAGAGACAGAGGTGGAATTGGTACATCTGGAATTAATGAATAATATATAAGGACTGATACCAGCTTTGCTTCATGAGTTGGCCTTACTATTTAGCCTCAAGCAGAAGCAAGAAACACACAAAAAAAGAAAGATTGTTAAGGTAGAAAGTTAAATATTTAATGCCAGTGTCTGCTGTGTATTTTCCTTTTGTGTATTCATGGAAATATATTTTGGAACTGGAGGCAAATGTTATTTATAAAACAGTAGCGGCAGAAGGGGCATATTTGATTGAGGCATCAAAGTGCTAGACTTTGTAAAAGGTATGAAAGAAAACTCCTGGATTGGCCTTGAAATTTTCACTGCCATCTTCCCTTTTCTTTGCGGTATTCTGGGTCTCATTTTGGCTTTCATTTGGGATTTGTCTGTACCAACTCCTCCTTCCTTTCCCCGTTTTAATGAGGGGGAAGAGCAGGCAGCAGTTGGGTTGTTTTCCCAGGAGCAGTGGTGTCTTTCAAGCCCTCTGCAATGCATCCCATTGGTGACAACACTCACATTGTAACACACATCCTTGTGTGCTGCCTTCTGTCATATTAAAAAAAAAAAAAAGGGTTCTGTGAGCCTGCTGGGTCCAGAAATAGCGCTGGGATTTCTGTTTTCTGGGCTAACCAGGAGCTGGAGGTTACACAAGGGAAGGCGCTGGGAACAGAATGGATTTTTGGGTGAAAATATCAGAAATTGTTAGAAAAATGTAAACTTGGCTATTTTCTTCTCTTGCCCTGGAGGGTGTAGGTGGAGCATTAGGGTGTGCTGAGATTTTTATGATCTGATTTGTTGGCAATGAGCAAAGATAAACCCCTGCCCACCTGTTGGCAGCTGCACAAGTTGCAGTAAATTTGTCCTGGACCTATCATTGTGTAGAAAAGTAGATGTTTCAAGGCTTTTGATGTTCAGCTGAAACAAGAATTAAATACAGATTCTGATGTTTTGCTGCTTAAAGAAGAAAGAGTCATTGCAGAACTTGTTAATTTTCTCACTGGAAGATGTTTTTACATCAGTTTGGGTGTTTGCATCTATGCTTGCTTTCCATGGTGCAGGAAGGGCTTAGTGAATTTCCACGGACTTGGCATTTTAGCCCAGGACACAGGAACCTGCTTTTCTGAATCAGATAAAGGCAATACTTTGTTTCATCTTCAGATCTAGAAGAAATGTTGTGTTAGGCTTTTCTTGTAAGACCCTTTAATATGGAAAAGCTGTTCTCAGTGGCTGGAAGAAGGAGCAATGCCCTGATCACAGCTTTGTTTTGGACTCAAGACAGAAATCTACAGCCAGTTCTGCAGGTATTTTATGTGAGAGGCAGCTGCAAACACACACGTCTGTGCTTACATAGATACGTCCGCATTTACATTATTTCACTCTTATTCAGAGCTTAGAAACCCCCCCGTGTTTGGAATCTTGAGTGCCGCTGAATGCAGTTGAGTAATTGCTTCTCCAAAAAACTGAGTTGAGTAAGAAGAAAAACGTAGCCCCAGAGTTTGGAAAGAGAACTTCTATGGGAAGTTAAAATGATGCAGGACTTACTCCCTGGGGCTGAGCAGCCAACTCCAGTGCTCCTGGTGCTGCTGGGAGGCTTGGCAAGCAGACACCTTGGAAAGCTCAAAAAAAATCTAGTGTTACTCCATTTCTGGAACACTCTCACCAGTAAGAACTGGTTTCGGTTGTTGTTACTTGAGATAGAACTGGCAGGCACTGTGGGCAAGAGTGGTGAAAGAAAGAAATGTGGAGCTTGGGGAAGACAGTTTGTAAATTAGTCCAACTATTTTTCTAATTGCTGGCTGGTTGAGGTTTTGAAGAAACACAATCCATTGACCACCCAGAACAGAATGATAAATTAGTAGTGTTAAGAGCATCTTTTAGATCACATAGCCCTTAGAATGTGATTTATTTTATTTTAAAATACAAAATCTCCTTAGAAGTGTAAGAAATGTGCTGTAAGTTCAGCTGTCTTCCCTATTGACTTAACCTGGTGCATGTAAAGTACATTATTAAGTATTAAAATGCAATTATTGACAGCATTAACCTGGCAACGTTGCTGATTTTGAGGCTGAGGAGGACAGGAGGTGAGGCAGTCAGCTGAGCTGTTCCTCATGTAACCTTTCTAGCTCTGGTTGCAGTCTCCAGGTCCTGGAAGGGGTGTGGGCTGACGCTCGTGCTGTGTATGAACACAGGACAGGAGCAGGGCATTGTGCTGGCATGGCCTGGGCAGGGTTTGTGCCCGGGAGCAGAGTGTGAACACAGACAGGAGCAGGGTTTGTGCCCAGGA